>LR991031.1:1701293-2193321 GCA_905163495.3 Cosmia trapezina | reverse complement strand
CAACCTCAACGGACCCGGCTAACGTTGTTGTATCGAGCCTTCTTGAGGGAATAGGCGTCACCCCTCAAGTGACGTTTTAATTCGTCCTAACTCGTGGGAACAAAATGAATGAAAGTAAGAAAAATCCAACCAATCAAAATAACATGATCCAACAACAATTTCACAAAAGTATGTTTATTAGACATCGAAGCAACAGTCTTCCATTGACTGCAAGTAAATCTAATGATAACGTCAATACTAATCATCCGAAAGAAAAGGAGCCGGCAAACACAGTAGACACCCCCTTGCAGTGGCAAAACGATAGTGCACCGCAGAAACGGCATAAAAGGAAAGAAACTAGTCCAACAAGTAACAACAACTCAAAGAAATCTAAAAGCGAAACAACCTTCGCTGTACCTACTCACAACAAATTCGATATCCTAGATGAAGAAGAAATAGAAAAACCTGAAAAGGAGTTCATACCCAAGCCTGAACCTATCTTTGTGACTGGAGTAATTGATATTACGTCACTAAAAACGACATTAAACAACATTGTAGAGTGCAAAACATATACAATAACAACCATGAGGTCTGGTCACATCATCAAACTAATGCCAAATGACATTAATACATACAAAGCGATACGAGCAAATTTTATTGCAAACAATATATCACACTACACCTATCAACTAAAGAGTGAAAGAGCTTATAGAGTAGTGCTAAGAGGTTTGCATTCCACGGAAGACACCTCGTATCTGAAAGAAGAATTAAAAGAGCGAGGACATGATGTCAGAAATATAGTAAATGTGTTACACCGAACTAGCAAAAAGCCATTACCTTTATTTTTCGTAGACCTAGAACCGAAGAATAACAACAAAGACATCTTCAAAATAAGATACTTAGGACAAATGAAAGTGACATTTGAAGCTCCTTACAAGAAAAAGGAAGTTTTGCAATGCAAAAGATGTCAAAGATTTGGACATTGCAAAAACCAGTGCTTTAGACCGTACAGGTGTGTTAAATGTGGTGACACTCATGCCACTTCAACATGCACGAAAACACCCGATACTGATGCTACTTGTGCAAACTGCCAGGAGAAACATCCTGCGAATTACAAAGGTTGTGCTAAGTACAAACAGTACAAAGAAAGAATAATTAAAATCAAACCCACCATCAAAGAGACACCACAGGTCTATGCAAAAGAGAAGGATAACATACCGAACAATACAATTAGACTAAAACATAATACGCTAAAACGCACCTTTGCTGATGTAACAAAAGACCAGATGCATGGAAAACGAACAACAAACCCAGAAAATATCACCGACAGACTCGAATCAATGTTCGCAAAATTTGAAGACATCATGATAAACATGATGGACAAAATGATGGATCGTATGATCCAGCTAATTTCAAGTCTAGTTACAAAATGATGCCCACAGTCCGAATTGTAACTTGGAACGCCAACGGCTTGACGGAACGTCGTCAAGAACTATTAACATTCTTACAAATGGAAAAAATCGATGTAGCACTTATTTCAGAAACGAGATTTACTACCAGGTCACATATTACTTTGAAAAATTACACAGTTCACACAACAAATCATCCTTCAGGAAACAGCCATGGAGGAACGGCAGTAATTATTAAAAATAATATTAAGCACTATGCACTTGAGGAATACCGCACAGATAAAATACAAGCTACATCAGTTAAAATCATAGTTAACGAGAAAGTCGAGACCACACTTTCTGCGGTATACTGCCCTCCAAGACACACAATCACCGAAAACGATTTCAACACTTATCTTTGCTCACTAGGCCCCAGATTTATAAGTGGTGGTGACTGGAACGCCAAACACACTTATTGGGGTTCACGACTAATTACCCATAGAGGGAGGCAACTGTATAGAGTAGCTATGAGGCGAGGACTTGAATGCATGACCCCCTGCGAACCAACATACTGGCCGACGGACCCAAATAAGATTCCGGACCTCCTAGACTTCTTTGTTACTGGGAACATAAGTCGTAATTATATGACCATCGAATCGTGCACGGATCTGTCCTCTGATCACACACCAGTCATACTAAACGTCAACTCTTCAATAGTACTGGTGGAACCTGCAAAAAGAATATATAACAAGACCACCAACTGGGAAGTATACCAGAATAAAATATCAGAGGATATCAACCTTGAAACTAGACTCGACACTACTGAAAAGATAGAAAAAGCAATAGAAAACTTCAACCTTATTGTTTATAATGCTGCTACGGTCTCTACAAGGGTGCAAAAGAGGTCGACTCCAGTTTGTAACGAATATCCTAAATTTATCAAGGACAAAATCAATGAGCGCCGTAACCTAAGAAAAGAATGGCATAGAACTCGATATCCAACAGATAAAACCGCATTCAACAGATCCTCTGATGAACTAAAAAACCTGATCAAAACTCTAAACGACACCAACCTACAAAATGTTCTCTCAAACCTATCGCCTTCTGTAGACAAAAACTACTCCCTCTGGAAAGCGACAAGTAGATTAAAACGCCCGAACCACCAGATACCACCTCTTAAAAAAAGCACGGGGGGGTGGGCAAGATCATACTTAGAAAAGGCTGCCAGCTTTGCCGAACATCTTAGCTCTGTTTTCCAGCCATTTCCGGGGACTAGACCAGATTATGACATGGAAATAAAAGAATACCTTGAAAGTGCCCAACAGATGTGTCTGCCACTTAAATCCACGAGCCCTAGAGAAATAATTCTGGAAATAAAACACCTAAAGGACGGAAAATCTCCAGGATACGATCTCATCGATTGCACACTTTTGAAAAAGCTACCAATAAGGGGTATTATAGCCATAGTTCAGATCTTCAACGCCTGTTTGCGACTATCCCACTTCCCGGGGCAGTGGAAAATTGCACAAGTAGTTATGCTTCCTAAACCCGGTAAACAGCCACACGAAGTCGCCTCGTATAGACCAATAAGCCTTTTGTCTATAACAGGAAAACTGTTCGAGAAGATACTGCTAAAAAGAATGAAGGAAAACCTAAATGACATAATACCAAATCACCAATTCGGCTTTAGGGAGAACCATGGCACAGTCGAACAAGTCCATCGTATTGTTGACATTATAAGCAGAGCACTGGAGGAGAAACAATACTGTTCTGCAGTATTTCTAGACATAAGCCAAGCCTTCGACAAAGTGTGGCATGAGGGCCTACTTTATAAAATTAAAAAGTCGCTACCACACTCGTTCTTCCTCATATTGAAGTCATACCTTGAGAAACGATGTTTTGAAGTTAAATACAAAAACGAACTGTCGGACCTACATGAAATAAAATCAGGTGTACCACAAGGTAGCATAATAGGGCCAGTACTGTACATTATTTACACTGCTGACTTGCCTACCACGGAAAAAACTACAGTTGCAACGTACGCAGACGATACAGCCATACTTGCAACACACACAAATCCAGTTACGGCATCTGAATATCTACAGCTCCATATTAACAATCTCGAGGAATGGCTTGAGGTTTGGAGAATCAGAGCAAACCAAAGCAAGTCTACGCATGTAACCTTTTCGCTCAGAAGAGACACCTGTCCACCAGTGGTTCTGAACAGTGAAGAGATTCCTCAAAATGACAATGCCAAATACCTGGGTATGCACCTGGACAGAAGGTTAACATGGCGAAAACATATATGGACCAAGAGAAAGCAACTGGACGCAACGCTAAGAAACATGTACTGGTTAATAGGAAAGCACTCGCAAATGAGCACACAAAGCAAGCTAACTGTGTATAAAGCAATTCTCAAACCAATCTGGACCTACGGTATCCAGCTTTGGGGTACAGCTAGTCAAAGTAACATCGAGATATTGGAAAGGTTTCAGTCGAAGATACTTAGAGTTATCTTTAACATACCACCATATATTAGTAATAAAATAATATATCAAGACTTGAAAATACCCACAGTCAAACAAGAGATAACCCAATACAGCGGCAAATACCAGAAGAGACTCTCAATACATCAAAATGAACTTGCTCTAAAACTAAGTGGTGATGGTGGCCTGCAATTTAAGAGATTAAGGAGACATAGCGTCCCAACTCTTCTGAACAGATTCAGCTGATTGGTTTGATAACTTAACTGCGAAGTTATCACCAAGCTCCATAACCTAAAAAACCAGAGATTTCGGCCAAAGAAGCAGCTTATTGTTGTTAACGACAGATTGCTGCGAAGCAGAAAGGACAAAAAAAAAAAAAAAAAAAAAAAAAAAAAAAAAGTGTGAGCTTGTATGTTGATTAAAATATGATTCGCGGCCGTAGCTAATATGGCTTTACAGAATTATAATCATTAGAATCAGCAATACAACTCCATACGTTAGCATTTATCTCAAATCTAGCGATTTCATGAAATCATGAGGTTTGAGGTAAATGCTAACTTATGGAGATGTATTGCTGATTCTAATGATTATAATTCTGTGAAGCCATATTAGCTACGCCCGCGAATCATATTTTAATCAACATACAAGCTTACACTGACCTACAAATTGCAAAAAACGTAAGAAATTTTGAATTTCGCGGGCTACCCTGGCGCTTTCGCCTTGCAGTAGTTTATTTGTTTAATATGTGTTTGTGTAAAAAGTCACATCAAGATTGTTTACCTTTATTTTATCACCTAAACCTTTCTAGTATAATTACTTTGACTAACTTTGGAATCGCAAAAAAATTTTCAACCATAATTTTGTTTCATGTGGAAAACATGGGGCCGTCCGATATAACTGTGCAAACTCAAATCGCTACGATATATCGTTACTGTGTATAGTAGGCATAAAGCTACCAGTCGGCATGATTTTTTCCGACATCTTCAACAGTCGTCGTCATATTTCAGCCAATTTACACAATATATCTTTATTTCCTACCAAAAGTATAAATTTGAATTTTCATATCCCTAACTTAAGAAATGCTGGGTTTCCCATACAAACTTTCATCCCTTATATCACCCCTTGTAGGATTATGTTTTAAGACAAAAAGTAGCCCATGTCCTTTCCCAGGATGCTATCTATAGCCTTGCCAAATTTTATCGAAATCCGTGCAGTTTTGTAAATTTTAAAATAAACCCCTATTTTAACCACTTGGGCATGATTTTTAAAAAACGCTGAACCGCATATTTCTTAATTTCCTACCAATAGCATAAATTGCTTACTAACCCATATGGATGTTGCTTATCCGAATTAAAGATTATTTTATTTTAATTTTATAAATTTGTTATCCCTAACTTAAGAAATACTGGATTTCCCTTACAAAACTTTCATCCCCTATATCACCCCCTGTAATATTATTTTTGAAAAAATAGTATCCTATGTCCTTCCCCAGGATGCTATATAAAGCCTTGCCAAATTTTGTAGAAATGCGTGCAGTTTTGTAAATTTTAAAATCAACCCCTATTTTACCCCCTTAGGGTATGATTTTTAAAAACGCTAAACCGCATATTTCTTAATTTCCTACTAACTTAAGAAATACTGGGTTTCCCTTACAAACTTTCATCCCCTATATCACCCCCTGTAGTATTGTTTTTGAAAGTATTTTATGTCCTTTCCCGGGATGCTATATAAAGCCTGGCCAAATTTTGTCGAAATCCGTCCAGTTTTGTAAATTTTAAAATCAACCCCTATTACCCCCTTAGGGGATGATTTTTCAAAAACGCTGAACCGCATATTTCTTTATTTCGTATCAAAAGCATACATTTTAATTTTCACATCCCTAACTTAAGAAATACTGAGTTTCCCATACAAACTTTCATCCCCTATATCAACCCCCGTAGGATTATTTTTGAAAAAAAAAGTAGCCTATGTCCGTCCCCAGGATACCATCTATAGGCTTGCCAAATTTTATCGAAATCCGTTCAGTGGTTTAGGCGTGAAAAGGTAACAGACGGACAGACAGAGTTACTTTCGAATTTATAATATTAAGTATGGATACATAAAAACCTTCCGGAATAAATTATCTAAATGATGGTGAAAACCGCATCAAAATCCGTTGCGTATTTTAGAAGAACAACGCGGCCACACAGACAAACAAAAGAGCGACTGTTTTATAATATGTATAGTTTATTATTGCTCCCAGGTGATTGCAAACTATGCCATAAAGGCCTTGGGCGGCACGTTGGGCAGCAAAACTCCCGTTCACCCCAACGACCACGTGAACAAGTCCCAGAGCTCCAACGACACGTACCCCACAGCCATGCACATTGCTGTAGCCATGACACTGAGGGACAGACTCATGCCAGGGCTGGTGGCACTCAGGGACACCTTGGGCGCAAAGGCCAAGGAATACAGTAAGATTATTAAAATCGGCAGGTAGGTGAACACTACAGATGTATGGTCTGTTCCACAAGTATTTGACGAAAATGTAAACACTTGTATCAGAAAAAGTACCTGTAGATGCCAATTTTGTAGTGCTACTTAAGCCGGGCTAACACTATACGAGTACTGTCTAGAGACGCTACTCGTGGCGTGTAAACACTGATCCGGGCGTACGATCACGTGTTTACACGCTACGAGTAGCGTCCGAGTAGTCATCCGAGTAAACTCGGTCCGAGAGTACTCGTACAGTGAAAACTCGGCTTAAATGCTTAAACCCGACATTCTAATATTAAATCATCGTAAAGATGTTATTCATTTGACAGGAACTCGTGTCTAAGTAATTACAGCCGCAAGGGTCGATCCATCAGGTTCAGCTACGCTTGCCGGGGTTGGTCAGTGGATGGGTGACCATCTTTACATACCGAGACTCCTCCGTGCCTTTGAAAGCACGTTAAGCTGTTGGTCCCGGCTGTCATTCGTGAATCTTTGACAGTCGTTACGGATCGTCAGAAGCCCGAAATTCTGACAACTAGTCTTACCAAGGGGTATCGTATTACCCAGTTACTGGGTTGTGGAGGTCAGACAGGCAGTCGCTCCATGTAAAATACTGGTATTCAGCTGCATCCGGAAAGACGAGGCAGATTGAATTGAGGTTTTATAACCTAAATTTTCGTCAATGACAAAATAATTACATAATATGCAATTGATACAATAATTGTTCGAAAAAGTTGTGACATATGGAGTTGAAACCTTAATACAGATGAATGAGTTACTAATTCCCTATAGTGAGTGATTGCGCCGGAGTTGAAAGTCAACAGGGTTTGTTTACATTTTGATGTGATACTTCTGGAACAGACTACAGAAACTTGAATAGAACAGAATAGAATATCTTTATTTTGCATATTATGGGTAAGACCTTGCTTCTTGCCAAATTTTATGATTCTAGGTCAACGGGAAGTATCCTATTGGTTTTGATTTATTTGCGGGTATCAAAATGGTCGTATTTTTTTAATGCTTTGACTTAGAAGCTTGATTTTTTTAGAACTCCAAGGGACCGTAGACCTACGTATTTGATATTAATTTCAACTTGATACCTCCATTAAGAAAAAGGGGTCTTGACAGACTGACAGACGGACAACAAAGTGATAAGGTTTCCGATTTTTGCTTTTGAGGTACGGAACCCTAAAAATGAGTAGAAAATGATAAGTATTGGCCTGTTAACCTTCCAGGACCCACTTGATGGACGCCACGCCTCTAACCCTGGGGCAGGAGTTCAGCGGCTATGAGGCGCAGTTGTCGTACGGCATCGACCGCATCTGCGCCACGCTGCCACGCCTGCACGAGCTGGCGCTGGGCGGCACGGCCGTGGGCACCGGCCTCAACACGCGCATCGGCTTCGCGGAGAAGTGTGCTGCGGAGATCGCTGAGATTACTGGTACTTAACTCCTCAGATGTCCGCCTTGAACTAATTTTAGACCCAAAACGTGGGTTGTGGGTTGTTGTGGTTGGGGGCTAGTTGCGAACCCCATAGGTTCACAACTACTGATGATGATTTGGTTTCCACCGGATGATGTTTTTAGGGTTCCGTACCAAAATGGTAAAAAAGGAACCCTTATGGTGTGACTCAGTCTGTCTGTCTGTCTGTCTGTCACAGCTGGATATCTCAAGAACTAGGTACTAATGCTATCAACTTGAAATTTGGAACAGTTTTAGATGACGTTTACCCAACTATTTTGCAAATAAGAAAGAAATAAAAATATTTATATTTTTTTTGCAACAGGGACTGAAAGGGGGTCTTAAAAATTCAAAGTGGGGCTACTAGGGCATGTGGGGTATCATATGAAAGAGCGCTGTTTGCACATTCTCAAACATTTTTTTTTCTTTTTTTAGGCCACTTAGTTTTCGACTTTGATGAAAAATGTAAAAAAAAATACCGTCCCCCCCCCCCCCCTTATCTCCGAAGTTTGCAAAGCGAAAAATCTGAAATTATTCTATGTGATTGAAGTTTATGTATAGATTACAGGAAAAATAAAACGATGTCTCTAAATAGCACAGTTTTTCAGAAATCATGAACAAAAATTACATATAAATGATGGTACGGAACCCTCGGTGCGCGAGTCCGATTCGCTCTTGACCGGTTTTTTTACGTTTTTATACAAGGTCCCATTAAAATAGATGGACATATTTTCACAGGATATTATACCCATGAATATGAACAACTTTTACTATGGGACCAAACCTAACATCAGCTGCTCTACATTTTGACGAGTTTGGTGTAGATAGATGTACTGAACAGCAGATTTTTTTTTTTCGCGATTTCCGAGTTAGTCCCATAGTGAGTTGTTTAATCAATTTCTAGTTGTTCAATCAATTTTTAGTAATTAATAAAAGAATCTTTAGATTTGTTTAATAATTTTTACTAAAAATTGATTATTTTTATTTTCTATCATATTAGACTCACTATCGAGGAGAAGACAGATTTCGAGTCGGACCATATTTACGGCTTCGAAATTTTGACATTTAGCAAGAGCTACGGATTGATGTTCACAACTTGTTCACAACTTGTTCACAAGACAATAAACCTCAAAACTTGTGTGGCACAGATTTATTGTCTTGTGAACAAGTTTTATTTACTTACAACCACAAAGTCTAGCCTATTAAAAAACATGTAAAATGTTCACATTTGCAGGCATCCCTTTTGTAACGGCACCAAATAAGTTTGAAGCGTTGGCCGCCCACGACACAATGGTGGAGGTCTCAGGAGCGCTGAACGTTATCGCATGTTCCTTGATGAAGATTGTTAACGACATTCGCTTGCTGGCTTCCGGACCTAGGTGTGGTCTGGGTGAGCTGATGCTGCCAGAGAACGAGCCTGGATCATCCATCATGCCGGGTGAGGTCCTTTCGTCTGATTATATGTTCCGTAGTGGTATTTTGGTGACTGATAGGTCTTTGTGCTAACGTTAGGTTTGCAATATTCCAGGCAAGGTGAACCCCACCCAGTGCGAGTCGTTGACCATGATTGCGGCGCAGGTGATGGGCAACCACGTGGCGGTCACGGTCGGCGGCTCCAACGGACACTTCGAGCTCAACGTGTTCAAGCCCATGATGGTCGCTAACGTAATTCGCTCCGCCATCCTCATCGGTAAGCCATCGTTTCACAGAGGTGACCAATCACGGCTCAATACGGTATTATAATTACTCTATAGGAGAAAAAATATAAAAATATTTTATTTAGATAGCATAAGCAAAAATCAATCTCAATCTGCCTAGCCTTTTCCCAACTATGTTGGGGTCGGCTTCCAGTCTAACCGGATGCAGCTGAATACCAGTATTTTACATGGAGCGACTGCCTATCTGACCTCCACAACCCAGTTACTGGGTAATACGATACCCCTTGGTAAGACTGGTTGTCAGACTTTCGGGCTTCTGACGACCCGTAACGACTGTCAAAGATCCACGAATAACAGCCGGGACCAACGGCTTAACGTGCTTTCCGAGGCACGGAGGAATCTCGGTATGTAAAGATGGTCACCCATCCACTGACCAACCCCGGCAAGCGTAGCTTAACCTGACGGATCGACCCGTGCGGCTGTTATTATTTAGCCACGAGCTCCTCATAGCATAAGCAAAAAGCAGTCGGTAAATGTTAGTTTTAGTTCATAAAATAAAAATATAAATTTTAAAATTCAATTCAAAGTTTTCAGTGTTTTTAATCTGTTTTCTAACACCATTAAAGTAGCCGCCATGTTATTACGTCATACGGCTGTGAAAATTAAATAGTGTCAATGTCAACTGATCAGCGTATTTAAAGTGTTTGTTTACACTGTCAACTGACGTCATCACCACAGCAATATGGCGTCCACTGCGTCCAGCGTTTTCGCGCGTTTGAAAATGTAAGATTTAAATGCATTTTTATGGCACTTAATGATTGAATAAAAAATTAGTGTTCTTTTTTAGTGGCTTATTAGCACTATAAAATCTAATTGAGACACTTTTCAAAAATGGGTGTCATACCTTACTATACTCAATTTTAAACAAAATTAGACACTTAAACATTTTTGCAGTCCGTTCAACCGATTTTGACTTCTATTGCGTTAGTGGCATGACAAATGGCAGCTGCAGTAAACAGTTGGTATTGTTACCATGTTTTTGCTTTTAATGCCATCCTAGAAGAGAATAGAAGTCAAAATCGGTCGGACTGTAAAAAGTTTTATTTAAATTTCTAATCTTATTTCAAATAGAGTACCGTATATGATATATATATACCGTATATATATACCGTATATATATATATACCGTATACCTTTAACGTATGTAACTACTTAAATGGGGTTTACTCTTGAAACTCAGTAAAAGGGTTCTCCCTGCAATATGGATAACACATTGAATGGGTTCTATACTTGAAACCCACTGATATTTGATATTTCAAAATAAAGAAGTGATGACGGTGGTCTATAATCTAAAACGCACGGGAACGAACACATATTACCTCGTTTTTCAAAACGCATCTCTTGACATTTCTTAAAATCATACATTTCAATCGATTTTTTTCTGACTATTCCTTTTTTTTTTTTTTTTTGTTTTTTGAGGGTGGGAAATCATCAAATAACTTCTCCCGCTCTGGGTGGAGCGGAAGGGCGTGTCAGACTTTTACTGACTAAAACCCACCCGTGTTCCTTCAGTTGCCTATGCCAGGGCCGCGGTAACCTCTTCAGACAACCCGCGACCCCAGCGGCATCAGCCCTATTGGACCCCGTCACTTGCTGACATCTCTTTGAGGCGCGCGTGGAACACAACGCGCCGTCGACTCGGGCCTGGTCCTTACCGGACGGCGAGCTACCCGCTGCTCACCGTCCGCAGGCCCGCGCCTACGGTGGCCGGAAATCGCCCCGCGATTCCCGCCGCCCAGGGCGTCTCCTGCGGCGACTGAGGGCGTGAGGCTGCCTCTCCCTCACGCGTTCCGCCTCCTTCTTCGCGAGCATCACTGCTTCGCAGAAGGAGGTGACGGCCTCCCATGCACTCTCGCTCCGCACCATGGCCTGGACCAGGCTCGGACGCGAGAGATCGCCGCCGCCGATCGCCTCCGTGAGAACACGGCGGTGCTCTGCCCAAGCCGGGCAGACCTCCACTGTATCCTCCGGGCGATCCACACAATGGTAACACCCGGGCGTTTCCTCCCGCCTTATGCGAAACAGGAACCTCCCGAAACAACCGTGTCCGGTGAGGACCTGCGTCAGGCGGAAGGTGAGGACGCCGTGGCGCCTCTCTAACCACTCCTCAAAGAGGGGACTTATCGCCGCAATTGTGGCGTGCCCAGCGCTGGGTTGCGACAGTCGCGCTCTCCATGCCGCCATGAGATCCCGCCGGAGCTCTGTCCGCTGTACCGTGATTTCTCGCGGCAGCGGAGTTACGCCCCGGCGCTTCGCCTCCTCGCGCCACTCCCACACGTGCGCGAGGACCTTTGCCTCGAGATCCCACGGCGGCAATCCGGCAAGGAGGCTCGCCGCCTCCCGGGAGACCGTGCGGTATCCCCGGACTAGCCGGATGGCCATGACCCTCTGGGACGCGTTCAACCTGCCGGCTGGTCCCAGCCTTAGGGAACGCGCCCACACCGGCGCTCCGTAAAGGGCCATGGACCGCACGACCCCCGCGTAGAGCCTCCGGCAGGAGGCGTTTGGACCCCCCAGATTGGGCAGGAGCCGCCTCAAGGCAGCCCCAGCCCGTGCCAGTCTGGGAGCCAAACGTCGGAAATGCTCCACGAAGTTCCACCGGCTGTCGAGGACGAGTCCCAGGTACTTCATCGTCGACCCGACTCCGATGTGAACCCCTCCCACTGTTATTTCGGAACCCGACGGTGGCGCATTCCGAGGACCATGAAAACACATGGCCTCGGACTTGTGCAGGGCCACCTCGAGTCCCAACTGCCGGATCCTCTCCACGACTATCGCAACCCCGCGTGTCGCTAAGTCAGCCGCCGCCTGGTGCGACCTCCCTTGCGCCAGGACCAGCGTGTCGTCAGCGTAACATACTACGCTGACGCCGCTAGGGAGGTCGGCGCGCAGCACCCAGTCGTAACCGATGTCCCACAAATGCGGCCCCAGGACCGATCCCTGTGGGACACCGCACGACATCTCTCGCCGGTTCCACTCTCCCTGATGACTGGGGTAGATGACGGCCCTGTCCGTCAGATAGGCCTCGACCACTCGACAGAGGTAGGTCGGCATCCGGTGATACCGGAATGCCTCCCTGATGCAACTCCAGGACAGGGTATTAAAGGCGTTGGCGATGTCTAGGGACACCGCCAAGACGACCCCACCCCGGGCCACTGCATCCCCCGTCGTGAGGGCTCTCACGCGCATGATGGCGTCCACCGTAGAGCGCCCCTTGCGGAAACCAAACTGGCTCTCCGCCAAATCCGGCCCCTCCTGCACCAGCCACCCGACGAGGCGGTCTGCAATAACTCTTTCAAAGAGCTTGCCCACCTCGTCGAGCAGCACGATGGGTCGGTAAGCGGACGGAAAGTCCGAAGCGGACGGAAAGTCCGAAAGACTATTCCTTAAATAAATATGCGAAAGCTATTTACTTTTTCTAAAAAAATCCCTAAATTTAGGGGAAAATATACTGAGGTGGAAACCTGAAATAATTTTATTTTGCCAAGATTGAAGATTGTGATGTGTTGCGCTCTGATTCGCTTTCAATATCACGTGACCAATAGCTATGTTTTTACGTAATTATGTCTAAAAAATATTAATTAATCTAAAAGCAAATCATAAAAAAAACTAAGTTGAATTTTGATGCATTTTCTTATGATGGTTAGTTCACAACCATTCTACATAATAAAATTCATAAGGTATTATTTTTCTTACTGTAAACCAGCCTATTGTGTGGTTGTATTATTCATTTACTTGACAGGTTCTAGCTGTCACTTTGTAATTTTGTTTGTAGGTTCACATGGAGAAGAATGGGCGATAAACTCACGGAGCAAATACAAAGAGGAGACGCCCTAAGCAACTGTGCACTGTGCATTCTCAACTAGGCCCTGACGTCATCATGTAGGCGTGGCCTTAGTCAGTGTATTGTTGGCGTTCGTCCTGTGCACAGCTTTGTAAACATTCCTATTTTCCAAACATAATTCTACCCGACATTAGATGGCGACACTTGGTGCCATGGGAACTAAAAATATTTAGGCACGTAGAGCTCAGTACTAACATATTTGAATAATCATATGTACTGAAATTTGTTCAACATTCATTCCTAAAGACCCTTTAATATTATTTTTCTAGTTTTTATATCATTTTGTAAACATTTTCTGAATACGACCCTGTTGCATGCTGCATTTAGTGACATCTAGTGTGAGATAGTTACGTAATTACAAAGTAAAATGACGGAACGAACAAATAGTTTGGCTATTGACCGGTAGATGGAAAATAAAGAAGTGGGCGGGATGTAACACCCCCTCACCCCGCAAATTGTCAGGCGTATTACATCTCTTTGTATTTGCTCCGTGGATAAACTCCACGGAGTCTTTGAATGATCTCTTGAATGTTGTCTTTTAGGTGACGGCTGCTTGGCATTCAACAAGAACTGCGCGGTCGGCATCAAGGCCAACGAGAAGAGGATCAGTAAGATCATGCAAGAGTCGCTCATGTTGGTGACAGCGCTCAACCCGCACATCGGATACGATAAGGTGACTTTATTTATTTCATCATCATCATCATCATCGTCATCATCATCATCATCATCATCATCATCATTCTCCTGCCCTTATCCCAATCTATTTGGGGTCGGCGCAGCATGTCCTTTTTTTCAATACTTCTCTATTAGTCGTCATCTCGGTAGTCACCCCCTTTCTAGCCATGTCATCTTTCACAAAGTCCATCCATCGTTTCTTTGGTCTTCCCCTACTCGTATAGCCATCGACATTCAAACTCAAAACTTTCCTCACGACATTTTCCTCATTCCTCCGCATCACATGCCCATACCATGACAACCGATTTCCACACAACTTATTACTTACTATTTCTTTATCGGGTAAAAACTAGAGATGGACTGACAATGATTTTGGCTGACTGGTTGGTTGCCAAAAGACCGACTGGTCGGCCATGTCGATCATTGCTTTCGATGGAGTTCGGATTTACAAAATCGAAATTGTGATTCTAAAATAAATGATAAACAATAGGTTACGATCTTCTGTATTTAGAGTCGTAGCTCGTCGAAAAGTGCGCGAAAAAAATAGAACGTTTGCTTCAACACGCGCTAACGCAGACGGCGCACACTTTAAAGCCGCGTTTTCACTAGGAGACATATCACATGTTACTACAAAGTGAAATTGACAGAACGGGCAAATAGTTTGGCTATTGACCGGTAGATGGAAAATAAGAAAGTGGGCGGGCTCTAACACCCCCTCACCCCGCAAATTATCACGCGTTGTTTCCTAGGGAAATCTAATTACAACATCTCCGTATTTGCTCCGTGGACCCAGCAGTGGGAACATTATAGGCTGCTTATAACTTTGTAAAATAACTTTGTAGCATTGTAATTTGTGTGAAAAATCTTAAATCTAACCATAAACTATACAGTTCTTACCGTTCGTATTCCTATTCCAGGCTGCACAAATCGCCAAGACAGCGCACGCAGAGGGAGGAACCCTCAAAGGCACAGCCATCAAGTTAGGAATCCTCACTGAAGAACAGTTCGACAAATGGGTCAGACCAGAAAACATGCTGGGACCCAAGTAAACAGTCCTCGTCGCCTTGGAATTGGAATGAGAGAAGAAATTTTTTGTGTAACAATTAGAATTACTTAGTCAAAAAAAAGTTCGAATTGACTTGAAACAATCCGATTTCTTTCGTCTCTTTTCAAAAACGCTTTAAGTTGCGCCAAATGAAGGGTATTTGATGTCGGTTGTTACATTCGTTTTAACGATTATGCAGTGTGTTATGCAAATCGATTTTGGACGATGTTAATGCGAGGAAATTCTTGTTTCATCTTAACAAAAACATAATTGCTACGAATCGTAACTTTTCTTACGGTTCTTATCAATTTGCATTTATGATTAATTTACACTTTATGAGTAATTTACATATACAACTATCTTGAAACGTTTTGTTTAAGTATAGTAAGTACGGTCAGTAACATAAGCCGATTAACAGTGCTACTCTTTTACACATCATGTAAATTAATACATAATGATTTGATTATCTCCTTTTTTCCTAAAATACCTAAGAGTCTAGTAGATCTTTAAATTATTTTACTTCTTGCTCAATAATTTAAACTTTTGACCGCTTGTGTCGCATTTATACGACACATATTTCAGTGGCCCTACCGCTCGTGTCGTATTTCTGCGACAGAGACATGCATGGCTTTTTCGTTCTATTGTCGTCCTATAACTGCGTGGTACAACTAAAACCATTATTAAATAGATATATTGCTCCTCCTTATTTTCTCCTACTTATTTATTGTAGGCATTATTTTATCGATTTGTAGCCGCGCGCTAGAGGCACGGCAATTGATATTTAGCCCAGCGGTCAAAAGGTTAAAAAACTGAAGTGATAATCGACTTTTGTTGCTGACTGTACCTATGGTTACTGTTTGCCATGTATATTGTTATTTTGAGTTGGTTTACGACGTCGAATAGTATTGTGAAAACATATGGATTTAAATGTTAACAGTAGGTACTAAGTTTCTTTTATGTGTTTTCTCAATACAGTATTTAAATTATTAAGAGTTGTTATTTTTACGTTCCCTGTCCACAAACTCTAGGGGCACTACTGTGCCCTCGTCAAGACGAGCTATAAACAAAGAGCAGGGGGACACTATCAGGTTTTCTCTAAGCGTTTCGTCGTTTTGCCAAACCCTCCCAACCGTGTGGCTGACACTGGCTTGGCCACCATCAGGGATTTTACTTTTGATAACACAAAGATTTAGTCGTTAATTAGTCGAAATTTGTCGCCAAATATCAGAATTTGTCGGTCACTGGTTCAAAAGTTATAAGGGGTCATTGGTGGCCGATCTGGAGAGAGTCTCCCCAGCTTGGCCACATTTAATATGCGTGTGGTGTGAGGGCCACTTTATTGAAACTCTTTGAAAATATGCTTAGGATTTAGTGAACATTCCCAAACAATTGTGAAAGTTGGAATCAGATTTTGTGAAAGTCAACTTTGCGAGATATGGACTGTAAAGTGGGGCCCTCAGTTCTCACATAGAGGATTGAGGGCCCGCCTGTACCTGACAAACTATGGACACTACAGATAAAGTCTTTATGCCAAAATCTAAGCTTATACCAAACAAAATTTGTGAAAACAAGATATTATCGCAAAACACTGTCCTACTTGGTATATCTTCGTTCAAAATGGGCCCTCAATCCTCACACACGTAAAAGTTTATCACGCAAATACAATGAAACCATTAACTTATAGCTGTTGTTTGTAATCCTATAAGATACTAAATAAATTGTGAAAATTTGTGAAAGCAAGAGCAGGTCACCATTTCTTGTTGTTTGAAAGTTATGACCTTGACAAAATCCGGGCCCTCAATCCTCCATTTATTTTGTTTTCCGTTTGAATACGCTTATCGTATGAAAGATTAGATTATACAAAATAGTCTCTTTTTGTGAAAAAAATTGTGCAACAAATTCGATACTAGAAAACAATTAAAAGACCCTTTATTGTAAATAAAAATCGAGTTTTATTTTTGTTCCCTGAATTAGGAAATAGGGTGACCACGATACGGTATTTTACTCTATATGAGAAAAAATCTTAAAATATATTATTTAGATAGATTAGGCAAAAAGCAGTCGGAAAATATTAGTTTTAGTTCAATAACAATATAAATTTTAAAATTAAATTCAAAGTTTTCAGGTTTTTTTAATGTTTTCTCAAACCATGAAATAGTAGCCGCCATTTTATGACGTCATTCGGCTGTGTGAATTAAAAAAGTGTCAACTATTAATTGATCAGTGTATCTCTTAGAGCAGGTATAGCTTTCACTTTAAAATCAAAATCTTTACCGTCCATACGTATTGTGTGTATAGAGTCATGAGGAACAGGGTGTAAAGTTCACTCATCCTTTATTGAAAAGGGAGGACCCTCCGACCAGATGGGTGTTGTCTCTGGTGGGCAACTGCCCCACGGTTAATGTGGGGTTGTTGTATACCTATATGCTAGTCACGCGGTAAACTCTCATTGCGCGATGCAGGTTGCGGGACGTCATGTCCTTGTGATGCGTAGTTCGTATGTGGCGATGTAGATGCCGCCACATGTGTATTACAAGAAGTAACAGGCTAGAATGGAGATGTTGCAAGCATTAAAACAACAAATGTGAAAATTAAACTTTTTATTCACTATTTATAAATTACTAGATAAAAAAAAAATCCTAAAACCCTACTAAAAAAACTATTTTTGGGCACTCGTGGTAACACGTTAAAGTCAGTGTAAGGTTGTATCTTAGTCAAAATATGATTCGCGACATTAATAATTATGTATTTACATAATTTTAACAATAAAAATAATTAATTACCTACGTAACGCGGCCTTATATAATGTGTGTGAACGTGCACTTAAGTGCGGCAACGGGAGTATACACCCCCGCCCGCGCCCCCGCACTAGCCCGCCAGTGGACAAACTAACGCGGGAGCGTACGTCACGCTCGCTAAAGTTTAAATTTAGTCGCCTAATTTACCATCTTAGGTAAAACTCTGACATTGTTGAATACATTTAAAAGAAAGACCAATCTTTCGTATTGAATGTTAATGTAACACATTTACAAAAACTTATTTGTTTACTTTGTGGCGATTAATCTCCCACAACTAGTTTGCAGAAAAATCATCGCAGAGTCAATTTCAGACTCATAAATCTATCATTAACATTCATAAATTTTACTTTTAAAAATACATAAAGCATCAGAAATACCTATAATTTTGTTGACTTTTAATGTACTTGAATATCGATTATTAATAACATTAATTAGTAAAAAAATAAAGTCTCGGGGCAATTTTTACTTTTTATACCGCTATTTAATCACGATTTTTTGGTTTGAATAACGCGTAATTACATATAAAAAAACATGTCAAAATAAACTATGTTGTACAAAACTAATTCTAAAGTTTTATTAAAATCCCTTCATTTATTTAGACATAATAACGTTATTAACATCACTCTAAATTAGAATAAATTACGTTGCATAAGCGGACACCGATTATTACAGCGCGAGTGCCCATCGAGGAAGGACCTGTGTCATTTTTTCCCGCCTCCTGATGTCCGAGCTCACGTATCGTGAACGCATTATTTTACTACGACTGCAATATTAAAATTTTTTGAAATGGCTCTTAAACGCTTTTTCCGGAATTGAGTTCAGTTCTCACCGCGAATTCTCCTTTATTTATGTGTTAAAGTCCGAAATTAAAGATAGTTTTAGAATAATTCGGGGTTTTACTGGTGAGATTTGGTAAATAATAGGATTTACCCGTAAATCCTAATATTTACCGCAGTTCGCGGTTTTACACTAACATATAGGTAGATGAGTATATATCAAAACAAACTTACATGTACTTATTTGTATGACTATAATAATATTTCCGTAGACAGAGAATTCTAGTAACTATTTTCGTAGTTTTCTCAATCAATTGACATGACATATATAATAAAAAGAACATCACTGTACTTTTTCTTTGTAGTAGTCGAATAGACAAACTAATGAGGTTGAACTCCAAAACTCCTCGATTTTATGTGAAAATGTTTGGAACATAATAATCCTTAAATAAAATTAAATATCAACATTCACTACTCCAAGATAATTACCCATACAACTATGTGTATTATAATATACAGGGTGGAATTTTGGAATGACACCTGGAAGGAAGTACTCTTAATAATGCAGATAGAAAATTTTACTCAAAACATTCCTTTATTTTTGAATAGAAAGCAAACTGCATTCAAAGATTTTCGAAATTTCTCTTCTCCCACAACCGGGAATCGAACCGGCTCAAATCTGAAACAATTATACCCTGTACCTACTTTTATTGCATCGATCGTTAGGGTCAATTATAAGGATGAAATCTCTCTAACAAACATGATAAATTAAATGAAAGGAAAACCAGGAAATCTTAAATTAATTAAATTTTTTACAAAAAATGGTAAACTAACTAATTAGTTGCTCGAAATGGGCTCCATTCTCTTGGATACACAAATTTATTCTTTTAACGAATTCATTTCTAGTAACCTTTAATAAAGTGTTGTGGTGAATATTATAAATCGTATTCTGAACTTCAACTCTCAACTCGTTGTCATTCGCATAAGATTTCATGTAAATTTGATTTTTTACATATTCCCACAAAAAAAAATCTAATGGGGTGAGATCTGGCGATCTCGCAGGCCATCTGATTGTGCCGTTTGTACCAATCCAGGTATTAAAATGAAAGTATTGTCACCCTACCCTGCTACACACTTCAAAAATAGTTGATTTCGGTATCTATTAAGATTTTTAGTTTAATCGTTATTCTTATTAGTAACAAATAACATCAATTTGATGCACAATTTTTTTCACAAAAAGAGACTATTTTGTATTTGTCTAATCTTTCATACGATAAGCGTATTCAAACGGAAAACAAAATAAATGGAGGATTGAGGGCCCGGATTTTGTCAAGGTCATAACTTTCAAACAACAAGAAATGGTGACCTGCTCTTGCTTTCACAAATTTTCACAATTTATTTAGTATCTTATAGGATTACAAACAATAGCTATAAGTTAATGGTTTCATTGTATTTGCGTGATAAACTTTTACGTGTGTGAGGATTGAGGGCCCATTTTGAACGAAGATATACCAAGTAGGACAGTGTTTTGCGATAATATCTTGTTTACACAAATTTTGTTTGGTATAAGCTTAGATTTTGGCATAAAGACTTTATCTGTAGTGTCCATAGTTTGTCAGGTACAGGCGGGCCCTCAATCCTCTATGTGAGAACTGAGGGCCCCACTTTACAGTCCATATCTCGCAAAGTTGACTTTCACAAAATCTGATTCCAACTTTCACAATTGTTTGGGAATGTTCACTAAATCCTAAGCATATTTTCAAAGAGTTTCAATAAAGTGGCCCTCACACCACACGCATATCCACATTTATATCTCAAAAACTAGGCCACCTAGCGAAGATCTGTTTTCTCCCAAATTTAGTCGCTAATTAGTCGCAAGTTTTCGCCAAGTCACAGATTTAGTCGGGTCTTAGTTTAGAAGATATAATGAGTTCAATTTTTAAGTATAGAATTTATAAGAAATTTTCAAGAGCTAGATTGAAGAGTTTACGATAAAATCTTTGATCTAGCTCTTGGTCTAAAACAAACTGTTTCATTAGTCACTTGTCTAGCATAAAGACTTTGGATTTTATTAATACTTATAATACGTCGAGTTCGTGACTGATTCACCGACTTACTCACTCATCAAAAACTCTAAGAGCACTTCTCGAAGTCCAAGAGAGCTGAAATTTGGTCTGTCTGCAGGCTAGGATCCGCACACAAACAACAACTAAAAAAAAAAAACTGGTCAAGAGCGAGTCGGACTCGCGCACCGAGGGTTCAGTTCCGATTTCTGAAAAAGTGTGCTATTTAGAGACATCGTTTTATTTTTCCTGTAATCTTTACATAAACTTCTATTACATAGAATAATTTCAGACTTCGGAGATAACGGGGGGGAACGGTATTTTTTTTTACCATTTTTCATCAGAAGTCGAAAACTATGCGGCCTAAAAAATAGAAAAAAAAAGTTTTAGAATGTGCAAACAGCCCTCTTTCATATGATACCCCACATGCCCTAGTAGCTCCACTTTGATTTTTTAAGACCCCCTTTCAGTCCCCGTTGCAAAAAAAATATAAATATTTTAATTTCTTTCTTATTTGCAAAATAGTTGGGTAAACGTCATCTAAAACTATTCTAAATTTCAAGTTGATAGCATTAGTAGTTCTTGAGATATCCAGCTGTGACAGACAGACAGACTGAGTGACACCATAAGGGTTCCTTTTTTACCATTTTGGTACGGAACCCTAAAAACTAAGAAACTTGTAACTCACAGAGTACTGTATAATCTGTAACTTTCACCCTCCAACCCCCGTATGGGGTGGTGCAGGGCCCTATACCACAAAACTTTACCAAGCCCACAATCCTACAAAATAGTTAAATTGTAGAAAAAATTGTATTATACAGAAATTAGAATTATGTAAGTATCTGTTATAAGTTGTAACAGACCTACATCGGCTCTCATCGGCGAGTCGGCGATTGCTAAGTCGCTGACTCGTGAGCCGATGTAAGTCAGGCTGCGGCTACCGTTACCACCAGCGTTACTTACCTACTTCCTCCTACCGCTTGGTTTATCGCAGACCACGACGCAGCAGTGATAATCAAGATAAGGTGACTGGATGCGGAAGGTGGAGAACCCGGAGTTGCGGTAGACCAGCGTCCTTCGTTTATTCATTTTCTTATCTACTTATTAAAAGCGTTTTCAAATTTTTCTTTATTAAAAGCGTTTTCAAGATTATCCCTGTAGGTATGCACTAAAGAAGTGCACCTAAGGACAACCCCCGGTTGGTGTAGGATTATTGCAAGATAGGTATAGAAACAAAAGGAGACCATTCATATTGGGCCCAAAATCGAACGTCGGGGCCAGTAAAAAAAAAAGTTTTTAATCTGTTTGGGACATCGTTCCTAAGCATTTATTAGCAAAGCGGTACCACCGTCACATTAGCAGCTACATGAGTTCTAAATAAATGTAAACATATCATCTATACCTACTCCAGTTACAATAAGATTAGACATCCCAAACCTTTTTTACAGTCCGTTCAACCGATTTTGTTTTCTATTGCGTTGGTGGCATGACAAATGGTAGCTGCAGTAAACAGTTTGGTATTGTAACCACGTTTTTGCTTTTAATGTGGTCCATATGCCTACGGAATAGCAGTCAAAATCGGTTGAACAGACCGTAAAAAGGCTTGTTTTGCTTGCATAAAATATTTTTTATTTATTTTCAATATTGAAAATGTCAATGTTCCGAAGGTTTCCGAGATTCAGGCTCTAGTGGTTATATAGCTTATAAGATGCACTTTATGATATGGAAAGATATATCTTAAGAATTAGGACGAAATAAAAAAAACCGGCCAAGTGCGAGACGGACTCGCACAGAAAGGGTTCCGTACCATATTATATGATTAACAATCGCAATGATAACTTTGTATTTCGTAATGATACTGTGAATTACAACTTTATTTTTTGCAGTTGCAGAAAATCGCCCATATTTAAACAAAATACCTTACGAATCGCCGTTTTTAGTATTTCTTGATTAAGTACAGTATAAGGTACATTATATAATAGAGCTCGTAAATAAATGGTATAAAATTAACAACTTTTACGGCCCCCTGTTTCTTCATTTTAGAAGATAAAAAAAATAAAAATATCTTTGTACTCTACTCGACAAGTTCTACACAATAACATCCCCACACACAGGTTATTTTTTTTTTTTTCAAAATGGAAACTTTCCTGTATGGGGAAAAAAAAATAAAGTTAATATTAAAGGGGGCAGCCCCTTTAATTTTTACATTACTTTATTTTTATTATTTGTTGTTATAAGTAGTCGTAATAGAAATACACAATCTGTGAAAATTTCAACTCTCTACCTATTAAGGTTCATGAGATAGAGCCCTGTGACAGACGGACGGACGGACGGACGGACAGCGGAGGCTTAGTAAGTTTGTAGGCACAATATTGAGATACTAGCCAGACTGCCCGTGGCTTTGCCCGGCGAGGATGTCTTATTTCATGTGTTTTAATTTTCTTATTTTTGTTTACTTTTCATCAAAAGTATAAAATACTGAATACTGAGTTTCAAGTTAATTGGACTGCGTTTTAAAAATCTTCCATACAAACATTAACATCCCTAAACACCCTTTGAGGGGTAGTTTTGAAAAACTAATAATGACAAACTTTATTACTTACATAAGCAAGTATTTGTGCTAAGTTTCAAGTTCATTAACCAAAACAATAAGATTTTTCATATAAACTGTATCCCCTTTTTTACCCCCACAGGGGTAGAATTTCAAAAATCGTCGGGCATGTTTCCATAACTTGGGTCAAACATTATTTACACCAATTTTCGAGTTAATCAATCCCCAATAAAATCCTCCGCTGTAAAATTTGCTACCCCTTTTCACCCCTTAGGGGTAGATTTTTGGAAAACCCTGATACTCGTTAGTCTCTAGTTTTGGTCTCAAGTACAAAAACTGAGTTTTGAGTAAATCGGACCGCGTGTTAAAATTCCTCCATACAAACTTTGACATCCACCAATCCCGTCTTCTGGGGTCGCGGGTTGTTCGAAAGAGATACCGTGGCCCTTACATAGGCAACTGAAGAAACACGGGTGGGTTTTAGTCAGTAAAAGTATGACACGCCCTTCCGCTCCACCCAGAGCGGGAGAAGTCATTTGATGATTTCCCTTCCACAAAAAAAGGGGGTAGTTTAGGAAAACTAAAAATGATTAATTTTATAATTAAATTAGATGAATATTCGTGCTAAGTTTCAAGTCTAATAACTCAAGAAATAAGATTTTTCATACAAACTTTCATCCCCTATTTTATTCCCTTAGGGATGGAATTTTCAAAAATTCTTCCTTAATGGATGTTTACACTATATAATGTATCTATGTGCAAAATTTCATGTCTCTAGGTCCAGTGGTTTGGACTGTGCGTTGATTATAATCAGTCAATGAGTCAGTCAGGACTTTGAATTTTTTATATATAGATTTACAAGACCACAAACTTCTGATAGGTTTTCCTGTAATCTATAAGTAAAGAACTATTTTCTGTATTTTTTTCAAAATTTTAGGCTCATTAGGTAGTTTCGAAGATAAGGGGGGGGGGGAATGGTCAATTTTCGTCAATTTTCTTCAATAACTTCAAAACAATTTATTTTAAAATTATAAAAAAAAAATATTTAAAATCCTCACAGTGAGACCTTTCATTTGATGTGTCACACGGTACAGTTTGCAAAACTTTTTTTTTAATTGTACTTATTTTCCCCCCAAAAGGCACCCCTATATTCAAAATTCATTTATTTACGTTACATGTCCGTGTTTGGGTTACCAAAATACATATGTGTACCAAGTTTCAACTTAATCGGTTCATTAGATTCGGAGCAAATTGGCTGTGACAGACGGACAGACGGGCAGACAGACAGACAGACAGACAGACACACGAGTGATCCTATAAGGGTTCCGTTTTTTCCTTTTGAGGTACGGAACCCTAAAAACGGTTCAGCTCCATACAAAAAAAAACGAAATCGCAAATTACTTATTCAACAGTAGCTTTATCAAAAAAAGTTCCAATTAAAAAGTGCAACAATAGGTGACGTCATTGAATGACGTCACTTATTTTTGCACTCTTTTTTCCGAGAAATAGGTAGCATTTATTTCTCGGAAAAGATGCATCATTTGTTTTGCTACGCGCAATTTGGTCAATTCAAAGTTGTAGGTACATTAACTTTAAACACTTAGTAATAATTAAATTCAGTCAGAGAAATAATAATGACAAACAAATTACATTGCATTTGTAAGTTGTTTAGAGTAAGTTGCATTGGTAAAGTATAGGTAGATAGGTAGGTGGGTTAGGGGGGTGGGCGTAGAAGAAAGGCCATAAAATTGCAGTTAGTAACTTTAAAATTACGTGCTTAAATATGTTTTTTTATTTGTCGTTAAAAAAGTCCAACTTCCGAAGGTTTCCGAGATTCAGGCTTTAGTGATAATATAGGTAGCCTATATGATGTATTTTATGACACGGAATGTTATAATTGGAGACTACTTAAGAATAAGGAATAAAATTAAAAAAACGGTCCAGCTCCATACAAAAAAATATTAAATCGCAGATAACATGTTAAGGCTACTCTTTCGAAAAAAGCTTAAAAACAGCGTGCAGATGAAGCAGTTTTTCGCCGGAACCTACAGAGAAATTACATCTGAAAAAAATTGTTAGTAATCTACATGATATGAATCGTAATTTGGTTTAGCCATAATTTTTCTATCGGTATCACATAATAAGAAAAAAAAACCCCAAATCACCTCCAAATCGTAAGATGAAACCATTTTACTCCTTCATTTTTTATCAAAAGAATATAAAAAAAATATCTACTACTTTGCAATACAAACGAAAATGATTTGGTTTTGTTACTTTTTAAAAACATGTATATTTTTTATTATAATAAATAAAAAATGCGTCTAATTTGGGACAGCGCTCCTTGATGGGCGAGTCCTATTACTGGCTGGACGTACGACGCGTTGCGTGAGCTCAGGCCAGAATGCGCAAGCTAACCACTCAAGGTCATTGGCGTATAGTTCGGCCTTAAATAATAGCTTTATCAAAAAAAGTTTCACTACATAAAATATTGCTATTAAGTAAAGGAATAAGCTGGCATCTTTTTTTTTTCAAAGTAACGTAGGTACTTGATTTTTGAGCGACGCTAAGTCTATGAAGCTTCATTTTCAGCCCACCGTGCGACGGGGCGGTGGGGGGATCATTATTACCTAAGGTCTAGTCTCCCTCCCCCACTCTCCCAGCAGTGGAGTTGATTGATACAAAATAAAACACAGTTTACATGCTTCAACTACATTATAATTAGCAACAATCATAAATATACACATAATACTAAAGTTAGGTACATCTTTGGTAAAGGTATTTTATCACACCCAATTCAATAATGTGAGATCTGATTGGAATGTAGGTACTGATTTAATAAATCACTGGCCATGCAACATCTTTCCTTTTCTTTTATTAATTTTATTAGAAAGGGCCATGATTTCTACCCATTGCAGTTGAATTTGAATCCCATTATTAATATATAATACTTGCACATTTGCAGGTCAATCATTTTAGTGCCAAAAGTATTCTCTTTTTTATGGCAAACAATTTCTAATTAACAAAATTTTACTAGTAGGTAACACAATTACACAACTAAAATATAAGTAAGTACCTAAATAGATGGACTAATGACTAATTCAGATTATTAATAGACTAGATTACAATAAATGCATATGGCATAGTTTGATATTGTGGAAGGCATAAGCCTGCTTTCAGTGATGTGACAAGATGCTACTGGGTAACAATTAGTATACATCAATTGGTCAACCCTACAGCTCCAAAACAGTGGGCTTGACGGCTAACTAATATTTGAATTCATACGGAGAAGATCTAAATAAAACAGTAGATACCTATTATGTAAAATAATTTCTACATTTGTTATAGCTTCTTGCCACATTCAGAAACAGTGTTCAAATGTACATTATGTATAAAATTGTACTCTTACAAAATTACTTAATTACATAAATACATCTTTGATATTCTGGAACTGTTTAACAGCAAGGTCGACAGGTAATTCAAAATTGTATGCAGTCAAGCGGTCTAAACTTTGCAAGGCATCCTGGAAACCAGTGTTCACCACATAGCTTGTTGACGAATAGTAAGCATCAATCAAGGACCTGCTTTTCAAAATGATATTTAACCAAATAACAAGTTTATGTGCATTCAATGCTGCACAAACAAAAGCTTTGAAATGTGCATCATAACTTCTTTTGTATGGTGTATGAGAGGCCACAATGCTGCCAATAGCACTCAGCAAACTTTGCTTATTAGTAATAGCTGTCCCACCCACTATATCTAAGTTAAAGCTTTGGCTTAACTTCCTTGCTGGAGTAGAATTAAATCTATCACCATCATTTAAATCATAATATCGGAGGATTAATTCCCAGATATGTGTGGCCCTAGAGGAGGAAGATCTGCGTACAGGAAAGCACCCAATAATAGGAACAAGAGAGCTAGATTCAGGACCTGTAAGTCCATGGTGCAGTAAGTCACGTAAGTTAATGGCTAAATGTCTACGGACTGCAGTAGTGAGAGGAGCATCATTTATAATAATACCACCTTCTTCAGATTCACTGTCATAGTTGTCTATCATGTTGTGAGATGGTCTATCTCTTGAAACTAAATGGAGCACCCCATCCACAGACATCTCAAGTCTAGCTCGCAAGTTACCCCAGTGGGTAACGTTACTTGATGATTTCCCTTCATACCTTCTATTAGTGTTAGGCGAGCAACCAAACTGGGACACAGTAAAGATTTGAATTAAAGTTGATGCTTTCCTCATCAAATTAATAGTTTCAGCTCTTAAATCATCATTGCTTTTACTCCTGCTGAAGTTTTTCTCAAAATTTTCAGATTTTCCAACATTTTTTGTTTCTGGGGCGAGTTTACTGTTTTTAAGCTCCTCAGTTTTCATTATTTTAATGAATTTCTGCATGTCTTCTATATGAGCCTGTAGTTTGCTGATGATCTCATCTTTTGACAGCTGTTTGTCTGCATACTGCCGCACTGCACAATTGATCTGGTGCCTCAGCTCCTCTGCAGTAAGCGGTTGGTGGCATCCTTCTTCAAGGTTTTGGTCAATTTCACTTCGTAAATGATCAATCAATGTCCTGTGTTTACTGTCACTTGTTGAGGCAGGGTTTGCAGCAAAAAGCTCTAGTTCCTTCAGTTGAATTTTAAGCCTATCAATAAAGTGAGCCTGTTTCGTTCGTTGGCGCGTTATTTTCCGTTCTAACTGAACACACTCGCCGCACGAGGCGTCGCCTTCGCCCGAGCTGCCCTGCGGGGCAGCTCGTGAGTCAGGCACTCCACGTGATGTAAACTCTTCGAGAGCTTTTAGCATCACATCTTTCTCTTCCGGCGGGGCTTTCAAAATCTGTCGTAAACGAAACTCTACCTGTGCGAGATGTGATGTCAGGGAGAACACAGATGATGATAAGATTTCCTGTTCTTCTTCCAAAGCATGTAGCCTGTCTCCTTGTGACTGCTCTGGGGTGGTTTCGTCGCACAGAGTCTCCTTGGGCGCCCCCAAGGGCTCGCACCGTGGTTCTTGCCAAATAGGGTAATCATTTTCTTCGTATTCACCGGGTGTATCCATTTTCAGGTTAGATAATGTTACATTTAACTAATCAAATATTATGGAAGCAATCATGTTTCATTGATTTCAATCAAAACTCCTGAAAAACCTGAAAATTAAAGAACAGAAAGACGTCACAAAGAAAATGTCATTTTCTTTGACGTCATTACGCACAGAGTACATTATTATATATGAGAATAGAGTAGTCAGTCGCCTTAGCAGTAAGGCGCCATCTATTGATAATTTTAGGAACTACAACAGGCTATGTATATAGCTACAGCGAGTATAGTATACCCTTTCATATAGTTGGTTCCTTTGCACAAAATCATAATAAAATTATCCTGAATAATTATTCATCTACTGTTTCCTCTGAACTGATGTTTATGACAGTACAGGAAAATTAACAGTGCAGAGAAAACGTAGATGAATACAGTCATTCAGGTTACATGGGGACAAAAATAAAACTCATTGTATACTTACTTACGTATTTTATTTATGTCTTTTCTTATAATATTCAATAGCTAATTCTTTGATACTATCATTGTCTGCATTTTCTGTCCTGGTGCCATTTAATAATGAATTCACATCACGACACCAGATATTTATAAAAAATCTAGAACAGAATTCAAATAAAAAGTCAATTAATTCTGTTCTGTGGTCTGGACAAGTCAAAAAGTTAAAATCGACTACCGTGTACAAAATTGTCTTTAAATAACTTTTAATGCGAGGCAAATCGCTCTTTTTTTTAAAAATAGTAGTAAGCACATCTTGTATGGCAGAAAACAGCTTTAAAGTATTTTCGGAAGGGTAGGTGAGTGATTTGAATGAAAACTCTCTAATTCTTATATATTCATTCAGCTCTGTTTCATCAACATTAAATAAAATTTCTTTACAGTTCTTGCAATTTTTAAATACTTTTTGTTTTGCCTTTCTTAATATGTAGCCGGTTACGTAGCTTAGTTGGCTAATAATTCTTGGATTTCTCCTTTTGTCAATAAAATCTATAATTTCACAATTAATGTCATCGAAATCTATATCATTGATTTCTGTTATTATATTTAAATCTTTTTTTAGTAAGCACTCCATAGACTGAAAAATTTTACAGTCGTCTTCTTCACAATTTGACCCTACAGAATGACTACTAGACAAATTATTTATTAATAAACTTGCAAATGCCGATTCAAAACCTGATGGTGTTGGAGATATATTTCTGTAACCATGAGAACGTATAGATCCAAAAAAATTCTCTAATGGATCTTGGTTTAAGTGTCGCATCCAGAATGATTTAATGTTATGCTCTTTAAATAATTTATTTTTTAAAACTTCAATGCCTTCCAACGTACGTAACCAGTTAGTTACCGATGGCACACTACCTTCCCTTCCTTCTTTAGTGACGAATTTAATCGACTTTAATATTTTTTTTGCCCTTGCCCATACTTTACTATGACCAGAATTTGGTGTGACTGCTCTTAAAAGTAATTTTCCGCTCCTTTTTTTCGAGTTGTCATGACTGCCATTCATTGAATCGAAGAGTTCGTCGAAAAACAGCAAGACGTCGGCGGTATCTTTGCACTCCACTGGAAGTATTTTTTTGTCTGAAAAATTAGAATTAAAATTAACTGTAGAAATATGGCTTTTAGATACACTTTGAAGTTGATCAACAAGCACTAAATAACTATTAAATTATACTATTGATCACATAATTGGTGCTATATCGTAACGATTTATTGGATAATCTTCTAATAAAAACATAAGAAATTACAGCAGCTTTATCCGATACAGCTATACTTAGGTAAATACTTTAAGATCGGGAATCGGGAATCAGGATGACTCATTATTATTACTACTCACCGGCTAGGTATCCCATACTGGTAGCAACAGTTCTGCTGAATACTTGGGTTGCCATCTTAACTTTCATTTTAGGGATTTTTTTTGGGTCAATGTGGGCTTCCGTTAGATTTTTCATCAATCTTATTCCTTTGTAGGAAGGATTTTCTTCATAAAGTTTAACTAAATGTTCCCATTTTGCAACTTTAATTTTGTCTTCTATAATGCATTTCAAATCCTTTGTAATTAAATTATTCCTAATCCCTTTAATTAGATGTGGGGGATCAAATAAGGGTACAATTTCCTTTCCATTAATTTCGAATAACTTATGTTTGTAATTTTTATTTCTTCTCATATAATTAATCCTCGTTTCTTCTATTAGTTCGTTTATGGCACTGACATTTGTTGTGCCTTGGTCACAAACCGTTGCAAGAATGTTTAATCCACATTGTTGCAACTCAATTATAATATTTTTTATTAACAATTTTAAATCTGCTTTGGGAGTTGTTCCTCTGCAAAATGTGTAAACCAATGGTTGTTTGTAGTTTTTCATAAATCCCCTTATCATAAAAACGAGCGCATGATCCGCAATGTTTCTCGTTGTTTGTTTTCCATTATTGACATATCCAGTAATTGCATCTCTTTTTCTATTAAAATCATAATGAGGCGTTATTGATATTTCGTCAAATAAAAGGATGCACAACTTTTCATTTTCTGTCATGTTCTGGACTCTTTTCTTCAATTGTGTAAATATTTTTTTGTTTATTCCTGGTTTTAGACCAGCACAAGAAATTAGTCGACTCAGTGTGGTAGGGGATGGCAAAATAAAAATTTTACTGAGCCATCTATATGCTTTTGGCCCTTGTTTATAAATGCTGAGAGCCATGATTTTTTCGTCTTTCGTGAATCGTCTTCCCATTTTTCCTTTGGATATTTCGCGAAATTGCATAACTGTGAACAAGGCTGCCAATGTAGTAAATTTTTGTAAACACCTTTGAAAAGTTCTGTTTTCGGAAAGTTTCAAGGCTCTCTTCAGTCTTGTGGCATATCTATCTTTCTTTTGTTGTAACTTTTTAATAGTTTTTTTCAGATTTACTAGGTTTGGTGCTGAAACAAAAAAAAAATGTCAAAAGGTTATTCAGTTATTTTACCGATTCTTTAGAAATTACAAAATTAATTAAAACCAGCTGTTCCCCGCGACTTTATTCACAAGGAAGTCGTAAGATACACAATATACTAAAATAACAGCCACATTTGAATAAAAATTGTCCTGGTCCCCCGACCCACCGCATTGCATCGCCCGCCTGCGCTATTACTTCATTTTCTCTTAGCGTTAAAAAAAAACACAATCAAACAGCTGTTTTTTTTTCGTGATTTCAGAGTCGGTTCCATAGTGAAAGTTGTTCATATTCGTGGGCAGAACACCCTGTGATTTAGCAAGTCATTTAAAAATTATTCAATAATGTAAATAATTATGTAATTACCTTTTGTCATAGTAGCAGCTGGTTGTTTTAGGGAAATACGTTTTACCCCTGAAGGCTTTGCAGGCACAGCTGAATCTAGAAAATTTATAATAAGTATGTTATTCTAAGTTATTATGCTTATGTAAAACATGCTGAGAACAATGACAACTTTTAGAACATGTTTTTTTATGGTTCCACAGTAACAATGAACCATTAATAGTGAGTGCTAACAACGCCCATCTGTTTGTATTAATTTTAAAGAGCTGTATCTTATGATTATGAACCATAATTGGTAGGCGGTTGAACTTTGCAAAGAATATGTGTTACCATCACGGACATCCTAACAAAATAATAAAAATACGAAAAGATAAAACTGAGGGGGTCACATATAAAAAACGTGTTTATTTTTTTTTGTTTTAGATCTATCATAAAAACTGTAATAGGTACAAATGCTAAACTTGGTGTGGTTATAATGCAAACCCTATCACCACTACAAGAAATATTAAACACCAGCCAAGTGTGTTTGGGGATGTTGGTATGGAACTCTCGGTGTGTAAGTCCGATGCAAACCTGGCCAGTTTTATTTTTATTTTGTGTGTGCTTCAGTAATGCAAATAACTTATGTAATGTAATGCATATGCATAATAAACTAGAATCTAACGGGGCACATCTATTTACTGTTAATTTACTGATTCTAAATAGTAAACAATAACAATAATTAAAAGTATTAGAAATTTACCAGTTTCTGCATATTTATGAGGTTCACTGGTCTTGGTGGATATTGGTTCACAGGTATCCATTGGTTCACTGGTCTTGGTGGAAATTGGTTCACTAAAATGATGTGGACCTATAAGTGGAATAAGTTAACCAATTATTAAATAAATTTATAGAAGTAATGAATGGAAATAGTATAGTAACATACATACTTAAACTCACAACTTTTTTCTATGCGAGTAAGTCATAATCAAATAAATGTCTTAACTATCATACTACTGTAAAAATAAAGTTGATATGCTAAACATATTTGAACCAAACTAAACCGGTTGGTTTAGTTTGGTTCAAATATAAACCACCTGACCTGACCTGTGCAGTGTTGCCGACTTAGTGGATTGTCCACTAAAACTGGTGGTTCTAACCCCCCTTTTAGTGGCGAAATATTGCTTTTAGTGGCTGGTGGATTTTCTAGTGGTCTATCAGACTTCAGTTTCAATTACAGAAAATGCTGTCACTGACCCACTAAGCCACTAACACTTTTCGACTGCCTCATTCTAATGCCGATGTTTAGAAACTATTAAAATTTAGCAGTAGGTATGTAATGAAAAACAAGAAGAGGAACAGAAAGAAGTTAAATCATTTAACTGATATATTAAGAATACCATGACTGTGGTTTGAGATTTGAAGGAAAATGCTGCAATTAACATGAAAATCCAATATCTTACGTTCTAAAATAAATCGGTATCAAAGAATAGGATCAATCTAAAACTGACGACAATGATGATGGTGCAGACAAAATGATTCATCTAAAGAAGATGAACTGTAATTTAGATAGAATATCAGTTGTTATTGAATATTTTTTTATTCTTGTCTTGTTGATTTGCTAATTGTTACCTAATATTTTATTAAGTACGTAAAAATAAAGAAAATAAAAAAATAAATAAAAAAATAAAGGAAAGAAAATGAATCACTTTTAAATACTTACTGTTTTCTTTCGTAAAAATTAAAAAAAATCTGTTTAGTGGACATTTTAGCGGTTATTAGAGTAGGGCCGTTTTTTGTTAGTGGTTTTCTGGTGGTTTTAGAAGTTGAATCTGGTGGAGAGCTAGATTAACTGTTGGCAACACTGGACCTGTGGTTTTTTAACCATTTGACCAGTATTAAACATACATTAATTATGTATTTTTGGTGTGTTTTTCACAAATTTACTGGGGTATCATTCTTCTTGGAAACAAATAAGCAAGAATAAATTAAATGACTAAAGATTGAAAAAAATTAAAAGAATAAAGTAAATTTTGTTTCAGAAGTTGGTACCAACTTGCCAAGCCACAGTGCATAAAAGATTGATGGCACTACAAGATCTTTTTAGATTTTATGAATTTAGTTCTCTGTTTTAAAAAAGTTTTATTTTTGACCTTTACATTCATACCATACAATACTAACATAGGTACTTTAAGATTACCTAGTAGACAAAATTATGACTTACCTGTAGATGTGGAAGATTCGGCAAATGTTGGATTGTAATTGGTCATATTGGTCACATCTGACAATTGTCTTTTACAAGGTATGCCTGTAAATGAAATACATATGTTTTAAATACCCGCTAACCGCAAATTAAGAACCCCATAAAAATAAGTAACTCGTAACCACAGATTAAATGCATACTATCCTTGTCCACGGAGCAAATACAAAGAGGAGAATTGAGATGTAACTAAATTTCTCTATGAACTAACACATGACAATTTGCGGTGTGAGGGGGTGTGAGATCCCACCCACTTCTTTATTTTCCATCTACCGATCAATAGCCAAACTATTTGCTTGTTCCGTCATTTTACTTTTTGAACAAATTTCAGTACACATGATTATTAAAATATGTTAGTACCGAGCTCTGCGTGCCTAAATATTTTTAGTTCCCATGGCACCAAGTGTCGCCATCTAATGTCGGGTAGAATTATGTTTGGTAAATAGGAATGATTACAAAGTTTTGCACAGGACGAACACTGACAATTCTTTGTATTTGCTCCGTGATCCTTGTCAATGAATAGAGATGGCAATTGACATAGGAGTTACTTAACTCTTTAAACATCGATTGACACCCAGGTGTAATGATAACAAAAAAAAAATCTATTGTGTCTGCTAATTGGCATGCAACAGGTATGTCAAAAATCAATGTTGAAAAGTAAGGAACAAATAATTATTCTTATTTCTAAAACAATTAGGCAACTGTTCTAGGAATACGTAAGTTTAATTATGTTGTCATTGTCATTTACTTTATTATTTTTATTTTGGTCACGGTCAGTGTTTTATGTGACAGAGTGCAGAGAACACTATAATCCAACTAACACTATTGGCCCACACTATGAATAGTATTTCTCCAATGAATAAAAGCAAATAAATGTTTAAAATACCTTTTAAGTGCAAAGTAGGAACTGCATTAGCACTTAATCTTGAACTCCTTGTATGATATTTCGCTTCAAAGTGTTTGTGACATACTTTTCTATTTTTAAACACAAACTGGCTATCCAAAACCAGAACATCTCCCCCAATTGAGTAAAGCCAGGTTCTAAATCTGCCCTGTTCTTTATTGGGGTTGGGAAACGAATGCAAAATTACATTGTAATCTCCACCTGGAATTGAAGAGACACATTATGTTTATTGAAATGTTGTTCAACTATGTCTTACATACTTTTAAGTCTAAGATTAATATATACTTACTACGTGCTGCAGTGCAATGACGAACACAACACCTGAATGGAGATGCCATATCGTCAAGTCCGGATCGGATGCAAAATCGAAGTCCAAAGTAGTGCGCACGGGTCAAAACAATAAAAACAGAGATATCGGTGTCCTTTGGGATAGCAAAAGTTGTCGAAAAAGCTACGAAAATACCAGCAAAACAAACCACGCAATATATCATAACTATAAACCGGTGTCTGGCAGTATGCCGCACACGCACAGACGGCCGGCGCCATGACAATCGAAACTCCTTTCTACACAGAAATGTTTACAAAACGGAACTTGATAATCTAATTATTTTTAAAGTCGTTTCCTACTAAAATAAATACTTTGTAAGGACATTCTATAGGAATATATTAGTTTAGATACCTGTTTGCGTTACGCCATCACTTTTGAAGAAAACAAGTTTAACATAAAATTAACAATAGTAGAAATTTTGCGTATAAAGAAATGGACAACCAGAATACGTCAAAACAATCTCTTAGTGTTGCTATAAAAAAATATAGGTAAAATTTAACAAAGTGACACCTCTCGATGTTTTTCGGAACTAAATCTATTGTCCGGTCACCGGTGTTGGTTTTTTTATAGGGACTGCTAAGACCGTGTCATTACGATACCCGACTGAAATGAATGAACGACAGAATGAGCGAAGGAATGGTAAATGAAGAAATATGAATTAAAATAAAATGAGGTAGAGAAAATACTAAAAAAAAAACCTACTAGTAGGTATAACACGAAGACATTCTTTGTCTACGGTATAACATAACAAGTTATTTTAATATTAGTATTTTTGTTTTTCATTGTTCTTGTTCGTTCGTTTTTAAACATTCAGCTTTGTAGCGACATCTGCCTTAATCCTATTCAACTTCTCGCGATCAAAAGATAACCTTATTCAAAAGATGGCAGCAAACGCAAGAACTGTTTTCAACACTTTTTCAAATGATTAAAAAAAAAATCATTTCAGTCTAGGTAGTTCATCATCTGCCCAGTCTTTTTCCAACTATGTTGGGGTCGGCGTCCAGTCTCACCGGATGCAGCTCAATAAGTACCAGTATTTTACATCAGCGACTACCTATCTGACCTCCACAACTCTCTGAGTAATACGGTACCCCTTGGTAAAATAGGGAAATAGGGAGTTAGAGAGCCGCAATTAGACTAATTTAAAAAAATGTGATATAAAACAATGAAACAAACAGTGTTGTATTATTACTAGATAATGTATCAGCACTACAAAAGTTCTATTGCAGCTCTGGGTACCAAATTTCAAGAACAATTAATTTTTAGAGCAATTATTGTATTATGGCCCTGCTGTAGAAAGATTTTTTGTTGGAAATGACCTCCTCTAACTCACTATTTCGTTTGATCCACGACTTTTTGACCACCCTGTCTATTAGTTATATTTGTAATCACGTTCTCGAAAACGGCTCCAACGATTTCGATGAAAATTACAATTATGGGTTTAAGGTGGCGAAAAACGATCTAGCTATTCGTTTTTAGGGTTCCGTACCAAAATGGTAAAAAAGGAACGTGTCTGTCCGTCTGTCTGTCCGTCTGTCTGTCTGTCTGTCTGTCTGTCACAGCTGGATATCTCAAGAACTACTAATGCTATCAACTTGAAATTTGGAATAGTTTTAGATGACGTTCACCCAACTATTTTTCAAATAAGAAAGAAGTAAAAATATTTATATTTTTTTTGTAACAGGGACTGAAAGGGGGTCTTAAAAATTCAAAGTGGGGCTACTAGGGCATGTGGGGTATCATATGAAAGAGCGCTGTTTGCACATTCTCAAACATTTTTAAAATTTTTTTTAGCCGCATAGTTTTCGACTTTTGACGAAAAATGTAAAAAAAAATACCGTTCCCCCCCTTATCTCCGAAGTTTGCAAAGATAAAAATCTGAAATTATTCTATGTCATAGAACTTTATGTAAAAATTACAGGAAAAATAAAACGATGTCTCTAAATAGCACACTTTTTCAGAAATTGGAACGAAACCCTCGGTGCGCGAGTCCGACTCGCTCTTGACCGGTTTTTTTTATTTTCACCCGAGCAGAGCTTCGGTGCCCCATATACGCACGCACGGCTACAGATCAAGCTATACATTTCCAGTAGAAGCTGATCTCGCATTGTATAGGATTTCCTTACAATGAGAGGACAGTGTAAACTGCAAATGTATAGCTTGATGTGACAGTGCAGCTGTGTGTACTTTCCTATAGAAGGCCTTAGGTATAGGTATCTATATTGTTGTACAGACGCCAGCACATCAAGGATCAAGCTATTTACTACAATCTGTCAAAAGCGAATGATGTAAATAACGAAGGAAAAATATTCCAGACTCGGAAAAAGTTCTGGAAGGGGGGTGGGGGGGGGGTAATATATACGGTTTTAGGGGTTTGTAATGGTTTTTTGCGATTTGCGGCTAAACTATGCATCCTATCGAAAAAAGTTAAATATAAAAATCTTAAACTTTATAACTATAGCAAATATTTTTATTTTTTCATGAAAATTTGTGAAAATGTTTTTTTTTGTGTTTCAAACAAGCCCAAATTTTTTCAAAGCGAAATATTTATTTGTCGATGTTTTATGAAGGAAATACAAAAAAATGACCTTATTTTCAATCGAAAAATTTGGTTAGTAAATCCATACTAATATTATAAATTCGAAAGTAACTCTGTCTGTCTGTCTGTCTGTCTGTCTGTCTGTCTGTCTGTCTGTCTGTCTGTCTGTCTGTTACCTTTTCACGCCTAAACCACTGAACCGATTTCGATAAAATTTGGCAAGGTTATAGATGGTATCCTGGGGACGGACATAGGCTACTTTTTTTTTCAAAAATAATCCTACAGGGGGTGATATAGGGGATGAAAGTTTGTATGGGAAACTCAGTATTTCTTAAGTTAGGGATGTGAAAATTAAAATGTATGCTTTTGATAGGAAATAAAGAAATATGCGGTTCAGCGTTTTTGAAAAATCATCCCCTAAGGGGGTAAAATAGGGGTTGATTTTAAAATTTACAAAACTGCATGGCATTTCGACAAAATTTGGCAAGGCTTTATATAGCATCCTGGGGAAGGCCATAGGATACTATTTTTTTTCAAAAATAATACTACAGGGGGTGATATAGGGTATGAAAGTTTGTAACGGAAACCCAGTATTTCTTAAGTTAGGGATAACAAATTTATGCTATTGGTAGGAAATTAAGAAATATGCGGTTCAGCGTTTCTGAAAAATCATCCCCTAAGGGGGTAAAATAGGGGTTGATTTTAAAATTTACAATACTGCACGGATTTCGATAAAATTTGGCAAGGCTTTATATAGCATCCTGGGGAAGGACACAAGCTACTTTTGGTCCCAAAAAAAAATGCTACAGGGGGTGATATAGGGGATGAAATTTTGTATGGGAAACTCAGTCTTTCTTAAGTTAGGGATGTGAAAATTAAAATGTATGCTTTTGATAGGAAATAAAAAATATGCGGTTCAGCGTTTTTGAAAAATCATATCGTAAGGGGGTAAAATCGGGGTTGATTTTAAAATTTACAAAACTGCACGGATTTCGACAAAATTTGGCAAGGCTTTATATAGCATCCTAGCAAAGGACATAGGATACTTTCAAAAACAATACTACAGGGGGTGTTATAGGGGATGAAATTTTGTAAGGGAAACCCAGTATTTCTTAAGTTAGGGATAACAAATTTATGCTATTGGTAGGAAATTAAGAAATATGCGGTTCAGCGTTTTTTAAAAATCATACCCTGAGGGGGTAAAATAGGGGTTGATTTTAAAATTTACAAAACTATACGGATTTCAATAAAATTTGGCAAGGCTTTATATAGCATCCTGGGGAAGGACACAGGCTACTTTTGGTCTTAAAAAATAATCCTACAGGGGATGATATAGGGGATGAAAGTTTGTATGGGAAACTCGGTATTTCAAAACTGCACGGATTTTGACAAAATTTGGCAAGGCTTTATATAGCATCCTGGGAAAGGACATTGGATACTATTTTTTTCAAAAATAATACTACAGGGGGTGATATAGGGGATGAAAGTTTGTAAGGGAAACCCAGTATTTCTTAAGTTAGGCATAACAAATTTATGCTATTGGTAAGAAGTTAAGAAATATGCAGGTCAGCGTTTTTTAAAAATCATCCCCTAAGTGGGTAAAATAGGGGTTGATTTTAAAATTTACAAAACTGCACGGATTTCGATAAAATTTGGCAAGGCTATAGATAGCATCCTGGGAAAGGACATGAGCTACTTTTTGTCTTAAAACATAATCCTACAAGGGGTGTTAAAAGGGATGAAAGTTTGTATGGGAAACCCAGCATTTCTTAAGTTAGGGATATGCCCTATGTTTTCCACATATGAACGTTCCTATGGGATATTTTGCGACATCCACGCGGGCGAAGCCGCGGGCAAAAGCTAGTTTTAGATAAATGACCTTTACCAGTGCTCATTTTTTTCGTTGAAATCTCAGCTTTCATATGGAATTAAAATATAATATTGTTTAAACAAATATCGTTAAAAACGCGAACAACCGAAAAAACTACTTTTCAAAAATCGATTTTTCGAAAACCGTATGTAAATGTTAATAAACATTTACATTCATCAAAAGCGTTATTTCTTACGAAATACTCTGTTATTCAAGTAATTTACATGTAGCTAAATATTCTCGGCTTTCAAAGCATCGAAATTCGAAATAGACATTCGGTTTGTTAAACATAGGCTGTAAGTAACCACGTACACCCAAGTTGATCACTCTACTTTTCATCAATAATGCGAGGAAATTGTAAAAAACAAACAAATTAAAAACTGTTAAATTAAAAAAAAAAAATCGTCTAGTCAAATGGAATGGCAGTGAAAAATACCTATTCTGCCTAATAATGTTTGTGTTGTTGGTATGTATTTTATTTCTACTAATTAGCAATACCTACGAAAAAATGTAAGTACTTACCTTTCTTATAATTGGTGAGTTCTGGCGATGAAGTGCCCACGAAGAAAAAAGATTTCAATAAAATTATTTTACTTTTAATTTTTGTATTTTATAGTCAAGTATAAGACAAGTATTAAAAGTGGTCATTTGTAAATACTTACGAACAACAATAAATAATTTAAAAAAATCTCAGTTCACAGCCTTGGTGTTTTCAGAGTTTTGACCTATTTAATTGCGATTTGAACAATATTTTCGGGATTCTGAAAGCCGAGAATAGTTAAGTACATGTAAATTACTTGAAAAACAGAGTATTTCATAAGAAGTAACGCTTTATATGAATTACATTCGATTTTCGAAAAATCGATTTTTGAAAAGTAGTGTTTTCGGTTGTTCGCATTTTTAACGATATTTTTGTACGTAAACAATATTATATTTTATTTCCATATGAAAGCTGAGATTTTGACGACATAAATGAGCAGTGGAAAAGGCCATTTATCTAAAATTTACTAACCAAATTTTTCGATTGAAAATAAGGTCTTTTTTTGTATTTTCTTCATAAAACATCGACAAGTAAATATTTCGCTTTGAAAAAATTTGGGCTTGTTCGAGACACAAAAAAAAAACATTTTCACGAATTTTCATGAAAAAATAATAATATTTGCTATAGTTATGAATTAAAAACCAAAAAAACGGTTTTTTGCGTTTTTCTAGATAATTTTGAGGTTATGGGTAATAATGTATCAGAAAAAAGTTAAAGATTTTTTTATTATCTACCACTTTTACATTTAACTTTTTTCGATAGGATGCATAATTTAGCCGGAAATCGCAAAAAACCAGTACAAACCCCTAAAAACGTAGGCCTCCTCTCTTCAAGAGGGTGTGGGCTGTAATCTACCACGGGTCTTGACAGATTGACAGACTTGAAAATATTTTTTTATATGATAGAATTTCAAATTAATAATTTTCGGACTTTTTCCTTTACTTGTGCTGTGAGATCTTACTTCTTGCGAAATTTCATGATTCTTGGGCCGTATTTTTTTATTGCGTTGACTTAGAAGCTTGATTTTTAGAGAGATCTAAGGGACCATAGACCTACATATTTGATATTAATTACATCTTGATACCTCCACGCGTTCCTGAGAAAAAGGGAGGCAGACAGACAACGGAGTGATCCTATAAGTGTTCCGTTTTTTCCTTTTGAGGTACGGAACCCTAAAAATATTATTGATTTTTATTTGCCTTTCTTTTTCTAGTGGGCTTTGTTCACCAAATTATAAAACGGCTGTTTAGATTTTTAATCAGTTCTTTCCTTAAGAAGTTTGACAGTTGGGCTGGAATGAAAACATTTTAATATCTTAAAACATACACAACAACTCTCATTTCCTTATGTAACAAAAAACAAGCGTAGGTACTAAAATAAAATATGCAAATAGCAGCCAAAGTTAAATCAAACAATGTTAATTGATAAGTCGTATCACATTGTGGTCATAAACCTCTCACAATCAGCCAGTTTCGCCACAGCTCTCTATGCGGGCGGTTCTATTACAATTTGATAACAAACCCGTTAACCGCCTACATAACTGCGTATAAATAAAATCGCGGGACCAACATTGTTTAAGTACTTAGTGGTGGGGTATCAGACCGGTTGTCAGTTACGGCGACTTTAACCCGCGACGACGAGACGTGGCGATCAAAAATACACTCGCAAAAAATCTCAATCAAACATTCGACCGGCAGACTTACCGGTACTCCAGTCTTAATTGTCGTGTTATTTTTATTCTTTGAGCGAGTCTAAGTTCTTGTGCTTTGAAAATGGAATGCTCATCTTGTAATGGGGAGAAGAAGGCAGTTGGTACGGTAAGTTTATTACAGAAAATAATTTGATTTACAATATTATGTATGAGTAACTACCAATAAGGATGTCATAATATTTTTCCCAGTTCTTTACCTAAATAATTAGTCAATAATGTGGCTGATAATAACAAGTCACAACGTATAATGATCGTACTGTATAGTATTGCCAAATATTGTGACGGACGAGAAACTGGAACATTTACATTACTATACCTACCTACTAAATTATGTGTAGCAAGTTGTGGGTCAAGTTCGGTGGCACTGACTATAATAACATAGCAACTGAGTAATTTTATTCCTTGTATCGCTACCAATAAGGATCGAACTTCAATGTTCTCGAAAGGTCCCCCTATCCCCCTTCGCGAAAGGTTAGATATTGTATTTATTAGATTTATTTTCGAACATAAGATCATTCAGTTTATGGAACTACATTATTATCCGCTAGTATCTGTAGATATTACGACTAATAGGTCTATGTTGTATCATTAGTAGTCTAGGTATAGTCTGTGTATTACTTCATTTCGATCGAATAACATTCCTACCACGAACAAAAAAAAAACAACTACTTTTTCTGTTTTGTGATTCCTACCCATTGATATCGCAACTTGTATCCGAAGTGAAAGTAAGGTACCTGAGCCTGAGGCTCATATGCTTTCGATAATATATTCAAAAGGGCCACAAGTCGAAAAAATTACAAATCCTTTTTAAAGCAAAAATCGTATCAATTCTGCCTATCGTCGTTGCAAATTTAAAATCTCCGATGTGACATTTTTGTCGAAAATGAGTTTTACAGATATTTGAAAAGTGATTTCAAATACCCACACTTAGCAAAAACTCCCATGTGAATATCTTATTATACCGCTAATACACGTATCTTCTAAAAAAAAACCGGCCAAGTGCGAGACGGACTCGCACACAAAGGGTTCCGTACCATATTATATGTTTAACAATCGCAAAGATAACTTTGTATTTCGTAATGATACTGTGAATTACAACGTTATTTTTTGCAGTTGCAGAAAATCGCCCATATTTAAACAAAATACCTTACGAATCGCCGTTTTTAGTATTTCTTGATCAAGTACAGTATAAGGTACATTATAATAATAGAGCTCGTAAAAAAATGGTATGAAATTAACAACTTTTACGGCCCCCTATTTCTTCTTTTTAGAAGATAAAAAAAATAAAAATTTCTTTGTACTCTAATTGACGAGTTCTACACAATAACATCCCCACACACAGGTTATTAATTTTTTTTTTCAAAATGAAAACTTTTCTGTATGGGGTTTATTTTTATTATTTGTTGTTATAGTCGTAATAGAAATACACAATCTGTGAAAATTTCAACTCTCTAACTATTAAGGTTCATGAGATACAGCCCTTTGACAGACGGACGGACGGACGGACAGCGGAGGCTTAGTAAGTTTGTACGCACAATATTGAGAAAACAACGCTGCGCGCTGTTGTTTTTGTTTTTAGCTAGTAAGCTAGACTGCCCGTGGCTTTGCCCGGCGAGGATGTCTGATTTCATGGGTTTTAATTTTCTTATTATTGTTTACTTTTCAACAAAAGTATAAATACTGAATACTGAGTTTCAAGTTAATCGGACTGCGTTTTAAAAATCTTCCATACAAACTTTAACATCCCTAAACCCCCTTTGAGGGGTAGTTTTGAAAAACTAATAATGACAAACTTTATTACTTACATAAGCAAGTATTTGTGCTAAGTTTCAAGTTCATTAACCAAAACAATAAGATTTCTCATTATAAACTGTATCCCCGTTTTTACCCCCACAGGGGTAGAATTTCAAAAATCGTCTGGGATGTTTCCATAACTTGGGTCAAACATTATTTACACCAATTTTCGAGTTAATCAATCCCCAATAAAATCCTCCGCTGTAAAATTTGCTACCCCTTTTCACCCCCTAGGGGTAGATTTTTGGAAAACCCTGATACTCGTTAGTTAGTCTCTAGTTTTGGTCTCAAGTACAAAAACTGAGTTTTGAGTAAATCGGACCGCGTGTTAAAATTCCTCCATACAAACTTTGACATCCACCAATCCCGTCTTCTGGGGCCGCGGGTTGTTCGAAAGAGATACCGTGGCCCTGCCATAGGCAACTGAAGAAACACGGGTGGGTTTTAGTCAGTAAAAGTATGACACGCCCTTCCGCTCCACCCAGAGCGGGAGAAGTCATTTGATGATTTCCCTTCCACAAAAAAGGGGGTAGTTTAGGAAAACTAAAAATGATTAATTTATAATTAACTTAGATGAATATTCGTGCTAAGTTTCAAGTCTAATAACTCAAGAAATAAGATTTTTCATACAAACATTCATCCCCTATTTTATTCCCTTAGGGATGGAATTTTCAAAAATTCTTCCTTAATGGATGTTTACACTATATAATGTATCTATGTGCAAAATTTCATGTCTCTAGGTCCAGTGGTTTGGACTGTGCGTTGATTATAATCAGTCAATGTGTCAGTCAGGACTTTGAATTTTTTATATATAGATTTACAAGACCACAAACTTCTGATAGGTTTTCCTGTAATCTATAGGTAAGAAATATTTTCTGTATTTTGTTCAAAATTTTAGGCTCATTAGTTTCGGAGATAAGGGGGGGGAATGGTCAATTTTCGTCTATTTTCTTAAATAACTTCAAAACTATTTATTTAAAAATTATAAAAAAAATATATTTGAGACCCTCACAGTAAGACCTTTCATTTGATATGTCACACGGTACAGTTTGCAAAACTTTTTTTTAATTGTACTTATTTTTCCCCCAAAAGGGACCCCCATATTCAAAATTCATTTATTTACGTTACATGTCCGTGTTTGGGTTACCAAAATACATATGTGTACCAAGTTTCAACTTAATCGGTTCATTAGATTCGGAGCAAATTGGCTGTGACAGACGGACAGACGGACAGACAGACAGTCAGACACACGAGTGATCCTATAAGGATTCCGTTTTTTCCTTTTGAGGTACGGAACCCTAAAAATTTCTCGGGTGTCAGCATACATTTAATTGTAAACTGAAATGTCTCGTTCTCGAAAAGTTACTTTAATTAAACACAAAAGAGATTTTAAATTTGCAACGACGACGCTAATACGATTTTTCCTTTAAAAAGGATTTGTAATTTTTTCGACTTGTGGCCCTTTATACTTATGTAGGTACTCAGTATGTTTAGTAAATTAGTTTTTTTTAGAGAACGAATTTTCCCAGAAATGAGACCTTTATGTAGGTACCAGAAAGGTTTAGGTGGTAAAATAAAGGTAAACAATCTTGATGCAACTTTTTACACAAACACATATTAAACAAATAAACTACTGCTTAAACTAATGGTTCAATTGATTTAGTAATCATTATTGTTGTATTTACATTGGCTTTTAGTTGCATTTAATTTTTAAACCGAGGTTTTAAAATAAAAAAAAGATAAAAGACACATCAAGATTGTTTACCTTTTTTCACTACCTAAACCTTTCTAGTATAGCTAGCTCGATTTTTCGCCTCCGACGATTTTCACACTTTGTGTTCTACCCATGAATATGAAGAACTTTCACTATGGATCCAAAACTGAAATCGCGAAAAAAAAAATCTGCTGTTCAGTACATTTATCTACACCAAACTCAAATGTAGGGAGCAGCTGATTTTTTTTTCGCGATTTCAGGTTTGATCCCATAGTAAAAGTTGTTCATATTCATGGGTAGAACACACTGTGAAAATTTTACCATCTATTTTAATGGGACCTTAAACTCCTAAACGGCTGGACCGATTTGGATGAAATGTGGGTATATTTCAATGAGTTTATGGATGGCTTGAAAATCATCTGTCTATGCAGGATTCGTAAGTGAGTTGAGATGGGAGAAATGGAAATTGCGATACAATGTTTTGGAATTATGTTAATGTATAACAGACCTGAGCAGTGGTGGCTCAGTGGTAACGGCCCTTTTTTTTTTTTTTTTTTTTTTTGAGGGTGGGAAATCATCAAATAACTTCTCCCGCTCTGGGTGGAGCGGGAGGGCGTGTCAGACTTTTACTGACTAAAACCCACCCGTGTTCCTTCAGTTGCCTATGCCAGGGCCGCGGTAACCCTTTCAGACAACCCGCGACCCCAGCGGCGTCGGCCCTATTGGGCCCCGTCACTTGCTGACATCTCTTTGAGGCGCGCGTGGAACACGACGCGCCGTCGACTCGGGCCTGGTCCTTACCGGACGGCGAGCTACCCGCTGCTCACCGTCCGCAGGCCCGCGCCTACGGTGGCCGGAAATCGCCCCGCGATTCCCGCCGCCCAGGGCGTCTCCTGCGGCGACTGAGGGCGTGAGGCTGCCTCTCCCTCACGCGTTCCGCCTCCTCCTTCGCGAGCATCACTGCTTCGCAGAAGGAGGTGACGGCCTCCCATGCACTCTCGCTCCGCACCATGGCCTGGACCAGGCTCGGACGCGAGAGATCGCCGCCGCCGATCGCCTCCGTGAGAACACGGCGGTGCTCTGCCCAAGCCGGGCAGACCTCCACTGTATGCTCCACCGTGTCCTCCGGGCGATCTACACAATGGAAACACCCGGGCGTTTCCTCCCGCCTTATGCGAAACAGGAACCTCCCGAAACAACCGTGTCCGGTGAGGACCTGCGTCAGGCGGAAGGTGAGGACGCCGTGGCGCCTCTCTAACCACTCCTCAAAGAGCAGACTTATCGCCGCTATTGTGGCGTGCCCAGCGCTGGGTTGCGACAGTCGCGATCTCCATGCCGCCATGAGATCCCGCCGGAGCTCTGTCCGCTGTACCGTGATTTCTCGCGGCAGCGGAGTTACGCCCCGGCGCTTCGCCTCCTCGCGCCACTCCCACACGTGCGCGAGGACCTTTGCCTCCAGATCCCACGGCGGCAATCCGGCAAGGAGGCTCGCCGCCTCCCGGGAGACCGTGCGGTATCCCCGGACTAGCCGGATGGCCATGACCCTCTGGGACGCGTTCAACCTGCCGGCTGGTCCCAGCCTTAGGGAACGCGCCCACACCGGTGCTCCGTAAAGGGCCATGGACCGCACGACCCCCGCGTAGAGCCTCCGGCAGGAGGCGTTTGGACCCCCCAGATTGGGCAGGAGCCGCCTCAAGGCAGCCCCAGCCCGTGCCAGTCTGGGAGCCAAACGTCGGAAATGCTCCACGAAGTTCCACCGGCTGTCGAGGACGAGTCCCAGGTACTTCATCGTCGACCCGACTCCGATGTGAACCCCTCCCACCGTTATATCGGAACCCGACGGTGGCGCATTCCGAGGACCATGAAAACACATGGCCTCGGACTTGTGCAGGGCCACCTCGAGTCCCAACTGCCGGATCCTCTCCACGACTATCGCAACCCCGCGTGTCGCTAAGTCAGCCGCCTCCTGGTGCGACCTCCCCTGCGCCAGGACCAGCGTGTCGTCAGCGTAACATACTACGCTGACGCCGCTAGGGAGGTCGGCGCGCAGCACCCAGTCGTAACCGATGTCCCACAGATGCGGCCCCAGGACCGATCCCTGTGGGACACCGCACGACATCTCTCGCCGGTTCCACTCTCCCTGATGACCGGGGTATATGACGGCCCTGTCCGTCAGATAGGCCTCGACCACTCGACAGAGGTAGGTCGGCATCCGGTGATACCGGAATGCCTCCCTGATGCAACTCCAGGGCAGGGTATTAAAGGCGTTGGCGATGTCTAAGGACACCGCCAAGACGACCCCACCCCGGGCCACTGCATCCCCCGTCGTGAGGGCTCGCACGCGCATGATGGCGTCCACCGTAGAGCGCCCCTTGCGGAAACCAAACTGGCTCTCCGCCAAATCCGGCCCCTCCTGCACCAGCCACCCGACGAGGCGGTCTGCAATGACTCTTTCAAAGAGCTTGCCCACCTCGTCGAGCAGCACGATGGGCCGGTAAGCGGACGGAGAGTCCGCAGGGCGCCCCGGCTTCTTAATGAGGACCAGTTTCCCCGTCTTCCAGCGAAGTGGAAACTGGCCCCTCTCCAAGCATGCGCTTAGGAGCCCCCCTAGTCGAGGCCCGAGAGCCCCAAAGGCCAGAACCCAGGCTCTTCCAGGTAAGCCGTCGGGTCCTGGGGCGGTATTTTTGGCACTGAGCCTACGTACCGCCGCTCTCAACTCTACCTCGGTCACTTCGGGAGTATCATCGTCGTCGTCGGTCTCTTGGTCCGCAGCGGGCACCGCATGAGGCGGAGCCATAGGCGGGGGAGTATGTTCCCCTCGCGAAGGGAACAGAGCGCTCACCACGTCCTCCACGAGCTCGGGCCGGAGACTCTGCGTCAGCGGGGGCGCCCATGGGCGGAGTTTCTCCCGCACCATCTTATAGGGGCGCCCCCATGTGGTAACGGCCCTGACTTACGAATTGTAGGACGTGAGTTCGAACCCAGGGAGGCGCTTTACTTAGTATATTATTATTATTATTAGTGTAAATTATTTCAATGCTCTCAAAACAGTAAATGAAAACATCGTGAGGAAACCGGCATGTCTTAGAACCAAAAACTCGAAGACATGTGACATCTACCAACCGGCACTGGGGCCGCGTGTGGTAGATTACAGCCTCCCCTCTTGAAGAGAGGAGGCCCGTGTCCCAGCAGTGGGAACATTATAGGCTGATTATGCTAATTATACTTAACAAAAATACTCAGCGTGAAATTCAAATCCAGCATCCTGCAGAACACGTAGGTATTATATCTGTGGTCTTTGATAGTCCTTAAATTGGATGCCGTCCAAAAAATGTGGAAAGATTTGGCTCCTGATGTGGACATTATAAAACCAAAAGTGGTACCGATACTTGGATATTCATTTCACGAAAAATAAACTTTCATTCATTGAAGGCTGTCCGTGGTTTGGGTAGTCAATGATATAAGAAAATATTTGTACATACCTAAAACATTGTCCCTTGTAGTAATACTGACTGAAATGATGGAATGGTAAATTATTTTATTTCTGTAAGTAGGTTTGTATGTACCGGTGCAGATCAAGCTATACATTTCCAATATAAGCTGATCTCACATTGTCACATTTCGCGAGCTACCAAAGCGCATCCTCCTTAAGTGATATCGCTGCTGAGCTCGGTAGCGATACTGGTTTGCCTTCTGGTTAGTAACTTTGGACCAGTATCGCTACCGAGTCAATCTGCCTAGATATCACTTATATCTGAATATGCCTATAATACCATGGTACCTATAGGCTACAAACTATACAAGATGGCTCTATATTAATACATAATATACAGCGAAATAACTTCGTTCCAACCGGGTGTCCCACGACACCTCCCGACTGGTTTGTTTAGTATTGATATACGGTATGGAGCTCACAACTATGCAATAAATCCAACCACATTATACTTGATATCGCCTTTGCTGACGATATACAAAAAACAAAATTGAGTGGCAAGATTCCACGTGAACATACATACATCCATACATTGCAAGTTAAATAAAAACTTTTAAATTAACGAAATCGGTCCAGTAATTAGATCAAAAAGTAGAGAGATATAATTTTGAGTAAATTTGAACACTCTGTAGAATTGGATCACTAGGTCAGTGAGTTAATGAACTTGAATCCTTGAACATGTGGCCAAACAAAAAAAAACATTTTCGGCAAACAATCGATTGGGCACTGTGATGCACCGCAGGTGGCCAGCTCGGTTGTTTAAACAGAGTGATTACTTTACTGTATTTATTTTGTTTGAAAAAATAACTTTTTTAATTTACGGTTTTTAATTTAACATTTAATTTTGCTATACTTCTGTGGACGGGTATTTCCAGTAGTTTAATTCATTGCACATGGTGTTGGTTCCATGTCTGTGGAGTTTTGCTAGCTAATTTAATTGGACCTTGTACAGAATGCAGCAGTTATGATAATGTTTCTACATACAGTTTAGCTTTCCGGATGTGGTCTGTTAGCAAATGATGATGAAGCAATGTCAATTAGCGCGTCGGCGCGTATGAACGTACTGCATTGTGGTCTGCTCTTTGATATACAGTTATCGAGCTTTGTTACATTGCTTGAAATATTCATTAGGTACAAATAAACATACATATTTTCTTTCACTCTTTCTTTAAACCAGAGTATTCTGTCTGGTTGTAACATACATTGCGGACGCTATGTGGCGGCTCCCGCTTTTCTAGAAAACCGTAGCTTTAGGTGTTACCCTTTTGAATCGATGAGAACCAAGGTCGTGGAAAGTTATACCGGATGAGGTTTTTTACCGTCTTGAAAAAAATAGGGTATATTAGGTGAACGGAGTAGAAGCGGCATACCTAGTTTTTTTTAATATCATAAAATGATGTAAGTATCAATAAATACTACAAATTCGATGTAAACTTTTCATAATTTATCAATGAAAACAGAAATTTTGAAAAAAAAAATAAAAAAACCGGCCAAGTGCGTGTCGGACCACGTACAATGAAGGGTTCCGTAGTTGAAAAGAATTTATCCCAAAAACAAACTTAACATTGGATTCCAAACAAAAACAAGTGCGTGTCGGACCACGCACAATGAGGGTTCCGTAGTTGAAAAGAATTTATCCCAAAGACAAACTTAACATTGACTTGAAAAACATGTTCTCCCATACTTTGTTATACGTCATGGACAATTCTCCAACTGCATATTTAAGTGTGTATTAGCAAAAACCTATTGTTAAACGTAACATCACGCCTTGTTTCCCCGAAGGGTTGGGCAGAGGTGTACTATAGTACCTACACCCACATTTTGCCAGAACAAAAAACCTAAAAACTAAATTTTTCTGTGATAAAACTACAAATTATCAATTTTCGGACTTTTTCCTTTACTTGTGGTGTAAGGCCTTGTTTCTTACCAAATTTCATGATTCTAGGTCAACTATAGGTTTTGATTTACTTGCGAGTATCAAAATATGTCGCATAAATGGCTGTATTTTTTATTGCGTTGACTTAGAAACTTGATTTTTTTACAGCTCTAAGGGACCATAGATTTACGTATTTTACATTAATTTCAACTTGATACCTCCACGCGTTCTTGAGAAAAAGGGCCTTGACAGATGACATACTTGAAAATATTTTTTTATGTGATAAAATTATATATTAACCATTTTTGGACTTCTTCCATTACTTGTGCTGTAAGACCTTGCTTCTTGCCAAATTTCATGATTCTAGGTCAACGGGAAGTACCCTATAGGCTTTGATTTACTTGCGAGTATCAAAATATGTCGCCTAAATGGCCGTATTTTTTTATTCCGTTGACTTAGAAGCTTGATATTTTTACAGCTCTAAAGGACCATAGACTTACGTATTTGGTATTAATTTCAACTTGATACGTCCACGCGTTTTTGAGAAAAAGGGCCTTGACAGATGTCATACTTGAAAATATTTTTTTATGTGATAAAATTATAAATTAACAATTTTCGGACTTTTCCCTTTATTTGTGTTGTACGATCTTGCGTCTTGCCAAATTTCATGATTCTAGAACAACGGGAAGTACCCTATAGGTTTTGATTTAATTGCGAGTAGGTATCAAAATATGTCGCTTATATGGCCGCATGTTTTTATTGCATTGACTTAGAAGCTTGAGTTTTTTAGGACTTCAAGAGACCACAAACCTACGTGTTTGATATTAATTTCAACTTGATACCTCCAGGTGTTCCTGAGAAAAAGGGTCTTGACAGACTGATAGACAGACAGACAGACAGACTGACAAACAAGTGATCCTATAAGGTTTCCGTTTTTTCCTTTTGAGGTACGGAACCCTAAAAATAAATCGTTAAAAAATATCGAAATTCAGCAACCTGCATATATTTGAATTTAGATTTTTTTTAATAAAAAAAAGTTAGGTATTAGCCATTAGGCTTCTACTCCGTTCACATATTAGCCTATTTTTTTCAAGACAGTAAAAAAAAGTCATCCGGTATATGAAATACCATCATTTGTTTGGTGGGGAGGTGGCAATAAATAAAACTTAGTCTGCCCTAGACTAAAATACCTTGACATTGTTTTGTGAAGCTCACGCATGGCAAGTTGGTAACCTTTTCCTATAAAGGGGACGATTCACAAAAACGTAACTGCGAAAAATTCCTAATATAGGATCAGGTTTTGGTGCCAAATGCTGAATTAGAATGTGGTTGTAAATATTGAAAACCTAATGACTATGAACCTAATTTATTGATTATAATACTATAGTGAGTCGATTAAATGTGTTTATTTTTACATCATCAATACGTTTTAAAATTAATGAAACTGGCCAATAATTATTAAATTATAATTTAATAATATTGAATGACTTAGAAACATATTTGAATGTAGAGAAACGAGAGTTCCACCATTGAGAAGGGAGGAACTTCACTCCTCGTATTTTATATTTTTTATAACTAGCAGCGCCACGCGGTTTCACCCGCGTAAGTCTTGAATCCGAATGAATATCGGGATAAAAAGTATCCTATGTGTTAATTCAGGTTATAAAACATCAGTGTGCCAAATTTCATCAAAATCCGTTTAGTAGTTTTTGTGTGAAAGAGTAACAAACATCCATCCATGCTCAAAAACTTTCACGTTTAATAATAAGAAGGATTATAAAAGTATAAACTGTAAAGACGAAAAGTACTGACCAGTATTATACCTTAAAAAGAAACAACTATTAAAATCTTTGTCTTTTGTCACCACCCACAGAGACGTTAGTTGTCACGTAGAAAATGAAGAATCCTTTATTTATTTTAATTTTATATTATTTGTTATTTTTATAGTACCAAGCTGTGGTTTCGTGTTTTTTATAATTTTGGTTTAATTATTTATATATTTTAATCAAAATGGCGTGCACAGTATGTATGGACCCGGAAGCGAAAACTACAAAAACGGTGAGAGGCTGTAGGTAGTAAATGTATGCTAGAAGACGACCTTTGGCATGCCGAGGAGAAAAGAATAGGGGCTGGCTGGTGTATTTGATACAATAAATCCTGTATAATAGGCATGATGACAGTAACCAAGAATCGCTAAAATAATGTGTTAATAAAATAATAAAATAATCTTGTGTTTATCTAATGAGATAGGATTAAAAGATTTTGAAAAATGTATTTATTTTCATATTTAGGGCGAGATTGTTAATTTTTTTAATAAAATAAAACTACAAAATACAGCAGTCCGCCATGACAAGTTGAACACCAATCAGAGTGAATTACGTCACGGGTATGTAAACACAAAACTCTGTGTGTAAACGTCACTTTGTTTCAGAACTTCGACGATCTCTGCACTTTTTAATTGTTTTTACCTGCGTCTAAAAAGGTTTTTTTTTCTTTTCGTGATTTCCATCGATCAGTTGTTTAGTTTTGTGTTCTCTCAAAACATGGAACAAGGATCAAGGACCAAGGCAAATAGCTCTAATTTGCCTAAGGTTGATTTCTTGATGCTGAGGGAGTTTTTGGCAACTAATAGAGACTTCTTTTGTTCAGCAGAGTTTAGAAATGTCAAAACTACAATGTACCTCTTGAAGAACTTCTTGATAGATTAGTATTAGAGGTTAACTATAGCTGATGTTTACATAGGTATTGATTTCTTAGTTTTAGATCGTCCAGGTCATCTTATGGGGATGACGCTGTAAGCTACGTTCAACTTAAACGGTATGGAAATCTGTGCATAATAAAAGCTAAAATCTGTGCAGAACACAGTCCACGCAAAGATAGATGGAGTGACGTTAATAGTCGACGAAATGGATTAAATTTATTGTTCTAATTAGTTATACAAAGTCGCACACCATTTTAGATTAAATTAAATAAAGTAAAAACTTACGTCAAAATGATGTTCACAGAAATATATTGGAGAATCTAGACATATAGCTGTTGGATAAGCCACGTATTTCGCATTGTTTTGTTGCGTGGAACATTAAAAAATAATTTGTTAGGAGTTTTTATTGACGTATTTTTGCTCTGAGGGATCGCACACCACTTATACACTTTAGAATTCATATTTAACACCCAAAATAACTGATTTGTTGCTTTGGCTCCATAGTGTTTACGGTCTATTTACATACCCGTGACGTCACAAGCAGACGCCATGACACCGGCGGTCGTTTTGGAGCGAATTTTAAACTTAAAATTTAAATAGCATTTTTTTTCTAATAAAACTTTGTTTCCTGCAGAAATAATATGTTTTTTGGAAATAGTAGATACTTTAGAATATTATAGAACAGTTTTTCAAAATCAGTCATCATGCATATTGGTTTCACACGTCCAATACAACTACGTAGTCTTTCATCCCCTAAGTCATGTAATATCTTGACCTCCATCTAAACCTGGTTCATTATGCTTTCAGCGGAAGGAGCGCGACACGATGGGCGAGGTGGACGTACCAGATGACAAACTCTATGGATCCCAAACGGTCAGGTCTGTCATGAACTTCCCCATTGGAGGCATCGAGGAACGAATGCCGGTGAGTTCTACTTGTTTTCTTCCTTAAAATTCATTGGCTGCATTACTCTGAGAACTGTTGCAGCCAATGGACACGTAAAATGAATAAAGAGAGCTCAAAATGGTTGAGCTAAATGTTCCTAATCCATGCGTCAGGTTCGTGAACGGGCGTTGTCAGTGGAGGCTGATCATATCTTAGCTGCCACGGCTTATTTTAATTTAATTTAAATTTTGAATTGTTTTTTTTTAGTATTTTTATTACGGACTCTTTTAACGTTCTGCCTCGTTCTCATTAACTATGTATGATTTCAACATGAATGATGTAACCAATATTTTGTTTTATAAGAGTGTCCGTGGAATTTTTTGACCGTTCTTCTCCATAGGGACCTACTACGCTTTGGAATGGGCGACTAGCTTCATCTTTCTGACTGACCGACCCCTTGACTATTCAAAAGTGCCTGTAATTAGTTCATTTGAAATAAATGCTTTGAGTTTGAGTTTGACTCAGTAAAAGAACTCGCTTATCATCCCCTTACAACTTTTATTTTGTGGGGTGAAAATGCCTTTGCGCCTGTAGAACCGTTCGGTGAAACGGGATGGTTTTGTGTAAATTAGAAACTCCGAGATATCCACACTCACTTTTATAGAGGGACCACCAGAAACAGAAACTACTCATACTTTAAACACCTGTTTTTCAATTTGAATCGCTTGAGTGTTTGAATACCGATGATTTTTTTAAGTTCTTGCCTCCCAAAAGTGACCCCATGATCAAAATTAATTTATTTACATTGCACGTCCGTATTTGAGTCACAGAAAATCATAGGTTTACCTTTCAACTTAATCGGCCTATTAGATTCGAAGCAAATTGTCTTTGACAGACGGGTAGACAGACACACGAATGATCCTATAAGGGTTTCGTTTTTTCATTCAGACATACGGAATAACGGAACCCTAAAAAAGGACAACTACTGACTCTCGGCTTGGTTTTTTATCCACTAGAGTTCATTTTCGAATGAACGCTTACCTACTTTATTAAGCAAAGTAGGTAGGTATAGTCTTTGAGTCTTCGGTATAATTAGCGTGATTAAATAATTTCGACATGCCAATTTTTCCAAATAACGTGGCTTTGGTTGCAACAATCCAACCGTTGCTAACTGCGTTATCTAAAATAAGAATGACGTAACACTCTTGTGTTTTTATTAGCTTTTAATAACTGATGTAAAGATTGACCTACGATGCCCTCATGAGACGCAATAAAAATATGTTAGTCACACATTCATGTTAAGTAAATGTTGTTGTTTCATCAACAACCACAGGATACAATTCACATGGTACCTACCACAGAAACCTAAATAATATGAGGCTATTATTTAGATTTCTGTGGTACCTACCTAGCTACATTGATATATATGTTACACTAGATTAGCAATTGCCGCGCCAAGGCGTTGCCACTGAACATACGGCCACGGCCGTATGCGTAACTAACGTCAGTTCAGTGCTCTTTACGACGGCAGCCGAAGTGAACCGAGTGACACGCGACAAAAAATATCGCCAAAATGGGTAAATGCGTAACGAAAGAATGCGATTCTAGATCACAAAAACTACCGGAATTACTTTCCACACGTAAGTTTATTGTTTCTGTGTTTATATCATCGTAAAAACGCAGGAAAATAAATAAAATGTAGATTTTTTTTTAATTATGATCAGTGTTACAACTAAAAACTATGTTTTAGTTTCCCTCATTTGTGGGAGTTTTTAATTTATGGAATAAGCGATTTTAAATATTTTTTAATAATGATTAACAATGTTCCAGACTACCTAAAGATGCTTCTCAATCAATAATCCGATTGCTGAGAAAAGATACTGACTGGCTACCTACTAAATCTACTGTCATTTGTTCGAAGCACTTCCGTGATCAAGATAAAATAGGACCAAAAAGCGAATGTGGCCGTGTTTATTTGTGCAATCAAGGAATTCTAATGCTTATTGTAAAAGTAATGATTTTTTGCGGCAATTAATATTATCAAATTATAGGTAATGTCAACAAAAAATGCCTTCTCATTAAACTCCCACAGCAACAAATTAGTTTATATCGACTCAAACTACATTGTTGAATGTTTTTTTCAACTTAGTTTTTAGTTTATAAAGAGTTGTTTTGCCTACAGTAAATTGTATATTTTTCAGGACAACCGTTATTCTAATAGCAGGTGGAGCTTTCAGAAGAAGAAAATATGGATGTGGATGCTGTGGAAACCGACGAAGAGATAGACGAATTAACTGAAACGCCCCGAAAGCACAAAATGAGGAAAATAATTCACCGGTTGAAAAATGTATCGGCTAAAAGACTAACAAAAAAAAAATATCACAAAAAAATAAAAGACTAGAAATAAAAAAAATAAACGATGTTATTAGAGGAACTGAGTTGAGCGAAGAAGACGAAATGCAGCTAAATGTAAATGATAAAACAGTGCAATTCATGGAATAATTAAAAAACCTTCAAAAAGAAAAGGACTTATAGAAAACTGACTCTTTGGGGAAACCGAAGGTTTTGTCTTTGCGATTATGGACGAAGTTATGATGACGAACAACTACTGGAAATATATTGTGAAGGACGGCACGGTTGACATCTGTCGGGCATTCCACCGTCCGAGGGAATCAGTCCGTCAATTATTTCTGGCTGTTCTCGTCTAGCTAACGGAGACTACTTGCAGAGGCACAACCTTGTAGCCAGGATTATCCACCAGCAACTTACTCTGAAATACAGTCTTGTGGAATTGGAAGTTCCGTACTATAGGTATATGCCCGACCCAGTTCTCGAAAATGGCAATATCACGTTGTATTGGTATCGATCTATCATCACTGACAGGACTATTGTTGCCAATAAGACAAACATAGTGGTGATAGATCGATTAGAGCGTCGCCCAATGATTATTGAAATAGCGGTCCCGCATGACGAGAACCTCGTGAAAGCTGAAAAAGATAAGCAGATTAAGTATCTTGACCTGGCTCGCGAGGTTGTCGACATGTGGGATGTCGATACAGCAATCGTTGTGCCGATAGTCGTGACGGCCAATGCCATAATAGCCAAGAGCCTCGATCAACACCTGAAGAGGCTCTCGTTAGGCAGCTGGATTAAGGAAGATTGCTCCAGAAAGCGGTACTTCTGGACACGGCGCGTATCGTTAGGAGGTTCCTCTCTCAGCAGCCCTGACCACCGGTACCCTGGACCCTGTTCCCGATGCCGGTGGGCTACTATTTTTTATATTCTTAAATGTTTTTATATTCTAATATTTATAAATGTAAATTATATGTATGGAAATGTACTAAAGGAAATAAAAAATGTTCAAAATGAAAATGTCTTGATTATTTTCATTAGTTATAAACTTTTAATACACATCCAATAAGAAATACATAATTCACATATTTAAAAAATAACTTAACGTTTAACGTTTAAACGTTACGTTTTTTTTTCAACGTTTAAAAACTTGGGTAAAATTTCGCATGGGTAGGCAACCCCATCCCGCCATTCACCGCCATTGCATGTTTATATTGCGATCTTTGTCTAATCTAAGCGACAGTATTGTTCTTGCGACTTGTGTAAGTGAGAAAGATATATGTTTACTTTTAAATGTTTAGTGGTTTCAAAGCTACGTCGTCGCGTTGAAATAGTGGCTAGACTTTTTTTACACATTTTAATGAGGTTTGCTTCTCTAGTTATATAACTCAATGCCTAGCCATAGACTTATAAAAAAAGATGGACTCCGCGCCACGCATATCGAGAGTGAAGCACCCTACCGATCTATGTGTGCGTGATTTGAGTACCCGCAAAGACGCCGTCGCTCCTGTCACGTAATGGCGGCCGGTCGGCATACTATGATGTAAATGTGTGCGCGAGGCGTGTTTGTACAAACGGTCCCGGCATACTTACTGTGCTTCACTTTCGATATGCGCAGCGCGGAGTCCATCTTTTTTTATAAGTCTATGTGCCTAGCTATATCTATTATAATTTTTTGTGCTATATTTACAATTTCTAGTATCCTGTTATCGTCGCCTTCGGCATCCTGAAGAAAGCTGCCGCCAAAGTGAACATAGACTATGGTCTTGATAAGAAAATCGGTGAGAATTTGAACATGTCTGTTTTCTGTACGGGAAAAAGTTCCAACACACTGACTTTTTTGGACTGGAGCGACCTTTTTATACCCTGTTGACAGTCGACTCAGAATCTCACTTATCTAGTTTAAAAAGTTTTCTTCAAAGGTGAAAAAACCACTAGCTTATTACCTACATAGTTACTGAAGTAATTAGTATACAACATGCCGCTGCAATCACGACATTAACTTGACACGCGTATACGGTTCCGCGTTTTCATTTTATAAAGATATTTTAATTTCATTAAACGTTATTAGTTATTGATTTATTTACAATTTTTATATAGTTTCTTGGAGCAACCTGTAGCGCAAAGATGAAATTAAAACGAACGAGAAAAAAAAGGTCACGCCACTCGAGTTTTTTTTCTCGCGGTTTTGCAAAATATTCATTCATGAAGCTACTCACAGCTGGGTCAGAACAATAGACAAAGGATGAACAAAAAAAAGGTGTCGGACAACAACCTTTTACCAGTTGACATAGAACAATGGCTTCATGAATGAGTCGTTTGCATAGAGTGATCCTAATTTTGGTTATTATTTTATTATTTAGTTTGAAATTATTATTTTTTTCAATTTATTAATTATTTTATCTTATTATATATTTTTTATTATAACTGACCACTAGCCCTATCTGTGTCTTTAATTAATTTCGCTATAGCAGCGGCACGTTGTATAAGTAAAAGCACAAAGTATATAGAATATACGATGATAATTACGGCTCGCAACTAATTTACCTACAAATATGTTACAGCCGAAACTATTATGCTAGCGTGTGATGATGTCATATCCGGCAAGCTGTACAGAGAGGGGCACTTCCCTCTCGTCATCTGGCAGACTGGATCGGGCACACAGTCCAACATGAACACTAATGAGGTAACTTAGCCCTATCGTATCTACTTATCAAAGTGAGATCGAATAGACTCATAACATCATAAAAAAATATTATAGTAGCCTTATGATGTGTAAATAAATAAGATTTTACTGTCAGGTGATTTCGAACCGTGCCATACAACTCCTGGGTGGCACGTTGGGCAGCAAAACTCCCGTTCACCCCAACGACCACGTGAACAAGTCCCAGAGCTCCAACGACACGTACCCCACAGCCATGCACATTGCTGTAGCCATGGAGCTGAGAGACAGGCTTATGCCTGGCCTCGTAGTACTCAGAGATACATTGAACGCCAAGGCCAAGGAGTTCGAAAGGATCATCAAGATCGGCAGGTTGGTTAATGCACTGTAGATTATTCTGTATTCCTGTTCTGCTGTATGATGTCAGGAGGTTACATTTTTGTATTTTATTTTCTCTACAGAACGCATTTGATGGACGCCACGCCTCTAACGCTGGGGCAGGAGTTCAGTGGCTACGCGACGCAGCTGTCGTACGGCATCGAGCGTGTCTGCAGCACGCTGCCGCGCCTTCACTACCTGGCGTTGGGGGGCACGGCCGTGGGAACCGGCCTCAACACGCGCATCGGCTTCGCAGAGAAGTGTGCTGCGGAGATCGGAAGAATCACTGGTACGTAACTAATTATTTGATATCTGTTCCGCAGATTTTAAATAGATTGCCTCAAACTTAGGCTGAAATGAAAAAAATGGAAGCATGTTGTATTATTTTATTATTTTTTGTGTATGTGTGTTAAATGAAGTATCTTAAGGCAAATGCAGAAAGGTAAAACATAAATTTTTGTAGGTAGAACGAAATTGAATTTTGCAGGCTATCTTACGCATCCCGCCTAAATCTCTCGTCCCGTCCCGTCTATATCTTGTACTGGCACTTCACCTACGAAAAGTTCTATCACCAGAAATTGTAATGCAATCGGAAACAATAATTTTTGCAGGCATTCCCTTTGAGACCGCGCCAAATAAGTTTGAAGCGTTGGCCGCCCACGATTCAATGGTGGAGGTGTCAGGAGCGCTGAACACAATTGCTGTTTCCTTGATGAAGATTGTTAACGACATTCGCTTGCTGGCTTCCGGACCTAGGTGTGGTCTGGGTGAGCTGATGCTGCCAGAGAACGAGCCTGGATCATCCATCATGCCGGGTGAGGTCCTTTCGTCTGATTATATGTTCCGTAGTGGTATTTTGGTGACTGATAGGTCTTTGTGCTAACGTTAGGTTTGCAATATTCCAGGCAAGGTGAACCCCACCCAGTGCGAGTCGTTGACCATGATTGCGGCGCAGGTGATGGGCAACCACGTGGCGGTCACGGTCGGCGGCTCCAACGGACACTTCGAGCTCAACGTGTTCAAGCCCATGATAGTCGCCAACGTGCTGCGATCGATCAGACTAATCGGTAAGATTGGAATGTCCATCTCAGTCTCACCTCATTCTAAAAGAACTGTGACGTAAACAAAGATCACGGATCCATCATGATTCCGTTGAGAAAAAAGGATGCTGCGCGGTCGTATATAGCTCCGTCTCTCTCTCACACTGGAACCGTGATGGATCCATGATATTTTTTTCACGTCATTAGTACCGCCCCAGATATTCAGAAGTTGTCTATTCTGAGAGGATCGGTGAAGAGTCAAGGAGAAACCAAACACAGTGCACGTTGTAATGCTACTGGGGATAGGTGTGGCACAGCCTGGTTGCGCCGGCGCCGGCGCCGCCATACAATAGGTGATCGGCTGCGTGACCCAGCAGTAACTTGAGTATATCATTCTTAATTCGTTGCTTAAGTGGGTTCAGTAAGGCCATTAGTAATTTGAATGTAAATAACTTGTAATCTTCTCAGGTGATGGCTGCCAGGCGTTCAACAAGAACTGTGCGGTCGGCATCAAAGCTAATACTGCGGCTATAGAAAAGATCATGCGCGAATCGCTCATGTTGGTCACAGCGCTCAATCCGCATATCGGATACGATAAGGTGAGAACATTTTTCTAAAACCGTAACGAATCGTATCTGGGCGATCGTGGCTAAGTAATAACAACCGCACGGGACGACCTGCAAGGTTAAGCAACGCTTGCCGAGGTCCGTGGATGGGTAACCATCCATATATCGAGACCTCCGTCCCTCGGAAAGCACGTTAAGCAGTTGGTCCCGGCTGTCATTCGTAGATCTTTGACACTCGTTACGGGTAGTAAGAAGCCCGAAAGTCTGACAACCAGTCTTACCGAGGGGTATCGTGTTATCCAGTAACTGGGTTGTGGAGGTCAGATAGGCAGTCGTTCCATGTAAAATACTGGTATCCAGCTGCGTTCGGTTAGATTGGAAGCCGACCCCAATATAGTTGGGAAAAACCTAGGCAGATTGATTGTCTCGGCCCGAACTATACGAGGATAGCGAATGCCTAGGTTCTTATACTAGTCAGTGAAAGGCGATATAGCGGCTCACTGCGTACTTATCGTGGAAGCCGTTCGAATGCACCCTACTGATCTTTTAAATCTGCCTATCCTTTTTCCCAACAATGTTGGGGTCGGCTTCGTGGCTAAGTAATAACAGCCGCACAGGTCGATCCATCAGGTTAAGCTACGCTTGCCGGGGTTGGTCCGTGGATGGGTGACCATCTTTACATACCGAGACTCCTCCGTGCCTCGGAAAGCACGTTAAGCCGTTGGTCCCGGCTGTCATCCGTGGATCTTTGACAGTCGTTACGGGTCGTCAGAAGCCCGAAAATCTGACAACCAGTCTTACCATGGGGTATCGTATTACCGAGTACTGGGTTTTGTAGGCAGTCGCTCCATGTAAAAAACTGGTAACCAGCTGCATCCGGTTAGACTGGAAACCGACCCCAACATAGTTGGGAAAAGGCTAGGCAGATTGTTGGGGTCGGCTTCCAGTCTAACCGGATGCAGCTGAATAGCAGTATTTTACATGGAGCGACTGCCTATCTGACCTCCACGACTCAGTTACTGGGAAACACGATATCCTTTGATAAGACTGATTCTCCGACTTGGGCTTCCAGCTACCCGTAACGACTGTCAAAGATCCACGAATGACAGCCGGGACTAACGCGCAACGGCTTAACGTGCTTTCCGAGGCACGGAGGAGTCTCGTTATGTAATGGATAATGAGTAAATTATTATGAGGAATTGAATGTTCTCCAGAATGTAATTGTATTGAAAGAATGTAATTGTCGGGGTGCGAACCTACAACCGTACAACTCGTAGGTAAGTCGCGGGCGTTACCACTGGGCCACCACTGCTCTCAAGAGGGGCTAGCATAACTATTCTGAATAGCTTTCGACTAGCTATCGTGCCGTTAGTGACACATTTTCGATCACCTGATTTGCCTTGCTCCGACCTGCCCCGATAGTAAAAGCTGTCGGAAGATTGCGGTCGTCTATTTGATTTAAACTGACAAAATTTTCGGGTTGTTGATATACGAACAGCGCGGTAGCGTTATCAGGACAATTAGCAACAGGCTGTTATTTTAACCACGGCGTATTTCACGCCGATACAAGAGAATAAGAAGCGATACTCCTCAAACCAAAACTGGAATAAGTGCAAAAATTTCAATTGTTGAATATTTTATGTTTCAGGCTGCCCTAATTGCGAAGACTGCTCACAAAGAGGGAGGTAATCTGAAGGACACTGCCATCAAACTGAACATCCTCACTGCAGAACAGTTCGATCAATGGGTCAGACCTGAGGACATGTTAGGACCCAAGTAGATACAATGGAAGCGGAATAGGCGAAGCCATCTTTCGCTTAGGAGTTTAAGTATTTTTAGAGTGCATTTTTATATTTAATCACAAATTCCAGTTTTCATTCCACTTTGTGTACTGTGGGCCAAATTTCCGCATGCTCACCTTTAAGGTGATAGTCGCATAGCACGGCTCACGAGTTCACGACTCGATCGCCCGATGTTTTGATCAATAGGATACACGTTTGTCTTTGATTTGATTTGTTGCTAATGTTTGTTGTTATCTTTTGTTACACGCCCTGCACTCACACAAATGCATATTGTCTCTAATTGGGCGAAATCAGGAAGGAGTGGGGTGAGGGGTCTGTCACTAGCTGCGCTTCCGCAGAAATATTTTCTAAACTGAGCATGCTTAAATTTTGCCGATAGTACATTGATTGCCAAATTTTTATATTAAAGTACTGTTTACAATATTAAAATTATGCACTTCGAGTTTCTATAGCATCTTCTGTCATTCAAACCTATGTGACACACATACCTCTTTTTTAAACTGATTGTGCAAATATTAAATCTCAACCTGCACAACTTTGACCGTAGGTCGGGCGACGCGACGGTCGTTGCGGACAAGTGCGCTATGCGCATTTTTTTCTACCTACATGTAGTTGAACCTGTTACCCTATTCACGTAATTAAAAACGTTCAAAATCTAGTTCAACGACAGTCAATATCAAAAACTTGTCAAAAATGTAGGAAAACTAAAGAAGAAATTGAGAAAAAATTCGGGAATTGCCCATCTGGTCTGTGCGGCCAATGGCTGTGTGGTCGATGCTGTGCTGCGTAGTGGGGTAGGTATGTAAGTAAATAAATTACATAATATTTCGTATACCCGTGTTATTTTGTTAAAAATTTCGTTTTGAAGTGTCTATATTGATTTCATGTCAATAAAAAAGTTTACAATCAACACATTTCGTTTCATGAATTCCCTGAAAATCTACTGTAGTAAAAATCTAATGAGAGAATCTAATAAGAGGTCATTTGACCTGTTTACGGTTTTGGCCATGACCTTGCGACATAGTTCACAGGGGTAATTCTCGTATTTTTAATAACGTTCGCAATCTCATCTCAGTCTCAATCTGTCAAAAATTGTATAGCGTTTACCTACATTTTTGACATTTGATTGACGCTGGCATGAGATTTTGAACGTTTTTAGCGAGAATTGGCCATCTGGTTGTGGGCTCTCGTACTATAAGGCAGTAGCGACATCTACTCTGATGTCGGAAGCTTATTTTTATTACAGCAAAACTGTCGACCAAAATATATGTACCGCTTGCCGATGATGCAAAATGTTTCTCGCTACATTCAAAAGATGGCAGGGAATAAAACGAAGGTTTTTACAGAAATTATAGGTAGATGGAGCTACGTGTTTTTAACTTAATTTCAATTTAAGTACTTAGTTAATTACACAAGGAAACAAAATTCGACTTTTTTTTTGCTGCATGGAATTTTATGACCGTTGTTTACTAATTCGAGGTCGCTGATTTCAAAACCCACAATTTATCTCTAACAGCTCTAGTTTTTGAGATACAGATATTGGCTGTATTTTTAAAACGTATTTTTTATAAAATACAATGTTATTTAGGTGTGTATAAGTAGGTACTTAAGGGGACACATCGACAAATGTTATGCTTTTAAAATTCCTTTATAACCAAATGTTACTTACATGATTGAATCATTTGAATTATTCAAGTGTCATTTGACTATGTAATATTATATATATAGCGCATGCGGGCTAGCTCGAACAGCCTTCTGAGCTTGTTCGTGGGCCGCTGGGACTCGCCCATGTGGAGGCACTGGATGCGACTGCACACTGTGGGTGGTCGCGTCCAGGGCTTGCGTATAAACTGGTACTCCTGTGCGGTGCCACTTTGTGATTTTTATTTCTTTCTGTGGCTTTGTTTTGTATGTACTAACAATAGTATTAAGGTTTTTTGTGTTACTAACAATGTATGGACTACTTATGTCTGAAATAAATGTCTTATTCTATATTGTCTACCTGCTGTACTAAAACCGAAACATAATTAGGTACTTGAAATTTTTTCGACAAAAAAAAATCCAAAGTAGCACCGTCTGTTTTCTGTTTTACGATTATACGGAAACAGTTACGTAATAAATTATTGTGCAGTAACATTTGCTTTAAATCGAAGGTATTTAAATATGTTAAGAACTTACTAAACCATTTATTTAACTATAGCATTTTGTCTCTTTTTCGCGCGTCAAACTAGACAGCCATAACGCTTTTTCACTTACACACCGAGCTAAACCACGCTTCGATGTATCCTCTTAAACCTATCTATCGGTAACCGATGTCCGCGTATTATCGAGACGAGCCGTAATTAATTGGCCGGGGCGTTGAAAGTAGGTCATTAGGAAAATGTTGCCCTAGTACATGGATGGTGAACCTTTGTGCATCTGCTAGATTTTGTTCGTGGCTTCGTCGAAATTTTAAATATTCCATACTAGCTTTTGCCCGCGGCTTCGCTCGCATGGAGGTCAGAAATTATCCTACGGAAATGTACTACATAGGTACCGGGATAAAAAGTATGATCCTGTGTCCTAACCCAGGTCATGGTCTACCCAAAATATGGTATAAGTGACAAATGTACAAATTTCATCTAAATCCGTTCAGCCGTTTTTGCGTGAAAGCTTTCGCATTTATAATATTAGTTAGGATTTTAAATTGCTAGATATTTTCCAATAAATATTTTATCAACCCGTTAAGTACACCCTCTAGGGTAGAAAGTGTATGTCCAAGGAAAAATACATTTTACATCCTCAGCGGTTCAAGCAAAAGACAGTTTGTTCTAAAGATTAGTTAGAGTTATGTTGACATAAAAAAACTAGTAAAATTACTAAATAAAAAATAAAATTAGGGCTGATTTTTCAAGCGTCAGAAATATCTGAAGGATAAAAATTACAGTTTGACAGCTTTTGAGTACAGAATGTGTCAAACAGCCATACTTATTTTTCCGAAAAGTTATCTGACGATTGTTTAAAATCAACATAAGCTCGGACTTTTAATTGGCTGCAGTAAAATGACACTTCTTATCTGTCAATTCGTTAACAAATGTTCCGATTTGACAGTAAAAATGACATTAGAAGTGTAATTTTACTGCAGTTAATTATTATTTCGAAAACGATAGTCAATTGTCTGACAACACTTAATATTTTGTTTGGATTAAGTTACCCAATGGAATGCCGGCCCACAAATATTAGCCATTGGTTGGGCATCCCTGCTCTGTAATGTCCATATCTATAGCGTATTATTAGGGTTGGATTATAGATAATTTTGTGGCTTAATTTGTGGGTTTCTCATATATGGTGTGTAAATTGGATAAGGTATTTTACTGTACAAGGCTGCATTTAGGAGTCTCCATAGTATTGACTTCTTTAAGTAGGTATAGTCAGGTATATGCATTGTTAAGCGAATTAACACCCTACGTCAATTGGCCGGGTTATAGCCAGGAGTTCGTGGCTAAGTAAGGCTTGGTTTCCACCAAAGCAGAGAGGAGGGAAGACGAGAGATGTGTTTGAATCACTGACCTCTATTGTACAAGTACGCTGGACTTCATATTAGCGACTACAAAATGAAGACATTTGATTTTCGCCATTTTGGCGCTGAAAGCAATGTGAGGGCCCATGGAACTAATATTAGAGATGGGACACAGCCGACGATAAAAAAATACTTTTATGGACTTTATCGACCGTGAGAGTTACGGTTTTTTTATTTGATCTGAAATTGGTATAGACTTTCAAATAGGTACTAATAAAACGAAATATAGTTACTTATTGTGTTGTGAAAAGGAAATATTGATGCCAAAATAACCATCCCATTTTTTGTTTCTAATAAATGTTTCTATGAAGGGTCCGTAGTTGGGATTAAATTAAATATCTCAAGAACAAAGTTAAGATTACAGTTGAAAAACATGTTCTCCCATACATTCCAACAGTAAATGTAAGTTTGTACTCACAATATTGAGAGATTAAGACATGTTATTTTAAGACCACAAACTTCTTATAGGTTTTCCTGTAATCTGCAGGAATACAACGTGTAACTTTAAATGCACAAAACCACTTAAGGGGTCATTGTACTCATCATTATGAACAAATTTTACTATGGGACCAAACCCGAAATCGCGAAAAAAAATAAGCTGTTCAGTACATTTATGTTCGCATAATTCGTCAAAATGTACTGAACAGCTGATTTTTTTTTCGCGATTTCATGTTTGGTCCCATAGTAAAAGTTGTTCATACTGATGAGTACAACTACAATGACCCCTTAATAGGTTTTGCGCATTTAACGTTACACGTTGTATAACTACTTTCTGTATTTTTTTCAAAATGTTAGACTCAGTAGTTTCCGAGTTAAGGCGGGGTGAAAGCAAGCGCCGTAGGTATTAAATGCTTACCGCAGCCCCCGCAAGGAGTAGCGATACGTAATAAATTACGATGCGCGGGAAACGCGCGCCAAGCGCACCGCTCATGAGTTCATGAACTCGAGTAGGTACTATGTTGCGTCACAGAATAGAGCAATGCAGTAGATAAACTTGAACTGATTAGTATACAAGTTTATTTTGTTTTATTTTTCTAGTAAGTACTTTTTAAAGTTTTAGACAGATTAGGTATGCATTGTAAACTTGAACAGTTAAAATAAATAAAAATAACTACTTATACATATTTATTTTCGTGAATAAGGTGGATTTAAAATCTGACTGACACGAAGACCTTTACCCGTACGATTCAAAACTACGCGCCGCGCACCATTTTACTTTACGAAGGTGTCGCATGGCGTGGGGAATAGTAGTTTCTGTCATTCCCCACGATACCACACTAGTGGTATCGTTTTCAGTGGTGTCGCTGTCGTGGGGAATGACAGAAACTACTATTCCCCACGCCATGCGACACCACCGACTGTATTGTGCTGTTAGTGATGTCCAGCTACATAACAATGATGTGTTACATAACAATTTAGACCTTATTGACATTCATGTTTTTTTGTTAAATTTAGCTTCCAGACCATTTACCAAGTATCAATCAATCTGCCTAGCCTTTTCCCAACTATGTTGGGGTCGGCTTCCAGTCTAACCGGATGCAGCTGAATACCAGTATTTTACATGGAGCGACTGCCTATCTGACCTCCACAACCCAGTAACTGGGTAATACGATACCCCTTGGTAAGACTGGTTGTCAGACTTTCGGGCTTCTGACGACCCGTAACGACTGTCAAAGATACACGAATAACAGCCGGGACCAACGGCTTAACGTGCTTTCCGAGGCACGGAGGAATCTCGATATGTAAAGATGGTCACCCATCCACTGACCAACCCCGGCAAGCGTAGCTTAACCTGACGGATCGACCCGTGCGGCTGTTATTACTTAGCCACGAGCTCCTCCATTTACCAAGTATCTTGGACCAAAAAAACAAATGGTTTGTAAAATGTCTATAAGGTCGAAATTAGCTTGACACCCTAGAAATGATGTGCATAATAATCTAGACACTTTCTGAGGTGTCAAGCGAATTTAGACCTTATTGACATTCATGTTTTTTTGTTAAATTCAGCTTCCAGATCATTTACCAAGTATCTTGGGCCAAAAAAACAAAGGGTTTGTAAAATATCAATAAGGTCGAAATTAGCTTGACACCCTAAAAATGATGTGCATAATAATCTAGACACTTTCTGAGGTGTCAAGCGAATTTAGACCTTATTGACATTCATGTTTTTTTGTTAAATTCAGCTTCCAGATCTTTTACCGAGTATTCTGGACCAAAAAAACAAAGGGTTTGTAAAATATCAATAAGGTCGAAATTAGCTTGAGACCTTTATCGTTTTCAGCGAACTTAAATACCACGAAATGACCGTTCATTCCCCACGACACCACTGGTGGTGTCGTCGGGAATGACAGAAACTAGTATTCCCCACGACACCAATGACTGCATTGTGAGTGATGTCCAGCTAATTTTTAAACGTAACAATGATGTGTTATTTTTAAACGACTTCAAAAACGGAGGAGAATATCAATTCAGTTGTATTTTTTTTTTTTTTTATGTTTGTTACTGCAGTACTCCGTCATTTAGAAGCCGATTTGGAAAGTTCTTTTTTTTATTTTATTCGTTATGTCAACACAAAAAAAAAAACGGAGGGGCATAACTTCTTACGCTCTAGTTTTTTTTTTCTTGAGAGGATGTGATTACGGTCAAAATGAAAATCCAAGATGGCGGCTGCAAAAATTTTCGAATTTTTCGACATGGGCGTCAATTTCGTGATATTTGAGGTCGCTGAAAACGATAATGGGGTCAAAATGAAAATCCAAGATGGCGGCTGCGAAAATTTTCTAATTTTTCGTCATGGGTGTCATTTTCGTTATATTTGAGGTCGCTGAAAACGATAGTGGGGTCAAAATGAAAATCCAAGATGGCGGCTGCGAAAATTTTTAATTTTTTCAACATGGGTGTCATTTTCGTGATATTTGAGGTCGCTGAAAACGATAGTGGGGCCAATATGAAAATCCAAGATGGCGGCTGCGAAAATTTCCTAATTTTCGGTCATGGGTATCATTTTCGTGATATTTGAGGTGGCTGAAAACGATAGTGGGGTCAGAATGAGAATCCAAGATGGCGGCTGCGAAAATTTCCTAATTTTTCGGTCATGGGTATCATTTTCGTGATATTTGAGGTGGCTGAAAACGATAGTGGGGTCAGAATGAGAATCCAAGATGGCGGCTGCGAAAATTTCCTAATTTTTCGTCATGGGTGTCATTTTCGTGATATTTTAGGTCACTGAAAGCGATAGTGGGGTCAAAATGAAAATCCAAGATGGCGGCTGCGAAAATTTCGTAATTTTTCGTCATGGGTGTAATTTTCGTGATATTTGAGGTCGCTGAAAACGATAGTGGGGTCAAAATGAAAATCCAAGATGGCGGCTGCGAAAATTTTCAAATTTTTCGACATGGGTGTCATTTTCGTGATATTTGAGGTCGCTGCAAACGATAGTGGGGTCAAAATGAATGACTATCGTTTTCAGCGATCTAAAATATCACGAAAATGACACCCATGACGAAAAATTAGGAAATTTTCGCAGCCGCCATCTTGGATTTTCATTTTGACCCCACTATCGGTTTCAGCGACCTCAAATATCACGAAAATGACACCTGTGTCGAAAAATTTGATAATTTTCGCAGCCGCCATCTTGGATTTTCATTTTGACCCCACTATCGTTTTCAGCGACCTAAAATATCACGAAAATGACATCCATGACCGAAAATTAGGAAATTTTGGCAGCCGCCATCTTGGATTTTCATTTTGACCCCACTATCGTTTTCAGCGACCTAAAATATCACGAAAACGACACCCATGACGAAAAATTAGGAAATTTTTGCAGCCGCCATCTTGGATTTTCATTTTGACCCCACTATCGTTTTCAGCGACCTAAAATATCACGAAAATGACACCCATGACGAAAAATTAGGAAATTTTCGCAGCCGCCATCTTGGATTTTCATTTTGACCCCACTATCGTTTTCAGCGACCTAAAATATCACGAAAATGACACCCATGACGAAAAGTTAGGAAATTTTCGCAGCCGCCATCTTGGATTTTCAGTTTGACCCCACTATCGTTTTCAGCGACCTAAAATAACACGAAAATGACACCCATGACGAAAAGTTAGGAAATTTTCGCAGCCGCCATCTTGGATTTTCATTTTGACCCCGCTATCGTTTTCAGCGACCTTAAATATCACGAAAATGACACCCATGACGAAAAATTTGGAAATTTTCACAGCCGCCATCTTGGATTTTCATTTTGACCCCGCTATCGTTTTCAGCGACCTAAAATATCACGAAAATGACACCCATGACGAAAAATTAGGAAATTTTCGCAGCCGCCATCTTGGATTTTCATTTTGACCCCACTATCGGTTTCAGCGACCTCAAATATCACGAAAATTACACCTGTGTCGAAAAATTTGATAATTTTCGCAGCCGCCATCTTGGATTTTCATTTTGACCCCACTATCGTTTTCAGCGACCTAAAATAACACGAAAATGACACCCATGACGAAAAGTTAGGAAATTTTCGCAGCCGCCATCTTGGATTTTCATTTTGACCCCGCTATCGTTTTCAGCGACCTTAAATATCACGAAAATGACACCCATGACGAAAAATTTGGAAATTTTCACAGCCGCCATCTTGGATTTTCATTTTGACCCCGCTATCGTTTTCAGCGACCTAAAATATCACGAAAATGACACCCATGACGAAAAATTAGGAAATTTTCGCAGCCGCCATCTTGGATTTTCATTTTGACCCCACTATCGTTTTCAGCGACCTAAAATATCACGAAAATGACACCCATGACGAAAAGTTAGGAAATTTTCGCAGCCGCCATTTTGGATTTTCATTTTGACCCCACTATCGTTTTCAGCGACCTAAAATATCACGAAAATAACACCCATGACGAAAAATTAGGAAATTTTCGCAGCCGCCATCTTGGATTTTAATTTGGACCCCACTATCGTTTTCAGCGACCTAAAATATCACGAAAACGACACCCATGACGAAAAATTGGAAATTTTTGCAGCCGCCATCTTGGATTTTCATTTTGACCTTGAAATACAAAAAAAAATAAGAAGATACCTAATTAGAAAAAAAACTTAATTTAAAAAAAAAATCTTATTTATGTAGGTATACAGAAAAATACATTTGAGGGCCTACTTATTTTCTGAACATCCCTGCCCAACCCTTTGAAAGAATTCAGGCGTGATGTTATGAAGAAATCTCATTTCCTATCCGATATTCATTATAAAACCACCCGTACTAACTTTATTCTGTGGCACCTACCTATTTGAGATTTGAAAATAGTGAACCAAAAATTTGCGCGTCAGGCGGCTTTATAAGCTCCAGTGTAGGGTTCAAATTCAACTGTTTTACACACTTGATGCGATTGGTAAACATAGGCCGTGATAAAAATAAATACCAATAAAGCTTTTGCGCGCGTGACGTCTATAATTACATAGGCATAGCGTTCAAATTCAACTGTTTTCAACACATGTTAATTTGTGCCGGTCGCAGCCGGTGACAGAAGTTAGCGGGGGTGGCGGGTTCGAAAAATTGGCACACGTCCGACCTCCATCACGTTCCGCTCGGGACTAAACGACACGGAGCGAGCGCAAAACACTTGACATTGGAATTAGTGATATAAATATTTTGATATTTCAAATTATGATAGCCGTTATAAATTACATTTTTTACGACCTTTATTATGGCATAAGTTTTATTGTTCAAAGCCTAATATAAATCAAATGAAATAAGATATAGATCATAATTTAGACTTGTCTTTGCGATTTAATTGGATGCAGTAAAGTGCAAGTAATCGTGTATCGGACGGCCGAAATTTGTAGATGGAAGTCTGAACTAAGTAATATATTTTTTTCAAAATTTAAATCCGTGTTATCTACGAATAAAACACTAAACAAAACGACGTTTTTACGGCTCTCACCGCCTTAAGAGATTTATTTTAAAATTATAAAAAAATATATATTTGAGACCCTCATAGTAAGCCCTTTTGTTTGATATGTCACATGGTACAGTTTGCAAAACTTTTTTTTTTAATTTTCTTATTTCATTTTATTTGGGAAAACAGACAATCGTACATTGTATATTATATCTAGATACACATTATTTGCCCCCTAAAAGGGACCCCCATATTCAAAATTAATTTATTTACAAATAAAATTTTTAAATATTTAAAAATACATACGTGTACCTTTCAACTTAATCGGTCCATTAGATTCGGAGCAAATTGACTGTGACAGACGGACAGACACACGAGTGATCCTATAGGGGTTCCGTTTTTTTCTTTTGAAATATGGAACTCTAAAAAGGAATCAAAATAAATAGAAGTCTAGTCTAGTATCACTGTGAGCAAACAAAACTTCGGCCAAAGCAAATTTTGATTGATAAGCAGATACAAAATATATTATCGGACTGCGTTAACGAAAAAAAATCAGCCATGAGATGCTTAGAACGCCTACGATCGTTAAAATAATTTAAAATTATTAGTTAAATTACACATAAATTTTATCATTTTAAATTAGAAACTTATTTGCACATTTGTTTTAGCTAGATACTGAAATTGCATATCTGACAACAGTTAATTTTTATTTGAATGACGTCAATTTAAAATGACTCAATATTGGAAGAAAACTATCAATCGACACATTATCGATAATGGAACATTCGCAACCCTACATGTATATTCATACGATTGTATTTTGTTATTAACCCGTCGCACGCAAATTACTAGACACATAAGACTTTTATTGTTATCAGCACATAATATGGTGTGCAATCCATATTTTAAAGAGAAAATAAAAACTGAGCTGTAATTACACTATGTGATGAAATGTGAGTAAAAAAGTTTATTCTAAATGTAAAATCATAGACGTATAAAAAAGGAGGACTCCGCGCCACGCATATCGAAAGTGAAGCACCGTAACGATTTAAGGCTCTTACAGACAGAGGCGATATCGCGTCGGCGACGCGATGTTGCGATATTATATCCGTAGAAAAATATCGCGTCGCGACGCGATATCGCCTCTGTCTGTAAGAGCCTTTATGTGTGCGTGATTTGAGTACCTGCAAAGACGCCGTCGCTCGTGTCACGTAATGGCGGCCGATCGGCATACTATGATGTAAATGTGTGCGTGGGCCGTGTTTGTACAAACGGTCCCGGCATACCTACTTACCTACTGTGCTTCACTTTCGATATGCGTAGCGCGGAGTCCTCCTTTTTTTACACGTTTATGCACGTAAGTTAGATTATTATTCTAACCTTCTTATTGTTCATTCCTCCCATTGATTCTAACATAAGTTTACGTAATTTACCAGTTTCCAAATGATTGCGATAAGAAGAAATTGGCTAAATATTCTCAACTTATTACTTTTTGAGTTATGAAGTTTGGAACCTTGGGTTTGAAGTACATACTATAATCGTTTGCATGATTTCTAATCTCCCGATTGTATCACGATTAAAACTATACCCATCCCACGAGAGCCAATCGCAGCTCAGCGAGACAGAGATAGAGGAAACTATCGAGCATCCGTCGTTGCGTTTATCGCTTTCCACCTCCATAAGTTCACAAAGCCCCGATGATTTCTTGAAATGACATTTGCATCCGCAAATGGCATTTGCATATAGTCGTTAATGCATACCAAGCCATTTTTTCAAATTATATATTTTTTTTACACTTTGTATTTTCTATTACCCCAAATAAAACACCATAAAACAACAAAATATTATTTTTCTGCTTTCCTAGATAATTCATGCACTAAAGGGTTAACAGGGTACATGCGTCATCGATGGGTACATGTCAATTTTAGTTCCCGAGGCCCTCGAGGTAGCTTCAAATCGGCACAAAAATCAACTGTCATTTCCTATAGTATCTTTAGTCCGGCGTACTTGTACAATAGAGGTCAGTGGTTTGAATAAACCAATCCGAAAGCTAATCGGAGAAGTGAATGTGGAAATAACGAAATCGGATTGGTTTATTCAAGCACATCTCTTCTCGTCTCCTCTCCTCTCTGCTTTGGTGGAAACCGGGCCTTATAGCAGCTGCACGGGTTGATCCATCAGGATCATAAGATATTTCTGACAGGATAACAGCCACGAGCCTTTTGATACGGCCTGATGGTTGTCCCACGAGTATACCTCTACGTTGCCTCTACAAGTCTAAAAATTAAACGTAGAAATGAAATATAGGTACAGTCGAGTTCATTAATATATTGGCCCTTTCAGGCTTAAAAAATATATGAACGTCAAAAAAGTTAATAGGTAATATTGTGACAACTATACCTAAGCATCATTAAATTGTGGTCAAGATTTAGATTCATTTATATGTGACTGCACCTATCCTGTACTTCCTCCTTATTCTCAGCATATATTATTGAACCGTTCACATGAGGACATATTTTTGATCTCTATAGATCAATAGGAAAGCTCAAATAGGAAAGCTCAATAAATTCTGTAGAACCTATGTTCTACAGTATTTATTGACCTTTCCTACGCTCACAATATTTTGAATCCTTGACAGTACCAATATATTAATGAACTCGACTGTATCTTGGGCAGTCATTGGGCTATGGAGGTCAGATGACATCTGGTTAGACTGGGAGGCGAGCCAAGAAGGTTAGCAGATGAAATGTATCTACGTATACCGTACATAAATGTATCTACTCGAGCTGGTAGGTAGTACGTTGTAGGGGGCTAATCTACAAGAATAGATTATAGAGAGTATTTAAGTATTAAAAGACTTGCAGCTAAGTAATAACAGCCACATGAGTCGACCCATTAGGATAAGCTACGCTTGCCAGGGTTGGTCCATGGATGGGTGAGATACCGAGACTCTTTCTTGCCTCAGAAAGCAAGTTGCATAACTTCCGTTGGTCCAGTCATTACGGGTCTTCAGAAGCCCGAAAGTCTGACAGCCAGGCTTACTAAGGGGTATTCGCTCCATGTAAAACAGGTACTGGTCTGCATCCGGTTAGACTGGGAGCTGACTTCAACATAGTTGGGAAAAGACTAGGCAGACTGATTGATAGCCATTTCATACAACTGTCAAAGAATGACACTTCTTCTGCTTTGAATATACGAACGATTTAAGTTAGTAATCAATTTGCTTAGCAATTAACTTCCCTGAGTTTACATGAAAGTGTACACAAGCGCTGTTTTTAGGGTTCCGTACCTCAAAAGAAAAAAAACGGAAGGAACTCTTAAAAGATCACTTCGTTGTCCGTCCGTCTGTCTGTCTATCAGTTTGTCAAGACCAAAGTTTTAATGTAGAAGCACAGATGAATAGTGGCCAGTAATCATAAAAATTATAATAAGATAAAATAATTCGTAAATTGAAAAAAAAAAAATTCCAACAAACTAAATAATAAAATAATAACCAAAATTAGGATTACTCTATGCAAAAGACTCATTCATGAAGCTATTGTTCTATGCTATCTGGTAAAAGGTCGTTGTCCAATAACCTTTTTTTTTTGTTTATCATTTGTCTATTGTTCTGACCCAGCTGTTAATTAGCTTCTTGGAAAAAAAACTCGAGTGGCGTGACCTTTCTACATTCGTTTCAATTTTATCTCTGCGCTACAGGTTGTTCCGAGAAGCTAACAGAAAATTGTAAATAAATCAATAAACAGGTAATAATGTTTAATGAAATTAAAATATGTTTATAAGAAGAAAACGCGGAGCCGTATACGCGTGTTGAATTAATGTCGCCATTACAGCAGCACGTTGTATATCTATTTACTTGGAAAGCAGAAATCAATCTTCGGGAATCAATCATCATAGTAAGTCTCTACTCACAGTAAGTTTGCTCGAAGTAATATTTTTTATGTAAGTTTGCACAAGAAGCTTCTCGCGTGTTTGTGATGTTCATACATTTTTGATCGATAGTTCTTAGCTAGGTATTCGTTTGTATGCCGACAATTTCGTGAATGTTATTTTTGAGCAAAATGTTTTGTTGGACTAATAACTGCCTTTAAACTGTGATAATATCTGCTCATGAAAAAGAGCCGAGACTCTTATACATGAATTTGAATTTTTGAAAAGCTGCAGAGAAAATGGAGCGAGATCACGAGAAAAGTGAAGAAACTGGAGAAAATAGAAGTCTTAGCCGAGGAGAGGCGCAAAATAAACTAAGAAGAAATTCATCAGCTAACCTAAACTAAGAAGACTTACTTATCTTGTTTAAGAGGGCTGTCGAATTATATCACCTCTCTCGCTCACACGGGATCAAATTTTTAAGATTGTTAAATTAAAAGATGCTTTTTCGAAAAATTTAATCAATTAGCGACCTAGTAAATAATGTTAATTTAGTAGGGTACCTAATTATTGAGGAGCTCGTGGCTAAGTAATAACAGCCGCACGGGTCGATCCGTCAGGTTAAGCTACGCTTGCCGGGGTTGGTCAGTGGATGGGTGACCATCTTTACATACCGAGATTCCTCCGTGCCTCGGAAAGCACGTTAAGCCGTTGGTCCCGGCTGTTAAGGCTCTTACAGACAGAGGCGATATCGCGGTCGCGACGCGATATTTCGATATTATATCCGTAGAAAATTATCGCGTCGCGACGCGATATCGCCCCTGTCTGTAAGAGCCTTTATTCGTGGATCTTTGACAGTCGTTACGGGTCGTCAGAAGCCCGAAAGTCTGACAACCAGTCTTACCAAGGGGTATCGTATTACCCAGTATAAACTGGGTTGTGGAGGTCAGATAGGCAGTCGCTCCATGTAAAATACTGGTATTCAGCTGCATCCGGTTAGACTGGAAGCCGACCCCAACATAGTTGGGAAAAGGCTAGGCAGATTGATTGATTGACCTAATTATTATTTCACAGTACAGAATTATATTGTCTTTATTCAGTAGCGATCTGTCTTTTACTGATAGTAGGTTATTGGCTCTGTTGATTAAAAAGCGATCCTTCTGAACTGATTGTACCCTATAGGTCAGCCGTTACATTGCATTAAAAATATATTATTTTCCATATTGTTCCACAATGCCATTAAAAGTGACGGATGAGAGGCTCTCGGGCCATGTGCAACGGGAAACCGTATCAATCATCATTATGGAAATAGGGGACATTGTACCCTTTTGCTAGTCTGTATTTTTTATAAGGACGCATGATACCGTGCGTTTAACGGAATTTATGAAGTATGGTTTTCGGTAGTGTTAAGGCGACGGTAAGCGACTTTTAATAAAATAAATAAATAAATATCCTTGGACATTTCACACAACGCCATCTAGTCCTAAGCTAAGCAATCTAATGCTTCTTAATGATTCTAAACTGACGATTAAGTATAAACGAGTAATGTTAATGATTTGGAAAAAAATATATTTTGAATTAGAGCATTTTCTTAATAATTTATTAAGTGAATATTTTAAGATTATTTTTATAATAGGTCTTTACCTATGAAATTGCCGTTTTGTATGAAAAAATTTAAACGAATTTTTTTCATGTATTTTTTATTTGTATTAATCGAAGTAATCACCCATGCAATCAATGCATCTTTGCCAACGCAGTGGCAGTTTATTGATGCCCTTCTTAAAGAAATCAGCTGGTCGGCAGGCAACAAATTCTTCAAAGGCATTTTGTACTGCCTCTCGGGTATAGATTTTTTTTCCCGCCAAGAAGTTATCCAAATTCTGGAAAAAGTAGTAGTCTGTAGGCGCAAGGTCTGGTGAGTAGGGCGGATGACGGAGAGCTTCCAACCCCAGTTCTTGCAACTTGGAGACCGTCTGCTGTGCAGTATGAGGTCGCGCGTTGTCGTGCAGGAGCAGCGGAGACGAGCGATTGACCAATGCTGGTTGGAGATGTGCCAGCTTCTCCATCATTGTGTTCAGTTCTTCACAGTACACATCTGCAGTAATGCTCACCCCGTTTGGTAAGAAGCTGTGATGAATCACACCGGCGCTAGACCACCAAACAGTGACCATCACTTTTCTAGGGGTAAGTTTTCGTTTAGGGCATTGTTTAGGTGCTGAACCAGGATCCAACCAACTTGCTGAGCGCTTGCGGTTATCAAACAGAATCCATTTTTCATCGCAGGTAACAATGCGGTTCAAAATTCCTTCATTTGTGTGTCTGTTGAGCAGTGCAAGGCACGTCTCGACGCGTACTTCGCGCTGGCGATCATTGAGTTCGTGGGGCACCCATTTGTCAAGCTTTTTTACCTTGCCAATTTGACGCAAATGGACCAATATTGTTTTGACGCTAACGTCGAAAGCTGCTGCTAATTCAGCCGTAGATTGTGTATCATCAGCTTCCACAATCGCCTTTAATTCGTAATTGTCGACCAAAGTCTTCGGACGACCGCGAGGTTCATTTTTCAGGTCGAAATTTCCAGAACGGAAGCGAGCAAACCAATAACAGGTGGTGCGTTGGTTTGTAGTGTTAGCTCCGTAAACGTCGTTGATGTTGCGTGCCGCTTGTGCTGCGTTGCTGCCACGACGGTACTCATATTCCATAATTACTCGAATTTTTAACGTATCCATGATGACGAAAAAGATTGAAATGCGATGAAAATGTAACACTAATCAATAAACAAATGACTACTTTTGGAAAAAAAAATCCATGTTTTTAAAATAAAATTAATTTGAAATTAGAAACAAAAATCTTAAAATCTTAGCCAAACAAAAATTATTTTGATTTGAAATGGCCAGTACTGCAGAACGGCAATTTCATAGGTAAAGACCTAATATTACATAGTGTAATTAATTTGTAAATTTATGTCTGACGCGGACAAAAAAACTGAGAATCACGCAAAAACTATCAAGCGTATTTTTATGAAACATTCACCATTTTAACACGTTCCGGGACACTTGACTATTTGCAAATGTAATGATATGACACTTCAAAATCCCATACATTTTGTCATACCGTCTACAGCCGTACTACCTCATTCGACACGCCGGCGCCGCGTACGCCGTGACACTAAATATCAACATCATTGTACTTGTATGGCTCAGTCTACGCCTGTGGGCGGTGTGCATGTGTTGTTTTGGTGCATAAGCACTGCGTATGTGTGTGTTGAAAAATGACACGAAAAGAGTTTGCCGTGACACCCACGAACAAATGAAGTCGCGTGATGTGACACTAGATCATGTGCTTCTTAGGAATACTATGGGCAAGCAACGGCTATCGACGGTTTGCCAAATTACATGAAATAAAGTTCACCGCCCTTAGCCGTACTGTCACGTAACGATATACCGACATAACGTTAAGAGGCGGTCTGTCCCGGAAAGTGTTAAAGGTAATTTAATTATTTGTCTTTTAGTATACGTGTTGTAATATTGTTTTTTTGTCCTTTTATTTTATGTAAAATAAATGAATAATGCGTCTAATTTGGCCGAATTTGGCACAGCGCTCCTTGATGGGTGAGTCCTATTACTGGCTGGACGTACGACGCGTTGCGTGAGCTCAGCACAGAACACGCAAGCTTACCACTGAAGGCCATTGGCATATATCTGAGTCTTAATAGGGTGTTTTATATATGACCTGGGAGTCTTCAAGTCTCGAGTGAATAGGTTAAGTTCTAGGCGAGGGTGCTTTACACCTGTCAGGTAATCATGGCTTCATCTGACCTTATTTAAGTGAAACAGCGGTCAAAAGGTAGGATTTATGCAGTAAAATACTGCGTTATCAATCTGCCTAGCCTTTTCCCAACTATGTTGGGGTCGGCTTCCAGTATAACCGCATGCAGCTGAATACCAGTATTAAAATACTGGAGATACATGGAGCGACTGCCTATCTGACCTCCACAACCCAGTAACTGGGTAATACGATACCCCTTGGTAAGACTGGTTGTCAGACTTGGGCTTCTGACGACCAATAACGACTGCCAAAGATCCACGATTGACAGCCGGGACCAACAGCTTAACGTGCTGTCCGAGGCACGGAGGAGTCTCGGTATGTAATATATGGTCACCAATTCACGGACCAACCTCGGCAAGCGTAGCTTAACCTGATGGATCGACCCGTACGGCTGTTATTACTTAGCCACAAGCTCCTCTGTTCTACTTTAATTACGGAAAGGGAAAACCTTCGCACTTGACGCGACTTCCAACAAAGCTTTGACGTTGGAATGAAGATGTCACTAACAAAATTGGGCTCGCCCTCACACCCCGCGTATGTCAACTTTCTCAATTAAAAGTTAGGCTCGAATCGATACTCGTGTGGAATCGTATTAGTCGATACTGCTCGAGACCCGAGCTAACTGCTGCGATACAACCATGGGACCAGAGGGCAGGGGGATTTTGTTTTGTGGGAAGGAGGCTTGTGGCTCAACAGTCATGATTTTTTATGGCTTTGTGATGGAGTTTAACTTTGTTTATGGAGGATGCGCTAAGGTAGCACACGAAATTCAAATTTCCTTACGTTTTTTTGCAATTTGCAGGTCAGTGTCATATGTTGGTTCAAATATGATTCGCGGCCGTCTAAGATGGCTTTACAGAATTATAATTATTGCAATCTGCAACACAACTCCATAAGTTAGAGTTTCCCTCAAAACTCATGATTTCATGAAATCGCTAGATTTGAGGTCAATTGTAACTTACGGAGTTGTATTGCTGATTTTGGTGATTATAATTCTGTAAAGCCATGTTAGTTACGGCCGCGAATCATATTTTAATAAACATACAACTTGACACTGACCTGCAAATTGCAAAAAACGTAAGAAAATTTGAATTTCGCGTGCTACCTTAGCACATCCTCCTTAACGTACCGATTTTCAGTTTACATGGATATACAACGTGTCGTTTTGCATCCTCGTCACAGAACATAAAACTAAACAACTTTCTCCATGGGACCAACATCGTATTCGCGAAAAAAAATTCAACTGTCCCATAGAAAACTTCAATACCTCGACGCCAATGTATGGGATGGCTGATTATTGTTTCGCGATTATGACGTTGGTGCCATGGAAAAAGTTGTTCGGTTTGATGGTCTATAATACCACACCCTTTTTGACGTGGATGCAAAACGACGTTGTAAATATATAAATACATCACGCATTGGTCCAGGGCCTCAAGTCTGCTATTACAATAGTGTCAGAATGGTCTATCATTGATTTCATAATTGTTGATTTTGACGAGTTTGGTAATCTTCTAATATAATGGCGTCATAATGGTGTCATTATGACTTTCCAATGGTCAACCACTGACACTCCATTGTATGAAATTATGAATTTAGCAGATTACGAACTTTTAGCAAAATGACAATGCAGTGACAATGGGATCGTGTTGGAATGTAAAAAATAGCAGACTTGGGGCCCTGCTCCCTCCTAAATAGAGAGGAGTCGTGAATCCCAGCAGTGGGAATATTAGAAGCAGATTATAAATGTGACCCCTCCGTGTCGTGCCTTGGCCAAATTATTTAAAGCCGCCCGCTCTCTTGAATTATTTTTTATACTCTACACTCCGTATTTATACTTAACTAAGTACTACTTAAATAATTATATCGTGTGAACGAACAGCTTTAAATAACAGCTAGTTTACACGAACTTTAACTTAAAAGTAGGAAAACAAAAGGGGAAAACGTTCCACGATAAACAGCTCAAGATAACGCCTTCGTGTAGAAATTAATGCAGTCTCCAGTGTTACCAGCTAACCTAACTGAATTAAATTACAATTTATATTGTTTGTTTCCTCAACATTTTTGCTTAGAAGTCACGATTTATATTTTTTATAAGAAAACAATTTTTCCTGCACATAACTATAATTAGGTACAATTATAATTTTCTTAATGCACGGCAAGGCCCTATTCTCATTCTGAAAAGGAACTCTTATTAATCGCCACGTTTGGTCGCTGCAATTTGGGGGTTTCAGACGTTTAGTTTATTCCTAGATATTTATATTACGCACGATTGCTCGCGTTCTTATCCAGGGCCCAAGTCTGCTATTTTTTATAAATTCGTCATTCCAACACGATCCCATTGTCACTGCATTGTCATTTTGCTAAAAGTTCATAATCTGCTAAATTCATAATGGTCGATCATTGGTCGGTCAGTGGTCTCGTAATAGAATCGTGGTAGAATGACATTGTCGTATTGCCATTATTATAAATCCCGTTAGTAGAAATGATTTTCGAAAAATTCAAGGTCCAGTGACCTTGAATTTTTCAAATTTTGAATTTTGAATTTTTCAAAATCAAAGGAACTGTCATAGTACATTTTGATACAAGTGGAGAACGTTTGTTATTGCATTCGAGGCGGAATTAACACCCGAGCCGTAGGCGAGGTTGTTTTTGAGCCGGGAACTGCAATAACAAATGTCCACGAGTACCTATCAAACGACGTTTTTCATTACACTTTTGAGGAAATAAAATAAAATAACAGAAAATATTTTTGTTATGAATTGAAAAAATGAAATGAAGAAAAAAAAAAAAATTTAAATCATAGTTTCCTAATAGGAAACTATTATTTAAATTTTCTTTTTTTTTCCGCGCTTTGCTTTCGCCAGGTTCAAGGAGAAGCAAAGGTATAAAGCCGATAAACTGCCTAATATGAAAAATAAAAAATTCAAATATTTTTGAGTTTAGAACACAATTAAATGTTATTTGTTCATAAATGTTTTTTTATTGTAATAATCATAGTTTTTGACGATGATTTATAAACATTATTTAAATATTGAAAAAATATTAACCCCGTAAAGATGCATAATCTTTGCCGAAATTAAAAAAAAACCGGTCAAGAGCGAGTCGGACTCGCGCACCGAGGGACCGATTTCTGAAAAAGTGTGCTATTTAGAGACATCGTTTTATTTTTCCTGTAATTTTTACATAAACTTCTATCACATAGATTAATTTCAGATTTTTCGCTTTGCAAACTTCGGAGATAGGGGGAGGAACGGTATTTTTTTTTACATTTGTCATCAAAAGTCGAAAACTATGTGGCCTAAAAAAAAGAAAAAAAAATGTTTGAGAATGTGCAAACAGCGCTCTTTCATATGATACCCCACATGCACTAGTAACTCCACTTTGAATTTTTAAGACACTCTTTCAGTCCCTGTTGCAAAAAAAGTATAAATATTTTTAATTCTTTCTTATTTGCAAAATAGTTGGGTAAACGTCATCTCAAACTATTCCAAGTTTTAAGTTGATAGCATTAGTAGTTCTTGAGGTATCCAGCTGTGACAGACAGACAGACAGATAAAGTCACACCATAAGGGTTCCTTTTTTACCATTTTGGTACGGAACCCTAAAAAAACATTCACCTCCGAATAGAGAGTTGTGAATAGAGGCATTGAACCAATTTGGACTAAGTATAGGTATAAGTTATCTGTGGCAATTTTTATTCCCGCACACGGGTGGGAAAATGAAAAATCGCACGCATGCGACATACATTGCATTGTGAACCTAATCGTAGTGCGATATGAACCAGTTTTCGAGGAAGTGTATTGAAAAAATTTTAGCAGATTCCTGCTTATGCCAGTCATTCATTTGCCATTAACATTATGTACGAGATTACCATTCTATGCCATTTCTTACAAATGGAGTGTCAGTGGTTGACCATTGGAAAGTCATAATGAAGCCATTATATTACCAAACTTGTCAAAATCAACAATTATGAAATCAATGATAGACCATTCTGACACTATTGTAATAGCAGACTTGAGGCCCAGATCATACGTCGTCCTCGATGGCGTCTGATAGCAAGGTGCCTCGCTGTCTTTAGTAACTCGTCACTAGATTTTGATGGTGGCTTTCTTTGCTCGGATTTGAACTCGCAATCTATTGCCACCCTTTTTTTTTTTTTTTTTTTTTGAGGGTGGGAAATCATCAAATAACTTCTCCCGCTCTGGGTGGAGCGGAAGGGCGTGTCAGACTTTTACTGACTAAAACCCACCCGTGTTCCTTCAGTTGCCTATGCCAGGGCCGCGGTAACCCCTTCGGACAATCCGCGACCCCAGCGGCGTCGGCCCTATTGGACCCCGTCACTTGCTGACATCTCTTTGAGGCGCGCGTGGAACACAACGCGCCGTCGACTCGGGCCTGGTCCTTACCGGACGGCGAGCTACCCGCTGCTCACCGTCCGCAGGCCCGCGCCTACGGTGGCCGGAAATCGCCCCGCGATTCCCGCCGCCCAGGGCGTCTCCTGCGGCGACTGAGGGCGTGAGGCTGCCTCTCCCTCACGCGTTCCGCCTCCTCCTTCGTGAGCATCGCTGCTTCGCAGAAGGAGGTGACGGCCTCCCATGCACTCTCGCTCCGCACCATGGCCTGGACCAGGCTCGGACGCGAGAGATCGCCGCCGCCGATCGCCTCCGTGAGAACACGGCGGTGCTCTGCCCAAGCCGGGCAGACCTCCACTGTATGCTCCACCGTGTCCTCCGGGCGATCCGCACAATGGTAACACCCGGGCGTTTCCTCCCACCTTATGCGAAACAGGAACCTCCCGAAACAACGGAAGGTGAGGACGCCGTGGCGCCTCTCTAACCACTCCTCAAAGAGGGGACTTATCGCCGCAATTGTGGCGTGCCCAGCGCTGGGTTGCGACAGTCGCGCTCTCCATGCCGCCATGAGATCCCGCCGGAGCTCTGTCCGCTGTACCGTGATTTCTCGCGGCAGTGGAGTTACGCCCCGGCGCTTCGCCTCCTCGCGCCACTCCCACACGTGCGCAAGGACTTTTGCCTCCAGATCCCACGGCGGCAATCCGGCAAGGAGGCTCGCCGCCTCCCGGGAGACCGTGCGGTATCCCCGGACTAGCCGGATGGCCATTACCCTCTGGGACGCGTTCAACCTGCCGGCTGGTCCCAGCCTTAGGGAACGCGCCCACACCCGTGCTCCGTAAAGGGCCATGGACCGCACGACCCCCGCGTAGAGCCTCCGGCAGGAGGTGTTTGGACCCCCCAGATTGGGCAGGAGCCGCCTCAAGGCAGCCCCAGCCCGTGCCAGTCTGGGAGCCAAACGTCGGAAATGCTCCACGAAGTTCCACCGGCTGTCGAGGACGAGTCCCAGGTACTTCATCGTCGACCCGACTCCGATGTGAACCCCTCCCACCGTTATTTCGGAACCCGACGGTGGCGCATTCCGAGGACCATGAAAACACATGGCCTCGGACTTGTGCAGGGCCACCTCGAGTCCCAACTGCCGGATTCTCTCCACGACTATCGCAACCCCGCGTGTCGCTAATTCAGCCGCCGCCTGGTGCGACCTCCCCTGCGCCAGGACCAGCGTATCGTCAGCGTAACATACTACGCTGACGCCGCTAGGGAGGTCGGCGCGCAGCACCCAGTCGTAACCGATGTCCCACAAATGCGGCCCCAGGACCGATCCCTATGGGACACCGCACGACATCTCTCGCCGGTTCCACTCTCCCTGATGACCGGGGTAGATGACGGCCCTGTCCGTCAGATAGGCCTCGACCACTCGACAGAGGTAGGTCGGCATCCGGTGATACCGGAATGCCTCCCTGATGCAACTCCAGGGCAGGGTATTAAAGGCGTTGGCGATGTCTAGGGACACCGCCAAGACGACCCCACCCCGGGCCACTGCATCCCCCGTCGTGAGGGCTCGCACGCGCATGATGGCGTCCACCGTAGAGCGCCCCTTGCGGAAACCAAACTGGCTCTCCGCCAAATCCGGCCCCTCCTGCACCAGCCACCCGACGAGGCGGTCTGCAATAACTCTTTCAAAGAGCTTGCCCACCTCGTCGAGCAGCACAATGGGTCGGTAAGCGGACGGAGAGTCCGCAGGGCGCCCCGGCTTCTTAATGAGGACCAGTTTCCCCGTCTTCCAGCGAAGTGGGAACTGGCCCCTCTCCAAGCATGCGCTTAGGAGCCCCCCTAGTCGAGGCCCGAGAGCCCCAAAGGCCAGAACCCAGGCTCTTCCAGGTAAGTCGTCGGGTCCTGGGGCGGTATTTTATTTTTTTTTTTTTTGGCACTGAGCCTACGTACCGCCGCTCTCAACTCTACCTCGGTCACTTCCGGAGCATCATCGTCGTCGTCGGTGTCGTGGTCCGCAGCGGGCACCGCATGAGGCGGAGCCATAGGCGGGGGAGTATGTTCCCCTCGCGAAGGGAACAGAGCGCTCACCACGTCCTCCATGAGCTCGGGCCGGAGACTCTGCGTCAGCGGGGGCGCCCATGGGCGGAGTTTCTCCCGCACCATCTTATAGGGGCGCCCCCATGGGTCTCTGTTCAGAGTCTCCAGCGACTCCTCGCGGCCCAGATCCCTGGACCGCAAGATCTCCGCTCGGTGGGCGGTCTTCGCCGCTCTGTACCCCTCGTACAGCTCCGCCTGAATGGCTTCCGTATCCGGAGGGCGGATACGGAGCCTGCGGTGCCTGATGTACAGGCGTCGCGCGGCGACGCATGCCTCGCGCAGAGCCGTCAGCTCCGGCGACCACCAATACACCTGGCGAAAGGCGCGACTGGGCTGGACCCGGGGCATTGCCACGTCGCACACTTCGGACATGGCCTCCCGGAACCACTCCGCCTCGTCGTTGATGTCGGCAGGCCTGTCCGGTGGTGACACCCAGGCCTGCACGATCGAGGCTTCCAAGAGGAGCTCCCGGTCCAGCTTCTTCAGCGCCCACCGCGGACCACTCGGGGCCTGTCGGACCGGCGCGCTCGAGGTATGGGCGGAGACATCAAACCGGATGTACCGGTGATCGGAATAGGTCTCCACCCTCTCCATGACGCGCCAGTCAACCACGTGCGGCAACAGAGCGGGGCTGGTGAACGAGATGTCCACCACCGACTCGCCCCGCATCCGCACACACGTGGGGACAGAACCCCGGTTTAGGACGACCAGGCCTGTCTCCAGAGCCCAGTCCTCCACCATCCTGCCCCGTGTGTCCGTACACCGGGAACCCCAAGCCACATTCTTGGCGTTGAAGTCCCCGAGGACAAGCACGGGAAGGGAACGAAACCCGACGACGACGGTTTTCAACTCCGCAAGGGAGTTGTGGAACTCGGCGAGAGTTCGGTTCGGGGAGAAGTATGTCCCCACCACGACAATCCCCCCGAACCGTGCTGCAACGCAACCCTGTCCCTTCTTCACGGCTTCAAGGGACAGGGTACCGGCGGCGGCCGACGAAATGAGGGTCACTGAGCCGCTCAGGTCCTCCACCCAGTAATCACTGGGCGGGACAAAGTACGGCTCAGCGACCACGGCGATGTTAATCGACCACTGCGCCATGCTCTGGAGCAACAGATCCTGAGCGGCGGCGCAGTGGTTGATGTTCGCCTGGAGGAGGCGTAATGGGGCCACTACTGGCATTCCATTTCAGCCCCCTCCTGAGCCCCCTGTGAGGGCTCCGCCGCAGTAGGTACGGCGGCGACGGCAGTGGGGGCGGCAGCGACGGCGCCTGTGGCGACGGCTGCGGCGGTGACGGCGGTAGAGGGGGCGGAGGGCTTGCCCTTGCCCCGGGCTTCGTGGGTGGACCACAGCCTTTGCTTCCAGCCCGGTGATCGGCCGGCTTGCCAGCTGCCGCACATAGGTAGCAGTGCGGCGTGGCATTGCACGAGCCGGCCTTGTGACCGGGCTGACCACAGCGGAAGCAATTACTGCTGCGGTCCACCTCCGAGGTGCATTTGGCTCCCACGTGGTTGCCCACTTGGCAACGGAAGCACCTCAGAGGTCTGGGTTCCAGCAGTTTTACCCGCGTGGAATCCCAGCCCACCTGGAATCTTGGGCCCTCCCCAACGATTTTGTTGGCCGCCGATACGGGGCAGCTCACCGTAACGGCTCGCAACCCCGTGGAGTCTGGACGGATGGTGCCTACCTTCACCTGCTCGATAGCGCACCCCCCAGTCTTGACCACGGCGGCCACAACTTCCCCCTCTGTCACGGAGTCGTCCAGACCCAGGATGAGCATGTCAGCGCACTTGGCGGGTCTGGACACTCGGGCTTCGTCCGCATTTAAGGACGCCCTAAGCCTTTCGGCCAGAGCGTCAGCGGTCGGGCCACTGGCCGCACCGGGAATCTCGAGCATACGAGCCCCAGTCGCCGTGACCCTAACTCGCATGCCCTTTGTGACTCCGATCTCCTCCAGGTTCACCGCCGCCCGCGCCTTGGTGAGCACGTCGCGGTAGGACACGCCCCTCTTCTCCGCTTCCGGCTGTAGTGTGATCACTACAGCTGCGGACTTTGGGGCGCGCAACCTCGCCGCGACGCTTCGCTCCTTGCGCCGACGCCGCCTCTCCTTCCGCTTGGCCGCCCTTGCCGCCTTGCCCTCCTTCTTCTTCTCCCCGGCTACCTGCCATTCGGCGTCAGCCGGAGGAGATTTAGAAGTCGGGGGCGGCCGATCTATTGCCATCCTAGATTGCCATCTATTGCTAAAATCAAGACTTTCAAGATTGACATTTTCAACATTTTGATAACGCCAGTAATTAGTTAGTAGTTATTTAAGGTTGTACACGATTAGAATAAGATCTTATTGTATGCACTTTTTAAAATTATGTTTTTAAAATCAAATCAATCAATCAGTAATAATAATTACTTTTGCTGCTTGTTTTCCCATATCTGGAGGAAGGCCTCGCTTAATTTCATTTACTTCTGCAATCTGTAAATATTGCCCAATACAAATGACAATTTTGTCTGGGAATAAAATTGCCGTTTATAATATTATAAAATCGAAAGTAAGAACTCTGTCTGTCTGTCACCTTTTTACGCGTTAACATTTGAACGGATTTCGATAAAATGTTGTAACTACACAGGTAGACCATGGCCATGGTACTGGATGCTGGGTTGGTTTAAATATAGGATACTTTTTGTCTCGGTAGAACGTTCCCGTGGGATAGTTTCCAACATCCATGCGGGCGACGCCGCGGGCAAAAGCTAGTTTTCAATAAACGTAGGAGAGATATAATTAACTTATAAAATCAATACATCGTCGTCGAGGGTAATTGTTGTCATTTCAGAGAATCAGAGAGCAGAATTAATAATAATATGCTAGATCGGTATTTAACTTAATTGGAGCTTATTGATGATTCAATATGGAATAATAACGAGTAGCTAATGGCGGATTGATTAGAGATTGATACAGCGAGAGGTTGAATATTTCAATACTCAAATATAACGTCACTGTGAGGACCCACTCTGCTCAGGGGGGGCAGAGAACTTATGCGCGAGCCACGAAGGACATTCCTGCGCGGCTGGCTGTAGCTATCTGCTTCCCTGCCCCTTCCAGAGACCTGACTAAGGGAGATGCTGACTTTGTGAAGACCTGCAGCATGCAAGAAACACCTTAAAAATAAAATATAACAAAAAAACTCTTATTACTACTGTGATCAAAAAATATTTAGAAAATTGGTATAAGTAGTCAAATATGAACGAGCAAGACTTGTAAAAAAAATATATTTATTTAAATTGATACACGTGTGCTCAGCATGAGCTTTATAATACAATGGAACACCTAAGTCTAGATTACATTGACTTATATACTACTGGAAGGTTTACATGTGTGTGTCTGTGGCTGGACCTCACAGATGGCCAGCAACAGGCTGTCGATCCTATGTCTAATGGTTTTGGTCATCATTAATTTTATAGTAATTGGTAATTTGTCACATGATTATAATGGCTACCTGGTACTGATGGGTGGCATGGTGTGACATCAGTTTACCAATACAGTACGGGGTAAGGGTTGGCTACGCATAACTCCTCCCTCCGTAAGTGCAAAATCATCATCCGCAGGTTCATCACGAGGTTGATGATTTTGATTAAGCTTACGCAGTAATACATATCTATAACGGTACATTGCTATAATTAGTACAAAAAGTAAAATAAGGTAAATTATAATAGTTCCTATGCTAACACTGTGCACATTCACAAATTGTCTTTCACTGTTTATCACTTCACTGTTATCCTTTAATGCGTGCGATAAAAACTGTAGATTTTCTAAGTCGATCTCGTCTAGGCTGATAGTTTTACGTAGCACGATGTCCTTTGGTGTTATAATACTGGGTAGATGTATAGATGGTGAGCTGCGGAAGACAACTTCTGCTGCTTGAAGACGGCGTTTTCTTAGTGTTGTTGTACCAAGTTGTACCTCACAGGCATTGTTAAGTGTTATGATGTAGGTGCCCATGATGTCGTGTTGGCTCATGTCGTTGTCGCAGTATTCTGTTAGAAATGTAGGAAAACCTGCGAAAATAATCCAAGAGTCTGGTTGTATGGATTTTATCTTAATATCCGATGCATTGACGGGAAGAGGTAGGCACGATGTTATCTTCGTAGAAAACGTCATCAAATCTTTGATGCATTTATTTTCCTCCTCTGGTGACACGCTGCGCTCGTAACAAAGGAACTTTCCTTCGTCTATTTTTCTGCAGGGCTGGGAGAGCGATACTACTTTCGACCCTTTCGCAAGGATATGGGAATGTTTAGGAGTAATTAGGAATGATAGGTCAAGGTGGGAATTATACATAGGAAAAGGATGTAGGGTATAATAATTATAGACATCTAATTGGACTGTTGGTACCGACATAATAAAAGTTATTTGTTTGCCCTTTACATAAGCTTTGATGTCAATACAATGTTCAATATTAACTAAGTTTTCAATAGTAGCAGGAAATGCTAACTTATCTGTTTTCTCAATGTCTTTAAGAATATGAAATAGTTCAGTTGTATCTAATATCGACTGGTGTAATACATTAACTCTACTAAATGATACTGCTGTCTCCACTTCATCTAAGCGGGTTAATAATATTTGAAAGTTATGAGTTAACATGTTATAAGTATTTAGGACGAGTTCCTTACTCCTTTGGAATTGAGTTTTATTTAAGATTTCTTCTATTTCCCTAATAGTTTTTTCTAGTACTATAAAGTTGTTTCTAGTTGAGTTAGTAATGTTAACAAATGTATCAACTAGTTCGGATACTAAAGTTACTTTATTTAATATTACATCTTGTTGTGATTGCAGACTGTTTATCAAGTTGTCATACCTAACTGCATCATCGTTATCTAAATTTCCAGTAATAGCTTTAATTAAGGATCCAGCAGGATTGATAAGTCCCCTTTTTATTCTAATGCTTGGAATTAACTGATTGTATCGTTCTATAGTAATGTTCATGATATATTGGGTTTGCAACTCAGCATCAACAAGACTACCATCTAAAATATACATGCCTAATTTATCTTTCATATAGCTAGAAATCTCGTAATACTTTCCTATATTGTAATCTAAATTCCTATGAACTAAATTTAAGTCTAGTATCTTAATTATGTGCCAATTATAGAGGCTTAGAGAAGCTTGTCCTTCTTTAACGGGAAGAATTCCCGGATTGTCTTCAATCCTTTGAAGTTGAAGGGCCAGGCTCAGGGCTGCTTGCATCGTTAGCACCAGGACGAACCTGTGAAGGACGCTTAATGTCTTTAACGGGTATTTTCTTAGTCTTACGGGCTTTACTTTGGATCGCTACCGTATTTCTATTAACTTCATCCATAACTGTCGCTTTTTGGTATCTAGGCTTATCTTTACTACGTCTAGTATTAACTCCTTTCATATAAATTTTATCACCTATTTTAATGTCAAATTGTTTTTCTCCACCCCCTTTTTCCTTTGTTTTTTCTTTGGATTCTAACATTTTGTTAGTTAAATAATTATATAGGTATTTAGTACGTCTAACATGATCATTTACTAACTGCTGGGTGTAGCTCTTATTAAAGTCAACTGCAAAGGTGCTTGATGCATCGGTATGTCCGAAGACTACTTCAAACGGTGTCAAGCCAGTAGCTGAATGAATAGACTGGTTGTATGACATGATAGAATATGTCATGACAGATGCGGCGTCGGTTATTTTCCTCTCATACTTCGCTAGTCTATAAATCTCTATAATAGTTGAATGGAATCTTTCTACTAATCCCATAGAGTTTGGGTTATGAGGCGTACCTATGTGTAGATCTATCTTGTGAAATGTTAACATTTCTTTTAATAGATTATTATTAAATTCTGACCCTGGATCTGCACTAATTCTTGATGGCACACCATATGTGGCGAAATACTTTAATAGTGCCCTAATAACTTCCGGTGTAGATCTATTTGGTACTTCAAATGCTTGCCCTAGCTTACTAAATGCGTCTATGATTGTAAGGAAATAGGTTCCTTCTATTGAGAATATATCTATGAAGATTTCTTGAAAAGGTTTTGTTTGAGTTTGAGTTAATTGTAGTTCAGGTTTTAATGGTTTTCTATCGTACTTCATTTGCTTACAAAGTTCGCATGAGTTAATTATACTAGCTACGGTTTGGCCTAAGTTATTCCAATAGTATGTCCTTTTTAAATGAGCTACGGTTTCTTTGATACCACGGTGGCATGTTTTTCCGACATGATATTTTAAGACTATTTCCCGCTGTTCATTTTCGTCTTCTACGTAAACCACTCTTTCGGTGCATTCATAGATGCTTATTGCATCTTTTTTAAATAGGTTTGTAATTACGTTTGAAAACTGTTTGCGATGGCGTTCGTCTTCAAAGTAGATGAAGTATTTTATTTTAGGGCGGATATATTCTTTTAAGTATTCTTTAATTAATTCGGGTTTATCTATTGGTAAATGCACTTCGAACACTTTTTGTCTATCCCTAGATAGATCCTTCACGCTGTATTCATTTCTATGCCAAGTGTATACAAGTATTTGGTTTGGCTTCGTATCTATGGCTTCCTTTAATATTGGAATATCAGATGAGTCTGTATTATCTTCTGAATGGACAGTTACTAATGAGGGAGAGTCTGCTCTTTCAGAGGCTGTGATTGTTTCGCTTCCTATTGACGGTATTAGATAAGGTGACTTAGGTCTATTTTTAGAATCGCTGGAAGAAATAGTAATATTGTCATCTGATGAGAGGATAATGGTCTTTGAACTATCGGTATTAACTAACATTGAAACATCATCTAAAGCGTTAATTTTTATCCTAGACAATGCATCTGCATTGCTGTTTTGTTTACCAGGTTTGTACTTAATTTCATAGTCATATTCAGAGAGTCTAAGTCTCCATCTAGTGAGTTTACTTCCTGGCTCTTTAATAGAGTTTAACCATACCAATGGTCTATGATCGCTTAGTATCGTAAACTTTTTACCATATAAGTAGGGTCTGAAATGTTTGCATGCCCAAACAACTGCTAATAGTTCCTTTTCTATAGCGCTATAGCGCGTTTCGGCGTCGTTAAGAGTTCTACTGGCAAAAGCTATCGGTTTATCGCTACCAATTAGACCTTGTGATAGGACTGCCCCTAACGCAAAGTTAGATGCATCCGTTGTTAATAGGAAGGGTTTGTCAAAATCTGGAAATTGTAATAATGGTGCATTGGTAAGTAATTCTTTGCACTTTTCGAATGCATTTACAAATTCTTTGGTTATTATTACTTTATTTTTCTTTTTAAGGCAATTTGTTAGAGGTTGAGTTATCTTGGAAAAATCTTTAATGAATTTACGATAGTATCCTACTAAACCTAAGAAACTTTTTATTTCCGTTGGTGTTCTAGGCAAAGGAAACTGCAAAACAGCTTTAATTTTATCGTTGTTCGGTTTAAGACCGTTTTTAGTTATTGTGTGTCCCAAATATAACACTTCTTTCTTAAGAAATTCGCATTTATCTAGGGTGACTTTAAGGTTAGTTTGTCTAAGTCTATCAAATATCTTTCTAAGTTTATCTATGTGCTCTTGGAGGCTGGTTGAATATACAATAATGTCATCTAAATACACAAGACAATGTATGCCTTGCAGTCCACGGAGCACATTGTCCATTGCTCGTTGGAAAGTAGCTGGAGCTGTCTTTAGACCAAAGGGCATTCGAGTAAATTCGTAATGTCCTGACTGGGTAGTAAATGCGGTTTTCGGTTGATCCTCTTTTTCTACCTCTAGCTGATGATAGCCACTAGCTAGGTCTATCGTAGTAAAATAAGATGATTTTCCTAGCCTATCAAATAAGTCTGTGATGTTAGGTAGTGGGTATTTATCGTCTATTGTTATCTCGTTGAGTCTCCTATAATCTATGACCATTCGAAACTTCTGTTCACCTGAAGCATCCTTTTTCTTTGGGACCAGGTGTACAGGGGCACTCCAAGGTGAGTGTGATTCTGTGACTACTCTATTTTCTAGTAGTTTATCTATTTGTTTCTGTATTTCCTCGTTTTGGCTAACGGGCTGTCTATAAGGGCGTATGTAAATCGGATCTTCGTTCTTTGTACGAATTTTATGTTTGACTTCGTTGGTGAAAGACAGAGGTACGTATTCACAATGGAAGATATCTTTATATTCTGTACATAGGTTGGATATTAATGACTTTTCTTCTATGTTTAGGTGGTCAAGCCGTAATTTACCTAAGTTTTCATCTAATAATTTGTCTATGTCAGAGTTGTTGTTTAAATTATTTACTAGACAACTATCTATGAAATCTTGTTTTATTTTATAAACTGTAAATGGTTTTTTAAATGTTACAGTCATTTCAGTATCGGTAGTGTTCTGAATTATGGTTTGAGCTAATGAGTCTACGCAGTTAACTAGAGCGTCAGGCATACGGACGCCTGGGCAAAATTCTATGTGATTTAGAATTGCACTACCATTGTCCAACATTGTTGGTACCTTAACGCGTGTTTCTGATCTAGGTGGTATTATTATCTGATAAGAAGAATTATATAAAATAGGAATTTCTGTTGTGTTAGTTTTTAAGACCTGACTTTTCATGTCTATATTAGCTTCTAACTCTTTCAGTAAATCTGATCCTATAAGGCCGTTATAAGCGTTGTCTACGTTGTAAATATAAAACTTATGGTGAATATCTGTTTTAAAAGTCTCAGTTAAGGGAATGTATGCGACTTCGCTATGCTTGCTACGTCCATGGGTACTAATCACCTCAAATGGTTCTGAACTCTTATAATACTCGAAGTACTGGTCGGCCAATTCAGCGTTAATAAAAGAACGTGTACTGCCTGTATCTATTAGAAAAATTGCTTCCATTTCTGGTAAGTAGATGTGTGGTAGCTTAAGGCCACTATAATTTAAGTTTATTACTTCTGTTGATCTATCGAAGAGGCTTCTATCTGAAAATTTTCATGATCATTTTCGCTTTGTACGTAATTTAATTGATTACTATCATCTACCAACTCTACGGAGTTCTCGTCGTCGTACGAGCATACTTGTTCGTAGTTATAGTCAAATTCAGCTGGTTCGTCTAGCATGTTATTGCGCATCGTTCGCATTGATGCGTCGGTGTTTTGCCTAGGCGGCTGATTATTTATACCGAAGCGGAATTGTTGGTTCGGATTGGCTTTAAAGAAACCTGATTGTTTATAATTATTATTCATCATACGCGGAGTCTGTTGAGGTTGATTAGTTGTAGGTTTTTGGTTCGATTGGTTACTAAAGTTTGGTTTAGAGCCTTGCGGTTGAAAGCCAAATTTTTGGTTACCGTTATTAGGATTTGGGGTAAAGTTTGGTCTAAAAGGATACTGCGGTTTGAAACCTTGACTATTATTCGCTGGAATACCGAATTTATGTTGGATTGGAGCCGCATAGCTAGGGGTCTGATTATTTAGATGATTTGGGTTATTATTAGAGGTTACCTTATTTTTATTCCGGGAGTTGTACCTCGTTTGGAAGTTAACTTCCTCGGTTACAACACTTAATGCAGACTCTAGTGTTAAACATTTATTTAGCCTAACGAACTTAATCATGTCCTCTGGTAAATTATAAAGAAAAACGTTAAGAGCCGTATTGTTGTATATTATGTATTTTGCTGCTTTGATACCCTCGTCGGTTAGAAGGTTTACTTTGGAAATTAATGAACTCCTAACATTTTGTATGCGGTGGCAGAAGTCTACGTATGACTCTCCTTGCTTTACTTTAAGGTTCTCTAGTTCTATGCTAATGCAAGCTTCGGATCTAGGATCTCCGAAGTGTTGAACAAAAAGTTCTTTTAGGGCTTCCCATGTAGTGACGTTTTCACGTTCACTAATTAAAACGGCAGCTTTACCAATTAATCTACTTGTTATACAGTGGAATAGGTATATTTGCTGTGCTGGATTGTTATCCCCTCTAAAGCTCCTAATGACGTACTCACATTTTGATATAAAAAGGTTAAGCAACTTATCATCACCATCGAATCTAGGGATGATGCTCTGTATTTCCTTAGGAATAAGTTGGATATTCATTTTAAAATAAGATTCACAATATTAAATTAAGGCAAAAAAATAAACGTAATTGGCGATTTTAGTCCAATAAACGCGACTTAAGGTCTAAAAAGTGTAAATTAACTGATGTTTGAGTAATTACACAAAAAGTAAACTGGCGATGTAAGTCCAATTTACCTAATTTAAAATACTACTGAATAAGGTGTAGATTCGGCGATTTTTGTCCAAAAATACACGTGTTACGTTAATGGCGATGTCTAGTCCAATTAAGCGTAAATATAGGAATGTAGACAAGGAATGGAACAATGCGAATAAGGGCCTACTCACAGTTTGCTCGCTCCCATGCTGGTTCTCGTACTGCTGCTTACTGCTGCACTTGCACACGCGACGTTCTATTGACGAATTTATTTGTAGGTTCTTTACAGACTAGAAGTCTATGCGACTAGGATGACGTTAGACCGATTCTAGTGCCTATTTACGATCACTTGTTCGCGACTTTTCTAATCCTACCGGCTGCGCCAGTCAAATATGAACGCGCAAGACTTGTAAAAAAAATATATTTATTTAAATTGATACACGTGTGCTCAGCATGAGCTTTATAATACAATGGAACACCTAAGTCTAGATTACATTGACTTATATACTACTGGAAGGTTTACATGTGTGTGTCTGTGGCTGGACCTCACAGATGGCCAGCAACAGGCTGTCGATCCTATGTCTAATGGTTTTGGTCATCATTAATTTTATAGTAATTGGTAATTTGTCACATGATTATAATGGCTACCTGGTACTGATGGGTGGCATGGTGTGACATCAGTTTACCAATACAGTACGGGGTAAGGGTTGGCTACGCATAACTAAGTATAGCTATATCCCTAGGGATATAAATAAATATATTCAACCATCTTACTGTGACAGGTACATACCTAATGCATTGAATAGCTGGCAACATGGCGCTTGCTTACAAATGTAGCGTATTTGAAGAGGCAACGAGTGACCGGTTCAACTGGGTGTTGACAAGGAGGAAAATGTGTTTGGAAAAGGCCATAGTTGGAGTCTGATCGGGAAATGCCATCCGGTTTCTGAATTGAGTTCTTTGAATTTGAAGTTGACAAATTGGAAAACGTTACTTTAACAATACACTTGTTGTTACGGTGAAAGCCCGTAAAAAAAATTATTTGACGATTTTTTTTTTTTTTTTTTTTTACGTAAGTAAATTTCGTTAAGTTGACTGAACTTTGAACTTAAGGCGAGTAGTAATGCCAACTAGTGGCGCCACTGAGAAAGGCAAAATTGCTGAGGCTTCGAACCTAAGCGGCCTTATTACAAAACGAGGTTTTTCTTCTGTCATGGTTTAAACTTAGGGTTTAAACCATCGAGCCAGTTTTTGTAATAAGAACCTAGCTGTGATAGAAATACAGTTCTTTATACAAAACTGACAATTTAGGCCGGAACTAAGTAGTCAGTTTTGTAAAACTGACAACTGAATGTGGCGGAATAAAGTTCAAAATTCAAAAAAGGGTCCATGGTTAAAACCACGGTTTGAAGATTAACCTTGTTTTGTAATAAGGCGGAAGAGGTTTAGTGTTGATTTCTTTAATACAAAACATTCTACCTCATCTGACTAAAAATGTGAACATAGCTCCAACGAACGGTCCAACATTAATTATCTTTTTAGGGTTCCGTACCTCAAAAGGAAAAAACGGAACCCTTACAGGATCACTTGTTTGTCCGTCTGTCTGTCTGTCAGTCTGTCAAGACCCTTTTTCTCTGGAACGCGTAGAGGTATCGAGTTGAAATTAATATCACATACGTAGATCTGTGACCCCTTAGAGTCCTAAAAAACTCAAGCTTCTAGCTTTTTTTCTTCAAGCGTCAATGCAATAAAAACGTACGGCCATTTATGCGACATATTTTGATACTCGTAAGGAAATCAAAACCTATGGGGTACTTCCCGTTGACCTAGAATAATGAAATTTGGCAAGAAGCTAGGTCTCCCAGCACAAGTAAAGGAAAAAGTCAGAAAATTGTGAATGTGTAATTTTTTGGCATAAAAAAATATTTTTGGGATTCAATGTTAAGTTTCTTTTTGGGATAAATTATTTTCAACTACGGGACCCTTCATTGTGCGTGGTCCGACACGCACTTGGCCGGTTTTTTTTTATCTAACACAGATAATGTTTAGCTCGAATTAAAAGAAGAAAGGCGAGCTAAAAGAACTTTTATCTCCGGAGTTGATCTCGACAGTATCAGACGAGATAAATCTTCTAGAAATTAAACTAATGATTCGGAAAATTCGGAGTTACACAAGAAAATAAGTGTACGAACAATTTCTGTACAAGTTTTTTGTCTGTTAGAAGTTTGTTTGGACTTTTCTTTTGTCTAGTACCTACGGAGGTGAAAGGATATAGTAAAATGTTTACTAGAAATGTTTACTAGATGTGTACTAGACAAAAAACAGAGGAGCTCGTGGCTAAGTAATAACAGCCGCACGGGTCGATCCGTCAGGTTAAGCTACGCTTGCCGGGGTTGGTCAGTGGATGGGTTTCCATCTTTACATATCGAGATTCCTCCGTGCCTCGGAAAGCACGTTAAGCCGTTGGTCCCGGCTGTTATTCGTGGATCTTTGACAGTCGTTACGGGTCGTCAGAAGCCCGAAAGTCTGACAACCAGTCTTACCAAGGGGTATCGTATTACCCAGTTACTGGGTTGTGGAGGTCAGACAGGCAGTCGCTCCATGTAAAATACTGGTATTCAGCTGCATCCGGTTAGACTGGAAGCCGACCCCAACATAGTTGGGAAAAGGCTAGACAGATTGATTGATACATGTGTGTGTATACAGCAATGTAGGTATTCTTATCAAAACCATAATTTATTATCCCTTGCAAATTGCAAAAAACGTAAGAAATTTTGAATTTCGCGGGCAACCCTGGCGGTTTTGCCTTAAAGGAGGCGTGTTTCTAACCTACTATATTAACCGCTCTGACGTTAGTTATAACCAAGGTGGGTGCGTGGGTGATTACTAAACCGAACAAGGTTTTGGTGGGCATGTACTGTGCTAAAAATCGTGGTGATTTCACGCAACCGAGGTCTCGAATTGAATACGGACGGGGAAAAATTAGATGCCTATAGATAGATAGATAAAACATTTATTTAGTGCACACAAAAGACAAGAAAGAAGACTGCAATCTCTTGGTAAAACACCGACACCACGATTGGTTGCCTGTTGCTTTCGAGGTACGGAACCCTAAAAACATAAGCAAGAACTCTACTTGAGTTCTTCAGGGTACACAATTCCCCATGTTCCTCTTGTCCCTACTGATATATCTCCACTGGTAGGGATACTTGGAATTTGTTTCCTACTATCGCTACCGGTAGGGATATAAGGAACCTGATCCGCACTGGTTGGGATAGTTGGATTTTTTTTCCGTTTATCGCTACCAGTAGGGATAACCAGTTTTTAAGCGGGATAAATTGGCATAATTCAAGGTTTAAAATTTGTACAACACAACACACCAATAGAACAGGAACACCTGTATAATGTACTTATATCAGCATTACAGGCCGTTGATATAGTCCCCAGGTATACCGGATGACTTTTTTTACCGTCTCGAAAAAATTGGGTAGGTATATTAGGTGAATGGAGTAGAAGCCTATGGCATACCTAAATATTAAAAAAACAAAAATTCAAATCATATGCAGGCTGATAATATGATTTGAATTTCGATATTTTTAAATGATTTATTAATTTTTTTCCTAATTTCTGTTTTTATGTTTCAAATATGAAAAGTTTACATCGAATTTGTAGTATTTATTGGTACTTAGATAATTTTTTCAGTCTAAGCTATTAAAAAAAAAACTAGGTATGCCATAGGCTCCGTTCTCTAATATACGCAATTTTTTTCCAGACGGTAAAAAAAGTCGTCCGGTATTGCCATCTATTTAATGCCACCGAGGTAGCAAGTTATTCGAAAGAGAGATACCGCGGCCCTGGCACAGGCAACTGAAGGAACACGGGTGGGGTTAGTCAGTAAAAGTCTGAGTACGCCCTCCCGCTGCTCCCCGGACGGGAGAAGTCATTTGATGATTTCCAATCCACAAAAAAAGGTATCTATTTAATACCCTTGTGAAGTGCTTTGATGCCCAATTTCATCCAATCGTGTAACTTGATTTGTTTGTTGAAACCATTTTTTACGCGTAAATATTTTCGTTTGCTCACGGAAAATCAGTGTTTCAAGTTACGCGGCATGAAATATGATGTTGAGGACATGGTTGTAGTGTGAGCGAGTAAAAGTTTTTGATATTTTATTTTATTATTCTTAGGTTGTTTATTTATTTTATTATTCTTAGGTTGTTTATTTATTTTATTAATCATAAGGGAAATATCATTTAACTTAACAAATATAATTTCTCCTGAATACAGATTACTCAGTGATCTATAGGTATATAACTAGGAGAGCAGCGATTCAATCAATTACACCTACACCATGTAATTTGGTGCTTATAGCACAGGAATCCTCCTAGTTTAAGCCCAGTTACACTAGTTTTGTATCTTGTCAGTATCTTAGTCTAATTACATAATAAATGTAATACTGTAAAGGTTTAAGTCTTGAACAAATAAATACAGGGTGGGCCATGAATTAGTTAACATTTGAAAAAATCGTATAAAAAAAACCATTTAACATATTTTAGAAATCGTTTATTTACGAGAAAGCTAATTAGTTGTAATTTATTTTTTTTAAATTATTTCGTCTAAATGACCACCGTTTCGGTTTTTGCACTCATCTAAGCGAGTCCTAAAGTTTTCGAATACTCTTCTGCAAAGAGACCGCAAGATCGCTGACATCTCTTCGATGATTTTTTCTTTAAGTTGACGCAGTGTATTCGGTTTATCAATGTAGACACGACTCTTTAAATAACCCCATAAAAAGAAGTCTGCTGGTGATAGATCTGGACTACTGGGTGGCCATGGGATGTCACCCCGTCTGGATATCAGCTTTTCCGGAAACATGTCTTTGACCACCGGCAAGGACTCGTTCGATGTGTGACACGTGGCTCCATCTTGTTGAAACCATGTGTTACGATTATAGCCAGCAAATTCCAGTAGCATCGGTGCTAAGAACTCCCGTAACATTTTCACATACTCGGCAGAATTAACAGTAACTGAACGGCCTCGAGAATCTTCAAAAAAGTAAGGTCCGATGATTCCTTTTGCTGAAATTGCAGCCCATACAGTTTTATTTTATTTTATTTTATTTATTAAGGGATAATAAACAACTACAACATATATATACACATATGATTAACAAAACTTTGAGTAGTAATGTTGCAGTCCACTGCATTATCCACAGATAAAACATATTTAATAATCAATGGTTGCCACTAGGCGAGCAATACCAAAATAAAATAAACAAATATTTGAGAATTAAATATAGCTACAAAACCAAATCAGATCAGATACAATTACAAACAATTTCATTTCATTTACTTGAATTATGCAATAAATAAATAATAATAATAATAAGATTAAAATTCAGATTCAGATAAAATTTTTATAATATTAGATTTAAACTTATTTTTCGAGCATGCAAATATATCTATATCAATGAAATTTGAATTATAGGATTCCAACATTCTATGAATAGGGCAGCGTAAGCCCGAGTTTGTACGACAAGAACTAAGCGCGAACAGAGTACGCGCACGAACCTGACGCACATGAACTGTTCGGGGGACAGAATAACACAGCTTACTCGTCAGATCAATGGCATCAAAATGATTGTGGACAATATCAAAAAAAACATTAGCCTCCAGGTATTTGCGCCGGTTCTCCAAGCTAATAAGCTTGAACTTATCAAGAAGTTGGGAGTATGACAGATAAGTCTTAGTCCCATAACATCTGTAGTACATAGCACGGAGTACCTTAGGAGACACGTACAGTTACCTTAGGAGAGTGAAGTGGCCTCTCATGTTTAGCTTTAGGATTTTCGCTGCTCCAATACCTGCAATTCTGTTTGTTTACATGTCCATTTAGGTGGAAATGGGCTTCGTCAGAGAATAAGATGTTGTGAAAATTACTGAATCGAGTTAACATTGTTTCGGCATATGACTTACGCAAATTTAAATCATTAGGGTTTAGTTCTTGCACTAGCTGGATCTTATATGGATGTAATTTCAAATCTAATTTCAAAATACGGCGTAATGATGTGCGGGATAATCCTAATTCAGCCGAACGTTTGCGTGTCGATAAATCTGGATCACGTCGAACAGAAGCGGAAACTTGCTGCACGTTCTCTTCGCTCCGAGAAGTCCGCGGGCCGCCGGTTTGTTTCACATTTAGTGTAGATCCCGTCTCTTCGAACTTCTTCACCCATTTCTTTATTAAAGGAGCACTTGGACACTGACTTAAGTCGTGTAAACCATATTCAACGCGAAATAAGCGTCTCACAGTAATGAGCGAAAAGTTGTTTAAATAAAACTGTTTCACGCAGTAAGCGCGTTGCGGCCCCGTGAAGCGATCCATTGCGACTAAATTTCCAAGAAGCGAGCTAGTGCCCCCGCCCGCGCCCGCGCCCCGCGCGGCAATAGTTTGCGCGGTAAGTTACATTTAAATGTTAACGAATTCTTGGCCCACCCTGTATTATTATTATTTTTTTAAAATTAATAATGCATACTTTGTAAGTCACTCATGTAGGTACTACAAAACCTTTATGTACCTTATATAAATTGAATATATTTATTCTACCCAATTGCCTTATATATTACTACTTTTTATATCAATGTTCTACCCACTACATTTTCCACAGATTACAACTCAAATATATACAAACTGATGGCAATCGTTAAGGGGATACATCGATAATTTTGTGTTTTAAAATTCCTTTAAAACCAAATATACAGGGTGATTCAAAATGAGTAGCTGAATGCACCCTGTTAGTTTCCGGAGGGCTGTCCCTTACACCCTGTATATGGTTAAATCATTTGGATTTTCCATGTGTGTTACCTACATGACCGAAATATGATTAGGTACTTACTTCAATTTTTTTCGATTGAAAAAAATTTCAAAGTATCATCGTCTATTTTCAGTTTTATACGATCATACATAAACAGTTCCTTATTATGCAGTAAAATTTGCTTTGAATCGAAGGTATTTAAATATGTTAAGTTACTAAGATAAAAATTGATTTAAGTATAGCATTTTGTCATAAATCTACATTAACGAAGCGCGTTTAGTTCCGGTGCGCGTGTGAGTCTTCTATCTCTCTCGCCACAAACACACAGCCACACGCTACAGACAGCCATACCGCCATTTCGATTACACACTGAGCTGAACCATGCTTCAATATGCTCTTAACTGTCGTTTTCGACAAAAAATAAGCCAGGTAGGCAATTTGATTCAAAATTACGCCAATACCCACTTTCATAAGCATTACAATAACATCCATTTTGCTGTTGATGCTTGTCAACATGACTCTTTATATTCGTGACTATTGCATGACGCCATCGCTTTCCGCTCGCAGTCAATACTTTGCCCTAGAGATGTATCATATTTTTTCATTCCCGCGAACATCTCTGTTGATTATAATATAAATACAAACAGACGAATTGTATTGTTATTTCAATGCTCTTTTCGACGTTACCTTAATAAATACATATTTATTGTAGCTGTGTTTATGTAAAATGTTGGCAGTTTTAATAGCTAAAAAATCTCATTCAAAATTATCTTTTTATTCGCAAAGAAAGCAACTAGATACCTACAACAAACTAAGTACATAATTATCTCTTTTGCTTTCTGCTTACTGGAGAGGAAACAGTTCATTTTCCTCTGTTTTTGTTTGCGCGCTAAGAACATTCAAAAATATTACTTTTCCTTTTTCTTTCTTATGAAGTTGCATTGAAAATGTTTGTAAAGACATTTTCCATAACAATTTTCAACTTAGGTATTTTTTTGAACTTAAAATTGAGAGAAATTACTGAGAAAATCTTCAAAGATCGCCTTTGATAAAGTGATACGATAATAGAACCTCTTTGAAGTCAAATAAAATACAGATTGAAATCCAAACTTGTCGAAACGAGGGCAACTGTGTAGGGAATTTGATTCTGAATACAATCGCGACACTTAGAGTATTACGTTGAATCGAAGTGAGGTAATTTGAAAGTCGCGGCTCAGGCGCAAAATGTCGCTTTCGCAAAATGTCTACTGGTAGTAAAATATCGCTTTCTCATAATGTCGCTTTCGCAGAATGTCGCTTTCGCGAAATGTCGCAAATTGAATGAAATCGGTATCTTTGGATTTGTATTTTATTTTTTTGTCACCGACTTCCAAAATTAAAGTTATTTTTCACTTTGTAGTGTTTTTTTTGGAAGTCGGTTGTTTATTTTTTTGTAAAAAAGTTTTTTTTTTTTTGGTAGTTCAAATTTCATTCAATTGGAACCATAAAAAAAAACAAAAAAAAATACCAAGAAACAAACCAAGAAAAAAAAAACTCCAAACATAGCTTATATGTTGAAATTTTTTTCTAAGTTACTAACGCGACATTTTGCGAAAGCGACATTCTGCGAAAGCGACATTATGAGAAAGCGACATTTTACTACCAGCAGACATTTTGCGAAAGCGACATTTTGCGCCTGAGCCAAAGTCGCGTGTTCACGACATGCATTGCATTTGTTGATGCATTAAAAGCAAAGAACAAGGATCAAAAATGTTCAAAAATTAAAAAGTAATTCTACTATTCCATTGTTATTATAATTGTGTAGATGTTTGGATGTTAGTTACTCAAGAGCAGATTGCGGTCTCACAGAGAGGAAGCCTGTGTCCCAGCAGTGGGAACATTCTAGGCTGTTTATGAAGTGCTGGTGACGTTGTGCAGCGACTGGGCGGTGCGTTTTCGCCGCATGCCGTTCCGTTCGGCTTCATAGGGAATAATTATTTTTAGTAAAGAAAATATGAGTCTTTGAAAAAAATTAAAACTATAATTATAATAAAATAGTCTGTTCATACAAAAAAGTCTTGCAAAGTATATAAGTATCGTTTTAATAGACATTACTTCCTGAATTTATTTCATAAAGTATTTTACTAATTCACATACATAATTGATTTGTACGAATTGAATCGAACGAATATGAGAATAATCTTTTTCATACAGCGGGTGGCATCGGATTAAGCCCTCCCGTGGCGACATACCAACACACCGACAGTAACTAGGTCAGCCCATAAACCATCTCGTAGTAATTAAGTTTATTTGTAATTTGGCTCTATTCCCTCCCTAAAGAATGGATATTTTTTCCAGTAACTCGTGCCAATAAATTTCGTTGGCATACGGTGAGCAATGGGTAGCTCGCCGTCTGGTAAGGACCATGGGGTCTACTCCCTAAGCACGAAGTCCGTAGTTTATAGCCTTCGTTACGGGCGTTTCCTACTGCGTATCATCTACGGACAGATGATTGGTTCGGGGCCCGAACGAAGCATGAATGACAACACGATACGACAGTTGTCCCTACTCCCGATTTATTTTAAAATTATAAAATAAATATATTTGAGACCTGTGGCCAACGAATTAAGAATGATACTTAATTCGTTGCCTGTGGCCGAGCAGAGGCTGTGACAGACAGACAGACACACGAGTGATCCTATAAGGGTTCCGTTGTTTCCTTTTGAGGTACGGAACGCTAAAAAAGGTGTGTAAATATGCAAATTAAACTGAGTTTTGTGCGCAGTTCAATTCTAGCTAGTTTTTTATTTTATTTTTCAAAGTTATTGTTAAACATTACTATAAACGTCCATGGATATCTATTGGGTAAGTATTTCACTATTTGTAATCCAACTAATATTATGAATGCGAAAGTGAGTTTGTTTGTTTGTCACGCTTCCAGGCTGAAACGGCTGAAAACGTTACTTATGAGATTTTCTGTCTATTCTACCACAACATAACTATTATAGTGTAAAAATATTTAAAAAAGAAACCGGTCAAGAGCGAGTCGGACTCGCGCACCGAGGGTTCCGTTCCGATTTCTGAAAAAGTGTGCTATTTAGAGACATCGTTTTATTTTTCCTGTAATCTTTACATAAACTTATATCACATAGAATAATTTCAGATTTTTCTCTTTGCAAACTTTGGAGAAAGGGGTGGGGGGGAGGGGAACGGTATTTTTTTTTACATTTTTCATCAAAAGTCGAAAACTATGGGGCCTAAAAAAAAGAAAAAAAATGTTTGAGAATGTGCAAACAGCGCTCTTTCATATATACCCCACATGCCCTAGTAACTCTACTTTGAATTTTTAAGACTCCCCTTCAGTCCCTGTTGCAAAAAAAAATATAAATATTTTTATTTCTTTCTTATTTGCAAAATAGTTGGGTAAACGTCATCTAAAACTGTTCCAAATTTTAAGTTGATATCATTAGTAGTTCTCGAGATATCCAGCTGTGACAGACAGACAGACAGACAGACAGACTGAGTCACACCATAAGGGTTCCTGATTGGGCTCAATCGGAGATAATAAAAGAAATGGACTGTAGAATTTAAAATAGGTGTAATACCATAATTTACAAAGGTCAACGATATGAACCGAAACAATGAAATGCCCGTAGTGGCGCGCGTCTGTGAGCCGAGTGTTGAAGGGCGCGCAGCGGCCGTCGCATACCGGGTTCGGTACCCCGACACCCCGCGCTGTCCCCGGAGTCAATCACGCGCCGATGTGGTGCGCCGACAGTTCCTTTTTTACCATTTTGGTACGGAACCCTAAAAACGAAAACGTTAAAATGGAAACGTTACTTATGAGATTTTGTAGCTTTGAGTGGATTGAATGGGTCTGTAGGAAGAAGGACAGAACTCCGTGGTCCATATTCTAGGTACCGGACATTTTAGAAAATTTCGGTTTCAGACAATTTTTTAGAATCATTGCCAATGTTTAAGTCTAGTAAATCTCGAGAGCGGATTGCCAAATCATAAATGGTATGCCATGATTCTGATAGGGCTGTTTAGGTGCTTCTGATTGACTATAGCCAGGGTATAACATTACTAGTAATGCAAGCTAAGCAGTACCCAAGATAGAATCACTTGGCGCAGGAAAGTGAGGAGACCGGACCACAAATGAAGGGATCAGGGACGGAAGAAGAAGCAAGCTAAGCAGTACCAGCACATTGACAGCACAGTGAGTTTGCGTCGATAGCATTCTGTGTTCAGTTTACTGAAAAGTTCATTGAAGAGTGGGATTGTGATACGGCCTTTATTTTAAGTCGTTCGATATTCCGTGTTTTGAAGATCTGTTGCTTCTTATTGATTAACTCGATGTTATCGATCGTTATTATTATCGCCTGTTAAGAAGGCTCGCATTTTGTTGCCTCTCTCGCTCACACGGGACCAAATTTTTAATTTGATTGTCTGGACTCTATCTGGTCTGAGTTACCTGGTTCCTCGAACACGTTTGTTTTTCCTTAAACAAATAAATAAATATCATGCAGAAGTACAAAAGTTTAAAATAAATAATATTATTAAAAATCAAGAAATTCATTAAAATATTACAATTAATTAAACAACACCAAAACAACAAAATAATCTAAAATAAAAAGTAAAAAACAAAATCCTTCCATCAGTTGCTGTATTTTTTTTTTACTTTTTGTTCCCTAATTCTTGAGGAAGGCTATTTAACTTCACGTTAAGACCTTTAGGAACCGAGCAAAAAGGAAAAAAAAGTCAGAAAGTCCGCTATGCGTAAACGAAGGCGATGCGATGCTAGTCGACGGTTTGAGGGGAATTTTACGCGGACAAAGTCGCAGGCAGAGATATTGTTAAAATATTTTGTATACAACAAAATTCTAACAGTATTTTAAACTGCCTATCTGAATTAAATCAGTCACGAGCTGCCACTGCGAGTTTTCAGTGCTATGTTTGTTTAGGACAATGCCGGCGACGTGTTTTCTATTTTAGTTGAGAGCTGTATGTTTGAACCAGTTAGGCACCTTCTGTTGGAATAGCGGACATGGTGGAAATTATTCACGTTCTGGTAGACTGGCGAGTGGAGACGGAAAAAAAATAAACCTCAAGAGCGTTCTGTAAGTACCTCAAGAGCGGTACGGAACACTCTTGAGGTTTCGTAAAAATAATTACATTATATTATAGTGTAATTATTTTTGTTGATTATTTCTGAGCTAAAGTGTCATAGTTTTAGTTTTCTGTAATTTTTACATAAACTTCTATCACATCAAAGAGATTAAAAATATTTAATGTCTTTGTATCACATAGACGAATTTGAGATTTTTCTCTATGCAAACTTCGTAGATAAGGGAGGGGGAACAGTATTTTTTTTGCATTTTTCTTCAAAAGTCGAAAACTATGCAGCCTAAAAAAAAACCGGTCAAGAGATAGTCGGACTCGCGCACAGAGGGGAACCCTCGGTACAATGTAATTTTTGTTGATGATTTCTGAAAAAGTGTGCTATATAAAGACATCGTTTTATTTTTCTGTAATTTTTACATAAACTTCTATCACATTTATATATCATCAAACTTCGGAGATAAGGGAGGGGATCGGTATTTTTTTTTACATTTTTCATCAAAAGTCGAAAACCATGCGGCCTAAAAAAAAATGAAAAAAAATGTTTGAGAATTTGCGAACAGCGTTCTTTCATTTGATACCCCACATGACCTAGTAGCCCCACTTCGAATTTTTAAGACCCCCTTTCAGTCCCTGTTACAAAAAAAAAAAAAAAAAATTCTTTCTTACTTGCAAAATGGTTGGGCAAACGTCATCTAAAACTGTTCCAAATTTCAAGTCAATAGCATTAGTAGTTCTTGAGATATCCAGATATCCGCGTTAATGAAATATCGGTCAATGACGAGTCGTGCTTGCACACAGGGTTCAGTACCATTTTGTGCAGCCTCCACCAGTATCCACTGGTACTTATGTAGATAAGTCGGGTGCTGCGTAGGGAGACTGCTTCGGTACCACATTGCTGACTGTAATAATTTATGTTTACCAGTTCATGAACTTTTTATAGTTAGTGTACTTAAACTACAGCCAACGAGACTAAATTTCATGCCATGGGAATAAAAACTTTAACTTAATTGCGTATAGTTTAGTTTCCATTTGCAACAAAAAAAAAAATTATGACGTTTCTCGATAGTTTTTTCATTAAAAAATCCACTTAGATTACTTGAGTTTAAAGTTGGTTTTCCTTTACGTTGCAATTTTATGTATTGATCTCGTATGAGGCCTGAGTCTAGTTTGTGCTGATACGGAAGAAAAATACCAATAATTGCATGTCTTTTAATTGACAGACAGGCTGAGTGATGAGGGCCATTGGCTAGGCGTCCCCTGAGCAAGGGAATAAAAATATGAAGCCATTTTTTTGCGGCAAGACACTTCGTTAAAATGTAAAAAGGCACTTTGATGACGTTGACGTCAAAATTTAATGAATCTTGAAAAATAGAGGTAACATTTACCGCTGGTAAATACCCTTTGTTTTTTTATTACCTGAGCAGAGTTCCAAGAGAAAGATAATTAGTTCACTGTCTAAATAAGAAAACAGTGTTTTTAATTAAATTATTTCAAAGTAAGGAAACCGTTGAGTTTTTGTGAGAAGCTTTAATTGAGGACGTAATTAAGATAATGTTTGGAGGAGCTAAGTAATAACAGCCACACGGCGATTGGATAGCGTACGTCTATCTATCAGGTAGGTACGCTTGTTGGGGTTGGTCCATGGATGAGTGACCATCTTTACATACCGAGACTCCTCCGTGCCTCGGACAGCACGTGGTCCGGCTGTCATTCGTGGATCTTTGACAGTCGTTACGGGTCGTCAGAAGACCGAAAGTCTGACAACCAGTCTTACCAAGGGATATCGTATTACCCAGTTACTGGGTTGTGGAGGTCAGATAAGCAGTCGTTCCATGTAAAATACTGGTATTCAGCTGCATCCAGTTAGTCTGGAAGCCGATCTCAACATTGTTGGGAAAAGGCTAGGCAGATTGATATTGATTGAATTAAGACAATGTTATTCGTATATGGTGGAAGGACAATTTTTGTTATTATTAATTTCTCAAGACGGCAACAAATCCAAGCAAGATTATAGACATAATCACAGAACATATAAAAGAGGTCCTAAAACCTCTTTTACAAAAACCTCTTTTATTTGTTCTGTGGACATAACAATAAATAAATTACGACTTAATATTGTAATTCTATTAGCTAATTTCACTGAGTCTTAATTAACCCCCGAAGCAAACACCCGGGTTGCTTTTGGGGTTAATAATTAGTTTGTTTGCTTCGGGGGTTAATCACTCAGTGTTATTTTATTTTTATTTAAAGCAAAACAGTTACTAACTGAATTCGATTAAGATGTCCGTAAATATTTTTAGCCGTACCTAATGTTTTATCCAAATTCTCAAGTTATAAGACGACTTATAGTAATGCTAACACAGTAACCCACATAATTTACGGAACCCTTTAGATCTCGCGCAGTTGATCTTTAGAAGACACGGAACCCTAATTTCTCTTTGTAATGTAGGGTTGGCGCGTAGGCATATAAGAGGAAGTCTGACAGAAAAGTCAAATTAAATCAAATAGTTTATTGTGGTAAAGTTGTGTGGAAATCGGTTGTCATGGTATCGGCATGTGATACGGAGGAATGAGGAAAATGTCGTCAGGAAAGTTTTGAGTATGAATGTGGATGGCTGTACGAGTAGGACAAGACCAAAGAAAAGATGGATGGAATGTGCCAAAGAATGGCTAGAAAGGGAGTGACTACCGAGATGACGACTAATAGAGAAGTATGGAAGAAAAAGACATGTTGCGCCGAGTCCAAATAAATTGTGATAAGGGCAGGAGAATGATGATTAGGGTTGGCGCGTAATTGTTTTGAAGAAAAGATTATTATTATTTTTCTATCTATAATATGTATGTATTTACAAAAAAATAAATTATATAAGTAATTTATCAGCCATCTCGTTACCATAACACAAGCATTAGGTTGCTTAGCTTGGGACTAGATGGCGTTGTGTGAAATGTCCAAGGATATTTATTTATTTAATTTTACAGGTTACGGTTTTTAAGATTATTTTATTTCTTTCAGCTCGGTTTATTTTTTGTCGACTAGGTACACAAGAGATCAAAGATTTTAATTTTCTGAAATGAAAGGGTTCTGTCTATTTAGGTAAAACTTATTCTCATAAATAACACAAACAGTTGATGGTTGCTGACATGATACTTTGGCTTTCTGATCTGTGACAACATAGCTTTCACTTTTGTTTCCCAAAAACCAACTTTATCGTACCCAAACACCGTTATTATCCCTCTCCCCACGAATAGCAGGCTATCAAACGCAGAGCCACATGGTACTCTCTGTATTGCGCTTAAAAATGCATTAGCCTTCGTCTACAAACGATAGCCTCGCTTTGTTCTAGCGGGCTATTAAAAGCTTATACGGGGAGATAGTAAACAGTGGCTCCGTATAGCCTCGTGTGGGTACAACACTACTTGATACTTGATTAAAAATGAGTGTAAGGATAATCTTGTTTGAGAATTAAGCCGCGTATTCAGTGGCAAAAATGTTGAGTGTTGAATATTGCCAACAACATTTTGATGTTGCGGGAAACGATATAGCGTATTTAATGTAGTACAGGGTGGATTTTTGAGATGGTGCAGTTAGGGCAGCTTTACCGTTGCAGCTACAGGAAAACGGTTTTAGGAGACTGTCCTTAACTTTTTGATAAATTTTGATCTGCATTCACAGATTTAAAATGTGTTAAAATAATAATTTTACAAATTTTAATTAAGAGGTGTTTGACTATGGGACCAACTTTGAAATCGCGAAATCAAAAAAACAGCTGTCCCATACAGTTCTAGAATGGTAGGTATTAAAGTTTAGTACGAAACAGCAGATTTTTTTTTCGCGATTTCGGGTTTGGTCCCATAGTAAAAGTTGGTCATAATGATGAGTGCAGTGACCCCTTAAGGGGATATTGATCAATAACCAATAATTAACATTATGGAATGCAAATAAACATAATGATTATGAATAAAATGTTGAGTAAAATTGTTTCCCGATGAAAACCCTTTGATATTTTTCTTGCAGAAACTGCCAACACGGTCTCCTCTTTAGGATGCCTTTGGCTCACTTGATTACAAATACAATGTAGTATATTATTCAGTACAGATCCTTGTTAGAGTTTGTGCTGAAGTTGTAACATCTGTCGCCAAGAAGCATTGTTACAACTTTGTCTCCGAGAACAATTGCTTTCCATCATTATTTCAGATCGGAATAACATCTTGAGGAGAGCTCTGAATGTGCTAAAGGTGCTAATTTGTTCGTACTCTCAACTGCTTGATCAAGGTTTCAGCCAATCTCCATCCATATCTTTTTTAGGTCCGAATGCAACAGAAGCCAAAATTTCGCTAAGAAGAACAACAGAAGCCAAAACTAAAACTATCTGTCTATATACCGGATGACTCTTTTTACCGTCTTGAAAGAAATAGGGTATAATAGGTGAACGGAGCAGAAGCCTGTGGCATACTTACCTAGTTTTTTTTTAATAGCTTAGACAGAAATTGATCTAAATTATCAATAAATAGTACAAATTCGAAGTAAACTCAGTAGAACAAAAACAGAAATTTTGAAAAAATAATTATAAATCGTAAAAAATATCGAAATTCAAATCATAGGCTGCTTATGATTTGAATTTTAGTTAAAAAAAAAAACTAGACCATAGACCTCTACTCCGTTCACCTATTCTAGCTTATTTTTTTCAAGACGGTAAAAAAAGGTCATCCAGTAAGTACCTATATAAAAATTGATGTGAGTGTTGTTACCTAATAAAGATTGATGTGATGTTCCCTATGGACTCTAAAATGGCTGGAGCGATTTTGAAAATTGGTCCAGCTGTTTGAGCGTGAAGAAGTAACAAACACACATACAATCACAAACTTTCGCCTTTATAATATTAGTGTGATTCATCCCTTTGACTTGACTTGTTTTGACTTGTTTGTTTGTGTTTGTTTTTTGACTTTTAAGAAGTCATTGTACTCATCATTATGAACAACTTTTACTATGTGACTAAACCACAAATCGCGATAAAAAAATCAGTTGTTCCCGCGATTTCAGGTTTGGTCCCAAAGTAAAAGTCGTTTACAATAACAACCCCTTTAGAGGTTTCGCGTTATTTCAATGACACCATGTAGAAGTTTGTCATTTTTGCCAATGGAAGATCCCATCACTGAATGTAGAGGAATAAATTTGCAGGATCAATATCTAATTCAGTTTCAATACTTCTCGAGATTAAACAGTTTTTCTTTCTTTATTTCTTTCAATACATAGTCAATTTAAAGCTTATATTTTGCTACAATAACGCAATCACAGCCCTATTCACACGGCACTGAATAGTGACGTACTAAGGCAACATAATTGGGTCGTCAAGGAGTTCACGTAAACAGTTAAATTTAATTCCCGTTCCCTGTTCCGTAGATCGTGATCTAATTAATAACTCTGTTGTTGATTTACTAAAGTTACTTACTTAAGTACTTATAGGAAGATCTTAAGGTTGTTTTTTGTCTGTGACAACGCTGTCCCTTTTTAAATTAAGGGGACTACAGGACCTAAACGCAACTAAACGCAAGTTTTATAATGTATATTTATAAAAGTATATGGTCTGTGTGAAATGTCCAAGGATATTTATTTATTTATTTATTTCTCTACTGCAGTAAACAAAATCAGAAAAATATATGATATTGGATATTCTTCAGGATATATGCTAGTTAAATAGTGTGTTGAAAACATAATACAACTAATTTGATACTATTGAAAAAAATATATGATATTCTTCAGGATATATGCTAGTTAAATAGTGTGTTGAAAACATAATACAACTAATTTGATACTATTGAAAAAAATATATGATATTCTTCAGGATATATGCTAGTTAAATAGTGTGTTGAAAACATAATACAACTAATTTGATACTATTGAAAAAAATATATGATATTCTTCAGGATATATGCTAGTTAAATAGTGTGTTGAAAACATAATACAACTAATTTGATATGATAGAAAAAAATATATGATATTCTTCAGGATATATGCTAGTTAAATAGTGTGTTGAAAACATAATACAACTAATTTGATACTATTGAAAAAAATATATGATATTCTTCAGGATATATGCTAGTTAAATAGTGTGTTGAAAACATAATACAACTAATTTGATACTATTGAAAAAAATATATGATATTCTTCAGGATATATGCTAGTTAAATAGTGTGTTGAAAACATAATACAACTAATTTGATATGATAGAAAAAAATATATGATATTCTTCAGGATATATGCTAGTTAAATAGTGTGTTGAAAACATAATACAACTAATTTGATACGATTGAAAAAAATATATGATATTCTTCAGGATATATGCTAGTTAAATAGTGTGTTGAAAACATAATACAACTAATTTGATATGATAGAAAAAAATATATGATATTCTTCAGGATATATGCTAGTTAAATAGTGTGTTGAAAACATAATACAACTAATTTGATACTATTGAAAAAAATATATGATATTCTTCAGGATATATGCTAGTTAAATAGTGTGTTGAAAACATAATACAACTAATTTGATACTATTGAAAAAAATATATGATATTCTTCAGGATATATGCTAGTTAAATAGTGTGTTGAAAACATAATACAACTAATTTGATATGATAGAAAAAAATATATGATATTCTTCAGGATATATGCTAGTTAAATAGTGTGTTGAAAACATAATACAACTAATTTGATACTATTGAAAAAAATATATGATATTCTTCAGGATATATGCTAGTTAAATAGTGTGTTGAAAACATAATACAACTAATTTGATACTATTGAAAAAAATATATGATATTCTTCAGGATATATGCTAGTTAAATAGTGTGTTGAAAACATAATACAACTAATTTGATATGATAGAAAAAAATATATGATATTCTTCAGGATATATGCTAGTTAAATAGTGTGTTGAAAACATAATACAACTAATTTGATACGATTGAAAAAAATATATGATATTCTTCAGGATATATGCTAGTTAAATAGTGTGTTGAAAACATAATACAACTAATTTGATATGATAGAAAAAAATATATGATATTCTTCAGGATATATGCTAGTTAAATAGTGTGTTGAAAACATAATACAACTAATTTGATACGATTGAAAAAAATATATGATATTCTTCAGGATATATGCTAGTTAAATAGTGTGTTGAAAACATAATACAACTAATTTGATATGATAGAAAAAAATATATGATATTCTTCAGGATATAAGCTAGTTAGATAGTGTGTTGAAAACATAATACAACTAATTAACTAATTTGATACGATTGAAAAAAATATATGATATTCTTCAGGATATATGCTAGTTAAATAGTGTGTTGAAAACATAATACAACTAATTTGATACTATTGAAAAAAATATATGATATTCTTCAGGATATATGCTAGTTAAATAGTGTGTTGAAAACATAATACAACTAATTTGATATGATAGAAAAAAATATATGATATTCTTCAGGATATATGCTAGTTAAATAGTGTGTTGAAAACATAATACAACTAATTTGATACGATTGAAAAAAATATATGATATTCTTCAGGATATATGCTAGTTAAATAGTGTGTTGAAAACATAATACAACTAATTTGATATGATAGAAAAAAATATATGATATTCTTCAGGATATATGCTAGTTAAATAGTGTGTTGAAAACATAATACAACTAATTTGATACGATTGAAAAAAATATATGATATTCTTCAGGATATATGCTAGTTAAATAGTGTGTTGAAAACATAATACAACTAATTTGATATGATAGAAAAAAATATATGATATTCTTCAGTATATAAGCTAGTTAGATAGTGTGTTGAAAACATAATACAACTAATTTGATACGATTGAAAAAAATATATGATATTCTTCAGGATATATGCTAGTTAAATAGTGTGTTGAAAACATAATACAACTGATTTGATACTATTGAAAAAAATATATGATATTCTTCAGGATATATGCTAGTTAAATAGTGTGTTGAAAACATAATACAACTAATTTGATACGATTGAAAAAAATATATGATATTCTTCAGGATATAAGCTAGTTAGATAGTGTGTTGAAAACATAATACAACTAATTTGATACGATTGAAAAAAATATATGATATTCTTCAGGATATAAGCTAGTTAGATAGTGTGTTGAAAACATAATACAACTAATTTGATACGATTGAAAAAAATATATGATATTCTTCAGGATATAAGCTAGTTAGATAGTGTGTTGAAAACATAATACAACTAATTTGATACGATTGAAAAAAATCACGAAGATACCTCTAACATTTTTTTTAACGAATAAAAACCATAATAATTTACATGCAATAATTCTGATTTTATTGTCAGATTATTCTACAAGCAACATATTAACGTATTAGTGTTTTATTTTTTTAGTCCAATCAATATATTTTTTGTAAATACGTAGATAATTGCTTCATATTTTGCAATGAATTACCAGGGTTGTGTCATCGAGATTCTCTTTCTTTTATATGCAGTCTGACAGTGACCGCGATTTAGGTCCTGTAGTCCCCATAAAGATTAAAAAAATATATCTTTGTACGGCTATCGTTACGTGTCAGAATCCTCCAGGAAGTCTGACAATGAGTGACAATTCCTGAATTCTAGTCTGTCAAAAAATCATAGGCAGACTGAGGATTGCCGACAGACTGGTATATGCGTGTGGTGTGAGGGCCACTTTATTGAAACTCTTTGAAAATATGCTTAGGATTTAGTGAACATTCCCAAAGAATTGTGAAAGTTGGAATCAGATTTTGTGAAAGTCAACTTTGCGAGATATGGACTGTAAAGTGGGGCCCTCAGTACTCACATAGAGGATTGAGGGCCCGCCTGTACCTGATAAACTATGGACACTACAGATAAAGTCTTAATGCCAAAATCTAAGCTTATACCAAACAAAATTTGTGAAAACAAGATATTATCGCAAAACACTGTCCTACTTGGTATATCTTCGTTCAAAATGGGCCCTCAATCCTCACACACGTAAAAGTTTATCACGCAAATAAAATGAAACCATTAACTTAAAGCTACTGTTTGTAATCCTATAAGATACTAAATAAATTGTGAAAATTTGTGAAAGCAAGAGCAGGTCACCATTTCTTGTTGTTTGAAAGTTATGACCTTGACAAAATTCGGGCCCTCAATCCTCCATTTATTTTGTTTTCCGTTTTAATACGCCTATCGTATGAAAGATTAGACAAATAAAATAGTCTCATTTTGTGAAAAAAATTGTGCAACAAATTCGATACTAGAAAGAAATTAAAAGACCCTTTATTGTAAATAAAAATCGAGTTTTATTTTTGTTCCCTGAATTAGGAAATAGGGTGACCACAATACGGTATTTTACTCTACATGAGCAAAAATCTAAAAATATATTATTTAGATAGATTAGGCCAAAAGCAGTCGGAAAATATTAGTTTTAGTTCAATAACAATATAAATATTCAAATTATATTCAAAGTTTTCAGGTTTTTTTAATGTTTTCTCAAACCATGAAATATTAGCCGCCATTTTATGACGTCATTCGGCTGTGTAAATTAAAAAAGTGTCAAATATTAATTGATTAGCGTATCTCTTACAGCAGGTATAGCTTTCACTTAAAAATCAAAATCTTTACCGTCCATACGTATTGTGTGTATAGAGTCATGAGGAGCAGAGGGTAAAGTTCACTCATCCTCTATTGAAAAGGGAGGACCCTCCGACCAGATGGGTGTTGTCTGGTGGGCAACTGCCCCACGGTTAATGTCGGGTTGTTGTATACCTATATGCTAGTCGCGCGGTAAACTCTCATTGCACAATGCAGGTTGCGGGACGTCATGTCCTTGTGATGCGTAGTTTGTATGTGGCGATGTAGATGCCACCACATGTGTATTACAAGAAGTAACAGGCTAGAATGGAGATGTTACAAGGATTAAAACAACAAATGTGAAAATGAAACTTTTTAATCACTATTTATAAATTACCCGATAAAAAAAATTAAAATCCTAAAACCCTAATAAAAAAATAACATTCTTTTTTTGGGCCCTCGTGGTAACACGTTAAGGTAATTGCGCTGTGGTAGCCCGCGAAATTCATATTTTCTTGCGTTTTTTACAATTTACAGGTCAGTGTAAGGTTGTATCTTAATCAAAATATGATTCGCGACATTAATAATTATGTATTTACATAATTTTAACAATAAAATCATTAATTACCTATGTAACGCAGCCTTTTATAATGTGTGAGAACGTGCCCTTAAGCGCGGCAACGGGAGTATACACGCCCGCCCGCGCCTGAGGACCTGCGTCAGGCGGAATGTGAGGACGCCGTGGCGCCTCTCTAACCACTCCTCAAAGAGAGGACTTATCGTCGCAATTGTGGCGTGCCCAGCGCTGGGTTGCGACAGTCGCACTCTCCATGTCGCCATGATCCCGCCGGAGCTCTGTCCGCTGTGCCGTGATTTCTCGCGGCAGCGGAGTTACGCCCCGCCGTTTCGCCTCCTCGCGCCACTCCCACACGGCACGGCAGTGCGCGCAGGGCCTTACCGGTGTCTGCGGTAAAATCTAGGGTTTACCGACTGAATGCCAATGAAATTAAAGACAGTTTTAGAATAATTCGGGGTTTTACCGGTGAGATTTGGTAAATATTAGAATTTACGGGTAAATCCTAATATTTACCGCAGTTCGGGCTTTTACAGTAACATATAAGTAGATAAGTATGTATCAAAACAAACTTACATGTACTTATTTGTATGACTATAATAATATTTCAGTAACTATTTTCGTAGTTTTCTCAATCAATTGACATGACATATTATTGTAATACAAAGAACATCACTGTACTTTTTCTTTGTAGTAGTCGCATAGACAAACTAATGAGGTTGAACTCCAAAACTCCTCCTCGATTTTATGTGAAAATGTTTGGAACATAATAATCGTTAAATAAAATAAAATATCAACATTCACTACTCCAAGATAATTACCCATACAACTATGTGTATTATAATATATGCTTTACATTGTTCTCTGAGCACCTTATGTCAAAAATTATTGTCACCCTACCCTACTACACAATTCAAAAATAGTCGATTTCGGTATCTATTAAGATTTTTAGTTTAATCGTTATTCTTATTAGTAACAAATAACACCAATTTGTTGCACAATTTTTTTCACAAAAAGAGACTATTTTGTATTTGTCTAATCTGTCATACGATAGGCGTATTAAAACGGAAAACAAAATAAATGGAGGATTGAGGGCCCGAATTTTGTCAAGGTCATAACTTTCAAACAACAAGAAATGGTGACCTGCTCTTGCTTTCACAAATTTTCACAATTTATTTAGTATCTTATAGGATTACAAACAGTAGCTTTAAGTTAATGGTTTCATTTTATTTGCGTGATAAACTTTTACGTGTGTGAGGATTGAGGGCCCATTTTGAACGAAGATATACCAAGTAGGACAGTGTTTTGCGATAATATCTTGTTTTCACAAATTTTGTTTGGTATAAGCTTAGATTTTGGCATAAAGACTTTATCTGTAGTGTCCATAGTTTATCAGGTACAGGCGGGCCCTCAATCCTCTATGTGAGAACTGAGGGCTCCACTTTACAGTCCATATCTCGCAAAGTTGACTTTCACAAAATCTGATTCCAACTTTCACAATTCTTTGGGAATGTTCACTAAATCCTAAGCATATTTTCAAAGAGTTTTAATAAAGTGGCCCTCACACCACACGCAAATCAGACTGGTCACCCTAATAGCTAGTTTACAGAGTGCGAGCCAGCGTGCGAGTCAGCCTACCGAGTAGCTACAGGGCAGCAACTCGAACTGTGTAAACAGCCAAGGCAAGTCGAGCTACTGTCATGTGAGTACACAGTGCGAGCAGCCATCATGGCTGGATAACGGGTGGATCTAGAAGCCTAAAAGTCTAACATTCTAACCTTGAAATGTAGGTTAGCCAACGGGCAACGAGGTCGGACAGGCAGGAAGGCAGTTGTTGCATGTAAAATATTGATATTCAGTCGCATCTGGTTAGTCTGGGAGGCGAGCCAAGAAGTTTAGCAGATACTGTAGAAATTACGTTGTGGTGGGCTAATCCTATACTATTAAATGACTAATATTTGTATATTTGTACAACATGTCCCATAATTAACACAATCCCTCTTTACACTCATCATTATAAACGACTTTTACTGTAGGACCAAACCTGAAATCACGAAAAAAAATCAGCTGTTTCATACAAAAGTTCAGTAGGTGTTGTTTTTTTTCGCGATTTCAGGTTTGTTCCCATGGTAAAAGTTATTCATAATGATGAGTACAATGACCCCTTAGCAGGGTTTACGTTAATTACATAACGTGTTGTATACCTATATAATTTAATCACGTTCTCGAAAACGGCTCTAACGATTTCGATGAAAGTTGCAATATAGGGATTTACGTGGACGAAAAATTGATCTAGCTAGGTCTCTCGTTTTCTCTATTTTCACCGCCTAGGTATTCTACTCTACAATAATAGATGATAGCTTTCAATACTTGTATTTCTCTTTTCAACAGTCTATTTCAAAGAATCGTGCACAACATATCTCTAACATTTTTCATCAGATTTTTCTTCAAATAAAAACCTAATCCTTCTTATTCAAAACGAATTCCACACTTGCTTCAGTGATCGAATGCAACCATAGTTATTTTTCTATACAACATAGGTTGCCTTTTGCATGAAACCTTTACAGTACCTACATATTGGATGTACTCGAGGAGGTAGGGTGGGGAAGGCAACAGTCAAAATGGCGCTGTCATAGCTAGTTCCCAGCACAAGCTAATAATACAAGGCGTGAGGTGGTTTTATTTGGGTAGTATACACATCAAAAATTACCAATTTTTCCCAACAGAATACGTACATCAAATTTACTGTTTGCACATCAAAATTTGCATGCCTAAATAAATTACATCAGTAAATAACTTAACGTCATGGTCAGGTCGACGGAGCCCCGCTATGCGGGGCTCCTATTTCTGTCTGCAGGGTTTGAAGGAACCTAACCAAACCGAACCTCGGGGTGCCCAATAATTATAATTTGTATACGTTTTGATATTCAATTAATTAACTAGTAGTGCAATAATAAGTATATTAGATGCGCACTTGTTATTTTTGATGAACAGTTAGTATTTTTGATTTGTAACTAATAATTTTTTGTTGAAACTATGGACAAAAATTTATGTATAAATAATGGTTATTATTTGTACAGGTTTTGATAATCAATTAGTTAATTATTAGTGCAATAATTGATTTGTTGTAGGTATGTGTAGAATATTAGATGTAAAGTTTTTGATGTAAGAATATATTTCTGATATGCGATTAATAATTTCCCGTTTTATTTTATTTTTGCGAAAATGACGGGTTGTTGTGTTCCTAAATACTCCGAAATTGGAGTGCACCATTTCCTGAGTGACCCTAAAATTAGAACAATCGTAAAGATTAAAAAATATAAAATAAACCGAGTTCGAAACATTTTGAAGGTACAGACGCCAGTACATCAAGCTACTACAATCTGTCAAATTTCTTTAATAGATTTTCATCTTTATCGCGAGAGCATTAGGTTCAAGGTTGATTGGGAAAATTTGACAGTTTCGGGTGGCTTGACCTGCTGGCTCTTGACCTATCTGGTCTGTACTTAGGTTAGTTTGAAGGTAGAGGAAATATTGAAGGTTTTAAATTCCGACCCTTTCCATGTCAAATACTTGATTAAAAATATTGAAATAACCGAATATACTAATAAAAAAAAATAAGTACTTAGATAAAACGCATTAATGTTGAGGCGCGGCTCGATACGTCACAACTGCGTATAAAATAGCACCGTCATGCCACTTTTTACATCAAAAAATAAAAAATACGTGTTAATTTTTTAATAATCTACTTCATGATGAACAAAACAAAAATTTTTAGTCATCATCCTGATTAGCTTTGCCCGACCTTCCACATTCAGCAAATTTTTACTTTAAAGTTTAGAGAACGGTCCTCTCAAAGCTTCATTCACTCACATTTTTGACCTCATTAGTTATATAAGAAGTAACATTCGATCATTAGGCAACGCTTCAGGCATCCTTGGGGCTAATCAGAAAACTTCAAAGAATAATGAGACTTTCAAGTGCCTACTACTTACTTTACAATTTGCGATAAATCAAAGGTTCTTAGAAAAATTTTTCTTCTTTAAAATTTCGGTCGCTTTATATTATCCTCAATTTTACGGAAGGTAGGTTTCATTTTTTTCTTAAGGCCTACGGAACTTCAGAATACTAAGCAAAGAAATCTTTACTTTCCGTTTCTTTACTCATCGTGTCCAAAAAGTTATGTTTTACATTTTGGAAAACATTGTATTTTAATTCAATTTAATTTATTATCTATATTCAGTTTAATTAGGTAGGAGCTCGTGGCTAAGTAATAACAGCCGCACGGGTCGATCCATCAGATTAAGCTACGCTTGCCAGGGTTGGTCCGTGGATGGGTGACCATCTTTACATACCGACTCCTCCGTGTCTCGGAAAGCACGTTAAACCGTTGGTCCCAGCTGTCATTCGTGGATCTTTGACAGTCGTTACGGATCGTCAGAAGCCCGAAAGTATGACAACTAGTCTTACCAAGGGGTATCGTATTACCCAGTTACTGGGTTGTGGAGGTTAGATAGGCAGTCGCTCCTTGTAAAATACTGGTATTCAGCTGCATCGAGTTAGACTGGAAGCCGACCCCAACATAGTTGGTAAAAAGCTAGGCAGATTGATCTTTATTCAGTTCAATACAATTTATTCACTAACAATTTACATTGTACTTAAAATAACACACAAACACACAACACACAATCATCATCTTCATTCCAGCCGAAAGACATGATAAACATTCTATAAAATAAAAATATTTTAATATATCAGACACACAGTCCATCAAATTGCATCCAATATACGTTAGTACGGTTGTTATTAGTACATACAAAAATAAAAACTGGCCAAGTGTGTGTCGGACCATGAAGGGTTCCGTAGTTGGGATGAATTTATCTTCAGAACAAACTTAACTTTGTGGTTGAAAAAATGTTCTCCCATACATTGATAAACGTCACGGTCAAATATCCAAATGCAAATGTAAGATTGTAATCGCAAAAAAAAAATGTTTAATGTTATAAAACTACAAATTAACGATTTCTGGACGTTTTCCTTTAGGTACTTGTGCTGTAATAAGGTATTACATCAGCGCACACACTTAATTGTGCAGTATAATATCTCCTGCGCCGAAGGCTGATCGCTGCTGAGATTGGTCGTCATGGCTGAAATTCAGTCTGCAGGACTATTATTATCATTACAAGTCTCTATAGAAAACTAAAAAAGTATGTCTACTTCCGCTCCAAATATTTAGGCAATAATAGCTCCGCGAATTCTGCCTCAAATGTTCAATATAATAAAAATGGAACAGGCAATATGGCCGCTTGCCACTGAGACAGCCTGTTGAGTAAATTGCTTTGAACGGCATAACAAGGCGTTTTCCTCGGAGATAGACTTGTAACATAACTTGTGGAACGAATAGAACGATAACATTGCTGCAACTATAAAGTTTCTTTTGTTTTCCTGTTCAAGTGTTTGAAAACGTTAGTAACTTCAAACTGTGCTAATAAACAGTTTTCTGTTTGTATATTGTTTTCTCATATATATCGTCATTGGACAAGGAGTCCATAGCGGTCAGTCACTATTGAGTTTAGAGCTGATTATTTTATTGTCAGATTATTATTTCTGTGGAATCAATGATATTATGCACAAGACAAATATAATTACGTTCATAGTAACCGATGTTAATAAAATCGGGTCGTCACACGTGACTAACAGCGCAGGCATGGAAAATTAAATGCGTGAGTGTTGTGGAACACTCGGTTGGAACAAAGTTTGTATTAATAATATCATGAAAAATAATAATATGGTGTCGTTTCCATGGTTTCCCAGGGAGCTTACAAGTTCGATTTCCAGCAAATATGATATATGCATTTAAGTCATATTTGTGCCATGCAACGACACCCATGACGGAAAATTTGAAATTTTGACATCATTATCATTTTCAGCGCCCTCGAAAACCACGGAAACGACACTCATGACGAAAAATTTAAAAACACTGAGCCCGCGTGTTAGATTACGGCCCACTACCTAGCTCTCACAGAAAGGAGGCCTGTGTCCCAGCAGCAGTGAGAACATTATAGGCTGTTATGCTGTCGTAATTGAGGACAATTTTAGGTGAAGAATTATAAGAATTGCCTGGCTGGCTCTTCTTTGGCTGTCTAGGCTATAAAGTAGTCATCAAACATGCTACCTAATCTTTAACCACAGAACAGCTAAAAGACTATCTATTCTGTGTCTTTAACCAAGATATGAGCTTGTTATTGAGAAAAGAAAATGGTTAAGGTCAGATATGGTTAGTTGTCAAAAGAAAACCCAGTAACGGTAATTCGGTCAACAGTGGACTATGATACATCCCACAAACATAATAACATTATAAATATTGAAGTTAAAAACAAAACCCAACCGTTTAGCAACTTCTTCACAGAGCTAACATACACCAAACATAAAATAAAACTCTCTTTTATAAATACAGCGTGACGTATTACAGTATATTTTCCTCCCTGACTTTAACTGCGTTGCTGCGTAGTAAGAAGATATTATCGTCGTAAACTTATGTCGTGTCTGTTTGTGAAAAAACGTCGCGAGTTGTATTCCTGTGCGGGACATAAGCGTTTTATTGGACTTTATAGCGATGTTGAGTGTCGTAAGTAACACGTGGGTAGAAAGAAAGGCTTGAGAAATTGGTGGTGTCTAGACATTTTTATCCTTCTTCATTTGTACCTGGTACATGACAATAGGCTGAGGAGCTCGTGGCTAAGTAATAACAGCCGCACGGGTCGATCCATCAGGTTATGCTACGCTTGCCGGGGTTGGTCAGTGATGGGACCATCTTTACATACCGAGACTCCTCCGTGCCTCGGAAAGCACGTTAAGCCGTTGGTCCCAGCAGTCATTCTTGGATCTTGACAGTCGTTACGGGGGGTCAGTCAGGGGTATCGTATTACCCAGTAACTGGGTTGTGGAGGTCAGATAGGCAGTCGCTCCATGTAAAATACTGGAATTCAGCTGCATCCGGTTAGACTGGAAGCCAACCCCAACATAGTTGGGGAAGGCTAGGCAGATGATGAGATGACTTGGCAATAGGCTCGCTCCCTATCATCTTTCATCGATTTAAACATAACTAGTGAAATGTGGGTTTGGGTTTACGCGTACACTTCGCCTAATCCTTCGGGGATTATAAGCCTGATGTTTTGTTGTGTAACACACAACATTGTTGTTTAATTTCCTTATGGTATTGCTGCCTTTTCTCTCTCTTTTTTTCGAAGGATTGAAACACGAACCCTTCACATCACTGTTGGGAGTATGATACGCTTTTTCGTGCTCGATTTCCATCGTGCTAAAAATACCAAGATATTTTTTTTTGAAAATGGCTTTAAATCTCTTGATTGGTACTTAACATTTATGTAAGAAAACACACAACAACACTCAACCATCACAGACATTAGATATGGTATTAACATATCTAATTAATGTAGCAATAATGTTAGCTAATAGGAGCGTCCATTGATCGATTTATCTATATATTGTTGACCCGTAGGGCTCAAACAATCATCTGCGAATTAAACGAGATTCATTATTGTGGAGCCAATCTCGTCCTCTACTAGAAAACCTTTATCCATTCCAGAAAAGAAATTGTATAGTTGATTAACGTCAGTATTTTAATCATCAGCTATTTCACGCTCTCTTTTAAAAACAAAACAAGATCTCAAGCAGATACAACAAAGTAAGCTTATTAGTTAGAAGCTGTTTAATAGTCAAACGCTATTTCATACAGTGTACATGACTTTCGTCTTGTCTAAATTCATACCGAGGTCAACTCGCTGAGAGGCTCCATTTAGGCTGTGCAGCATCTGGCCTAACTGTTCCAGCGTCTCTGCTAATATGACGATGGCATCGGCAAAGCGAAGGTGTGAGATGTACTCGCCGTTCACGTTGATACCCTGTCCAGTCCAGTCCAGCGTCTTAAAGACGTCCTCCAACGCATTGCTGAACAGTTTTGGGAATATCAGATCCCCCTGTCTCACCCCTCTGAGCAGTTGGATGGGGCTGGTTTTCTGATCTTGGATCTGGACAGTCATCGTGGCAGCTTCATACAGACACTTCAACACTTCAATGTAGCGCCAGTCAATTCGACATCGTTGCAGAGAGGCCAGAACTGCCCATATTTCGATGTAGTCGAAGGCTTTCTCGTAGTCCACGAATGCCATACACAGATGATTGTACTCCTCGGTCTTCTATACAATTTGCCGAATAGTATGGATGTGGTCTACGGTACTGAAGCCTTTTCGAAAACCAGCTTGTTTTGGTGGCTGGAACTCGTCAAGTCTTCTGGCGAGACGGTTCGTGACGACCCTCGAGAACAGCTTGTAGACGTGACTCAGAAGTGATATGGGTCTGTAGTTCTTCAGCAAGGTTTTGTCACCTTTTTTGAAGAACAGAACCACCGCACCTCGGCTCCGCGCCTCGGGCGTTGTACCCTCTTGGATGACGGAGTTGAAGAGACTCGCTAGCTCTCTCAGGACTGGAGCCCCGCCTGCTTTAAGGAGCTCTGTCGTTATTCCGTCATCACCAGGTGCTTTTTTGTTCTTCAGCTGCTCGAGAGCCGCCCTAATCTCGCACAGGTCAACATCCGGGATGTCCTCCGTGTAGTGGCGCATTAATTCGGCTCGGTGGTCATCTGCACTATGTTCCGCTGGTTTCACCGTCCGCGTTGAGTATAAGTGTCATTAGAAATCCTCGACTTCCTCGAGTATCTCAGACTTTGAAGTCACGATTCTGCCATCCGCAGTTCTTAGTTTCGTCAGATGGGACCTCCCTAATTGTTGAGCGAACACTTTTGACCTTTGATTTTGCTCAATCGCGACCTTAATGTCGCGGGTGTTGGAGCACCGAAGGTCGTGTCGCATCAGCTTTATAATTTTTAGGTTTAAGGCCCTCTTATCTGACGAAAACAGCTGCGTGGATGGCAACTCTCGTCTTTCCCTCATAAGTCCGAGAGTCTCCGAGGAAAGTTTAGATACCTTACTTTTTCGCTGCGACGGGAAAAGTTTGTGGGACACGTCGCGTAGTGCTTTGACCACCTCGTCGGCTTTTTCGTCAACAGTACCTGTGGTTTCCAGTAGGTCGAATCGATTTTGAAGTTCCAGTTGGAACTTTTCAGATCCCAGAGCGGCCTGGAGCTGCGTAGGTCGGAGAGTAGGCCTCATCATACGGTTTCTTTCAGCTCGAAAGTTGATATTTAGAGTGCCTCGGACGAGCCTGTGATCGTTTCCAGTGTTAAACCTGCTGATTACGGAGACATCTCTAAATATGTGCCTCTTATCCATCAAGATGAAGTCTATCTCGTTCCTAGTCACGCTATCGGGGCTCTGCCAGGTCCACTTCCTTTGGGGTTTCTTTTCAAAGAACGAATTCATCAAGAAGAGCCCCTGCGACTCTAAAAAGTTGACCAGCATTTTCCCCCTGTGATTTTTGCGCCCCAAGCCGAACGGTCCGATTTTCGATTCGCCGCGTTCTTGTACTCCCACTTTGGCATTGAAGTCCCCCATAACAACGTTGTAGTGGGCCTCTGTCGTACTGTTCATTGCCTTGGCATGATCTACCGCTGTCCCAAATTTCATCCATTTACGTTTAGCCGTTTTAGCGTGAAAGCGTAACAAACAAACAAACTCACTTTCGCATTTAAATGTTACATAAAAAGTTAGGATTAACTTCAGGCTGATTTTTCTAACGCTAGATATCTGATGTACCTTTATCTTTTTAGGGTTCCGTACCTCAAAAGGAAAAAACGGAACCATTATAGGGTCACTTCATTGTCCGTCTGTCTGACTGTCAGTCTGTCCAGACCCTTTTTCTCAGAAACGTGTGGAAGTATCAAGTTGAAATTAATATAAAATATGTAGGTCTATGGTCCCTTGGAGCTCTAAAAAAATCAAGCTTCTAAGTCAATGCAGTAAAAAAATACGGCCATTAAATGAGACATATTTTGATACTCGAAAGTAAATCAAAACCTATACCTAGGGTACTATTACCGTTGACCTACAATTATCAAGTCCGAAAATTGTTAATTTGTAATTTTATCACTTAAAAAAATACATTTTTGGGATTACAATGTTACGTTTGTTTTTGGTATAAATAAATTCTTTTCAACTACGGAACCCTTCAATGCGCGTAGTCCAACACGCACTTTTTTTTGTTTTAATTTGTTTTTTCCAAACGTCAATTTTATTCCACGTATAAAAGATACCTCGTTAGAAAAATCAGCCCTTGTAGCACTTGTTACTAAGTAGCAGATAAAACAAAAAAGCAATAAAAGAAAATGAGGAAAATTATAATAACGCCCACACAGCTCAATTTTTCCATAATAATCTCTCAACCTTAATCCTTATATTCCTGCTTTAAAATACACTGTAATTGGATAAGGGAGACGATAAAAACCAATTTAAAAATACACAGGGGTATTTTCTCGCTATTGATATAAATTTTATACAAAATGGTGTCTGAAAACAGCTGAGTCACTCAAAATAATGAAACTTCCGTTACTCTGCCCATTTTATATTGTTTATGAATATCACCAGACGCACATATTTTATTATTATTTATTATGAATTTATTAAAACATCATTCATCGCCTGGCTAACCTTTCCCAAAGTACAGGATATTTTTTTAAGCACTGCGCAAATTTTCACAGGGTTACAATACCTACCTCTTCCTCTCCGCCGTTGGTCCCGGCTGTCATCTGGATCTTTGAAAGTCGTTACGGGTCGACGGAAGCCCGAAAGTCTGACAACCAGTCTTACCAAGGCAAGGGGTATCCTATTACCCAGTAACTAACCATGTAAAATACTGGGATTCAGCAGTATCCAGTTACGATGCTTTGTCTAAATTTTACTCCTATTTTCGTATATATTATTTTTATTTTGGTTAAACACACTAGCAGCTAATTACTTAGCTGATGCGTGTGTATCAAATAGCTTGGAGATATTTAATCTGTCCAGTCGATTCTTGAAGCAGTTCATATATGTATGTGTCTCACTTCCACACTTCACACTGTAATCATGGCAACGTATAGAGGTTCAATGAATAAAAATAAAAAAAACCGGTCAAGAGCGAGTCGGACTCGCGCACCGAGGGTTCCATTCCGATTTCTGAAAAAGTGTGCTATTTAGAGGATTCATTTTATTTTTCCTGTAAACTTTACATAAGCTTCTATCACATAGAATAATTTCAGATTTTTCGCTTTGCAAACTTCGGAGATAAGGGGGGGGGGGGGGGGGACGGTATTTTTTTTTACATTTTTCATCAAATGTCGAAAACTATGCGGCCTAAAAAAAAAAATATTTGAGAATGTGCAAACAGCGTCTTTCATATGATAACCCACATGCCCTAGTACCCCTACTTTGAATTTTTGAGACCCCCTTTCAGTCCCTGTTGCAAAGAAAATATAAATATTTTTATTTCTTTCTTATTTGCAAAATAGTTGGGTAAACGTTATCTAAAACTGTTCCAAATTTCAAGTTGATAGCATTAGTAGTTCTTGAGATATCCAGCTGTGACAGACAGACGGACAGACAGACAGACAGACAGACAGACTGAGTCACACCATAAGGGTTCCTTTTTTACCATTTTGGTACGGAACCCTAAAAACCACAGAATGAGTTATTCGGACAGCTTATGTAGACAGGAGAGAAGACCTAATCAACGTTTCATCTGACATAACGGTATATACTTAGTAATTTTCCTCAGAGTTGAGTTATCCCTTGAAGGCAACAACTGTAATGGCTGATACATTCTTACTTACAAAGTATAATATTCTTGGCGACATTTCTTAGACACTACATTTCTTAGCCAGCTATTTTGAAGGAAAATGTTTATATCCATTTTGGTGGACGGAAAAGATAGCTGTAGGAATACTGCAGTGCTGACACGATTTTTCTAGAACAAAATAGATTTGACTTTTCGTGTAGATCATGTTTAGACGTCCCGTAAACACTACGTAGACTTCACGTAGACGCCGTGTGAAAGGGAAATTCCTACTCAATGCGAAGGCACACAAAAATGTCTTGTTTTCTGAAATCAAACAGACTATTATATTTACTTACTTGCTTCGACGGCAAAACTCCGAAGCCCTCTTTTAAATTGGGACTATTGTGAGTACAACGCCACAGGGTTCTTTTGGAGCGTGTCTGAAATCGGAACTAATGCCGCCAAGGGTTCCGTACCTCAAAAGGAAAAAGCGGAACCCTTATAAGATCACTCGTGTGTCTGTCTGTCTGTCCGTCTGTAACAGCCAATTTGCTTCGAATCTAATGGACCGATTAAGATGAAATTTGGTACACATATGGATTTCTGTGAGTCTGTGACCCAAACACGTACGGCTAAAGTAAATAAATGAATTTTGAATATGGGGGTCACTTTTAGGGGGCAGATAAGAATTAATAGAAAAAGTTTTGCAAACTGTACCGTGTGACATATCAAATAAAAGGGCCTACTATGAGAGTCTCTAATATATTTTTTTTATAAACAAATCGTTTTAAAGTTATTTAAGAATATTGACCATTCTCCCCTTATTTCCGAAACTACTGAGCCTAAAACTTTTGAAAAAAATACATGAAATAGTTACAGAAAAACGTATAAGAAGTCTGTGGTCTCAAAATAACCTGGTAAATCTCTCAATATTGTGAGTACAAACTTACATTTACTGTTGGAATGTATGGGAGAACATGTTTTACAACTATAATGTTGAGTTTGTTCCTGGGATAATTTCATCCCAACTACGGAACCCTTCATTGTGCTTAGTCCGAGATGCACTTGGCCGTTTAAAAAAAAAAATTCACAAATGTTTTCCAACAGCGGGCCTCTCAATGTCAATGTCATTCTAGTGCAAAAAGATCCTTGTGTGCGGCTGTAGATATTATTAGTTCCCTATCATAAACAATTCATATTTGACAGCCCTAAACAAGGAGTTAGCCGCTAGGGATGCGCCGTCGGGCATGCGTGCGATGTTCCGTCGACCTCTATCTAAAGATATCCGATTGCGCCAATTTGTGCCCGACCACAACGGCACTGATTTAACTAAACTCGATTTGTAGTCTTGTGCTTGATTTGGTTTCGTAGTGGTATTCAGGGCGTTAGCACACCTCTGCCGCGAAAACGCGAAACTGCATGAATCATGATGTTTCGCTGATGTTCCACTACTCGAGTAGCGGAACTCAGTTGAAATGAACTACTGCGATTTCGCAGCTATTCGTACAGCAATTAATCTGTCTAGCCTTTTCCCAACTATGTTGGGGTCGGCTTCCAGTCTAACCGGATGCAGCTGAGTACCAGTATTTTACATGGAGCGACTGCCTATCTGACCTCCACAACCCAGTTACTGGGTAATACGATACCCCTTGGTAAGACTGGTTGTCAGACTTTCGGGTTTCTGACGACCCGTAACGACTGTCAAAGATTCACGTGCTTTCCGAGGCACGGAGGAGTCTCGGTATGTAAAGATGGTCACCAATTCACGGACCAACCTCGGCAAGCGTAGCTTAACCTGACGGATCGACCCGTGCGGCTGTTATTACTTAGCCACGAGCTCCAGCTATTGGTACAGCATAGGTAATTTTAAAGTGGAAATGCAACGTGTCATTTTGCATCCTCGTCAAATTTAAGGGTGTGGTATAGACCATCAAACCGAACAACTTTTTCCATGGCACCAACATCGTAATCGCGAAAAAATAATCAGCCGTTCCATACATTTGCGTCGAGTAGGTAGGACAGTTGAAAATTTTTTCGCGATTACAATGTTGGTCCCATGAAGAAAGTTGTTCGCTTTGACGAGGATGCAAAACGACACATTCGTTGTATAGTATTAATAGATGAGGTGGATTTAGTTATTTTTTGTTACTTCTTTGATACGTTGTTTAAGGATGATGCGCCAGGGTTGCCCGCGAAATTATAATCATTAGAATCATCAATACAACTCCATAAGTTAGCATTTACCTCAAATCTAGCAATTTCATGAAATCATAAGGTTTGAGGTAAATGCTAACTTATGGAGTTGTATTGCTGATTCTAATGATTATAATTCTGTAAAGCCCTATTAGCTACGGCCGCGAATCATATTTTAATCAACATACAAGCTCACACTGACCTACAAATTGCAAAAAACGTAAGAAATTTTGAATTTCGCGGGCAACCCTGGCGCTTTCGCCTTAAGTAGTTAGATTTTCACAACAAAGTAGTTAGGTTCTGAGTATTTTGTGAAAAGTATCCTATAACATGGGTCTTCAAAATATATCTGCTGAAAAGTCTGTGTAGGTATTCCTCTACCTATCTCCAGGAACATCGTCGTGATGATAAGTAAGACGACCAAATTACTTTTTAATTAAGAAATGGAGCTCCCCGTAAAGTAATACAAAATATTTTTTCTTTCATTTCCTTTGTAGCCAAAATATTATTTTATTTTATTGTACAAAGTAAAATACGCGACGTCATTTAAATACGAGTACACAACAACCACACGAGTTCTGAGATTTAGAACTTAATTAAATTTCTTATGTACACCAGAGAGGAAATTATACATTAGTATGTGTATTATTTATGTAAGAGCCTAATTATTTCCCTCTTATACAACGATTAGGAGGTAGGAAAATGGTTGTGTTGTTAATGTTAAAATTAATTAAGTATGTACAGTTGTTTTATCTCACGAAAGCGGGCGAGCCATACTTGTATCTATGTGTAAATGTTACACGCACATAGTCTCTGTGTGCGTCAGCTCGGGAGCGCGCTACCTGCAGGTACGCACACAAGAGCGCGTGTCTGTACGCATTACATCTACAAGTATGGCTCACCCGCTTTCGAGAGATAAAAACAATTAGAGCTACTATTTTAACAACTCCAAATACCATTTGATTTCTGTGGCAGAAAAGTTGACACAAAATCTGTTCTTTTCACAAAAAAAAAACCGGTCAAGAGCGAGTCAGACTCGCGCACCGAGGGTTCCGTACCGATTTCTGAAAAAGTGTGCTATTTAGAGACATCGTTTTATTTTTCCTGTAATCTTTACATAAACTTCAATCACAAAGAATAATTTCAGATTTTTCTCTTTGCAAACTTCGGAGATATGGTGGGGGGAACGGTATTTTTTTTTACATTTTTCATCAGAAATCGAAAACTATGCAGCTTAAAAAAAATAAAAAAAATGTTTGAGAATGTGCAAACAGCGCTCTTTCATATGATACCCCAACATGCCCTAGTAGCTCCACTTTGATTCTTTAAAACCGCCTTTCAGTCCCTGTTGCAAAAAAAATATTAATATTTTAATTTCTTTCTTATTTGTAAAATAGTTGGGTAAACGTCATCTAAAACTATTCTAAATTTCAAGTTGATAGCATCAGTAGTTCTTGAGATATCCATCTGTAACAGACAGACAGACAGACATAAATACAGACATACAGACAGACAGACAGACTGAGTGACACCATAAGGGTTCCTTTTTTACCATTTTGGTACGGAATCCTAAAAACCGGTCAAGAGCGAGTCGGACTCGCGCACCGAGGGTTCCGTTCCGATTTCTGAAAAAGTGTGCTATTTAGAGACATCGTTTTATTTTTCCTGTAATCTTTACATAAACTTCTATTACATAGAATAATTTCAGATTTTTTTCCTTGCAAACTTCGGAGATAAGGGGGGGGGGGAACGGTATTTTTTTTACATTTTTCATCAGAAGTCGAAAACTATGCGGCCTAAAAAAAAGATAAAAAAAATGGTTGAGAATGTGCAAACAGCGTTCTTTCATATGATATCCCACATGCCCTAGTAGCCCCACTTTGATTTTTCAGTCCCTGTTGCAAAAAAAATATAAATATTTTAATTTCTTTGTTATTTGAAAATAGTTGGGTAAACGTCATCTAAAACTATTCTAAATTTCAAGTTGATAGCATCAGTAGTTCTTGAGATATCCAGCTGTGACAGACAGACAGACAGATAGACAGACAGACAGACAGACAGACAGACCCACAGACAGACAGACAGACCCACAGACAGACAGACAGACAGACAGACAGACTGAGTGACACCATAAGGGTTCCTTTTTTACCATTTTGGTACGGAACCCTAAAAAGAAAAGAAAAACAAAGTAAGTACCTGGATTTTGTGTAAATAGATTTGTAAGTTTTTTTGTTTTTTTTTTTTGCAGTTTGATAAACTGGCCGGAAATAATCAGGTATCTTTCTTCAGTCTCCCTTTTAAGCACACTAAAATAGATCTTCCATGTTCATTTACCAAGAACTTATTGTAGCACTTTTATCCACAGCCAAAAATCCACCACAGAATTCTTAGCTGGGAACGTAAATTAAGAATCAGCGTAGGTATGCGAGTAATGACAACGGACAGGGAATTATTCCATCCATCCGTCTGTCTCCCCCCCCAGGTTTGTGGGTGGCGCGATTAATTATCTTCATGTCGCCCTTCGCAGAATTCACAATTTGTTTTGCTATGAGCTCGTTTAATTCAGATATTTGTTTATGGGGATAAATACTCGTATTATAAGATTTAGTGGGTGTTTTTTAATTATATGCTTAGTAGGTGTAGTTCTATACTAAACAATCTTAGTTTTATAGCTTTCGCCTGGGTTTCGCCCGCCTACATGTCGGAAGTTATCTCACAGAAACATACGACCGGCATAAAAAGTATCCTATGTGCTAATAAAGGTCTATTCATGTGCCACATATCTCCCAAAACCGTTCAGCCGTTTTAGCAAAACAAATTATCAATTTTTGGATTTTTTCTTTTACTTGTGCTGTGAGACCTTATTTACTTCTTGCTAAATTTCATGATTCTAGGACAACGGGAAGTATACTATAGATTTTGGTTTACTTGCGAGTATGAAAATAAATGTCGCATAAAGGCCGTATTTTCTTACCGTGTTGATTTCCAAGATTGTTTTTATTAGAGCTCCAGACCTACATATTTGGTATTAATTTCAGCTTGATACCTCCACGCGTTCCCTAGAAAAAGGGTCTTGACAGACTGACAGACAGACGGACAACGAAGTGATCCTATAGGGTTTCCGTTTTTTCCTTTTGAGGGTAAAAAATCACGAAGGGTTGTTTGTCACAATTACGTGGCTATAACTCAAACTCAAACTCAAACTCAAAGCATTTATTTCAAATAAACCAATTACAGGCACTTTTCAATTGTCAAAGGGTCGGTCTTGGGTCGGTCAGTCAGAAAAATGAAGCTAGTTGCCCATTCCAAAGCGTAGATCCTGGAGAAGAACGGGCAAGAAACTCCACGGACACTCTTTTAAAATCAAATATTTTACAAAATATTGGTTACATCGTTCATATTGAAAATATACATGTGAGAACAATGTAGAAAGACGTGCACGTTAAAAGCGTCCGTAATAAAAAAAAAAGATAAAAACTAAAAACAACTAAATTAAAAATAAAAATAAGCCGTGGCAGCTAAGAGACGACCAGTCCCAACTGACGGCGCCCGTTCACGAACATGACGCATGGATCAGCACCAATTAGCTCAACCATTTTGAAGGGAACTTAATGTATAGTATATTGTGTAATTTTAATTTTATTTTATTTTATTTTATTTTATTTATAAGGAACAACTAACAGCTACAATATAAAACATAGAAAAGGAAATACACAAAACATATAGACAATATTGCAGCCCACAACGCTGTTCACAGATTAACTACAGGAATACAAACAGTGAAAATAATAATCATCGCTAGGGTTACAAATACATTTTTTTTTTTTTTTTTTTTTTTTTTTTTTTTTAACTAAACTACTTTATGTATTGTGTTTAAAATAATAATGTGTAATGTATGTGTAGGGGTGTGTGTGTGTGTGAGGGTGTGTGTGTCTGTGTGTTTGTTTGTGTGAGTGTATATTGTGTGTAAAAATAATGTAGGTACATACATGATACTCAAAAAAATGGCACAAAAAGAAAAATATAAAATTAAAAATTCAAGAAAGCTCCTTATGTATAAGACTTTTGAACCTATAGGGAGCACATGCAAAAATGTCTATATGTTCAAAAGTCCTATTGTAGGAATCAACCATTCTGCGAACAGGCGAACGCAAACCAGAGTTGGACTTGCAGGTGCCCACTGAAAATAATCTACCAGCGCACACCTTTCGCCTATGGACTGTCCTAGGAACCGCATAACACAACATGTTGGACAGTTCAATGCAATCAAATTTGTTTGTAACAATATTATATAAATTCATGGCTTCTAAATATTTACGTCTATTTTCAAGTGTTGCGAGCTTATACTTTGCAAGCAAGTCTTTATAAGGCAAATAATATCCATAGCATCTGTAATGCATGGTACGTAGGAATTTGTGTTGAACACGCTCAATCATTTCAACGTACTTTTTGTAATATGGACTCCAAACGGACACGGCATACTCCAGTTGAGAACGTACAAGAGACTTATACAAGTAAATATAGGAAGAAGGCTTTTTAAAATCAACTGTTGATCGTAATACAAATCCATAAAGTTGATACGCTTTATTAACAATCTTTCCTATATGTAGATCCAAACAGAGCTTAGAGTCAATGATAACACCGAGATCACGAATAAAGTCCACTTTAAGTAGAGGGGCATTGCACAACGTGTATGTATAGTTTATTTTAGTTTTATTTTTTGTAAAATTTAAGAAGTTACATTTGGGTAAGCTTAGTTGTAACTTATTTTTCTGGCAATAACAGGATAGTCGGTCCAAATCTTGCTGCAGCAGAAGGCAATCATTTGTTTGTCGTATGGCTCTATATACCTTGAGGTCGTCGGCATATAGTAAAAACTTGGTATTGCGAAAACATTGGCTGATGTCATTTATATATAAAATAAACAAAAGAGGACCAAGTATAGAGCCTTGAGGCACACCAGAGGTCACTTGTGCGATGTTAGATTGGTGACCATTAATTACAACCCTCTGACTGCGATTGGTTATATAAGAGGTAAACCACCTCAGAAGATTACCACGGATTCCGTTGAACGCTATCTTATTTAGTAGTATTTCATGGTCTACCTTGTCGAAAGCCTTACAAAAGTCCGTATACACTGCATCCACTTGTACACGATTATCAACACAATCAAACAAAAAGCTAGAAAATAATAATAAGTTAGTATTTGTCGACCGCCGTTTTACGAAACCGTGTTGTTGTTGAATTATAATGTTGTGGAGTACAGGATAAATTTCGTTATGGACTAACCTTTCAAAGAGTTTCGACAAGGCAGACAGGATGGAAATAGGACGATAGTGTTCTACGCTGCGTTTAGATCCAGTTTTGTGAACGGGCACAACATACGCATGCTTCCACAGTTTAGGTACAACTCCCTCAGATATACATTTATTATAAATAATAAATAGAGGCTTGCAGATGGAAGTAGCAGTGTTCCTAAGGAAGTAAGGTGAAAGTCCATCAGGTCCAGGGCCTTTCGCTGGATCTAGGGACTTAAGCTCCTTCAATATGTTCTCCTCACTAAAATAAAGATCGCAAATAGAGACATCATGTAATGGGTTGTTATCCTGCGGAGGCTTCCATTGTGACAAAGAAGGAGATGTCGGTTCATATACCGAGTAAAAAAAGTCGGAAAACATATTACAGACCATGCCTGGATCAGTTGTTTCAGCATTTTTGTATTGAAGCTTAGATGGGATTCCAGGTTTATCTTTTCGATTAGAAACATAGGTCCAGAAGTGTTTTATGTTTTTACTTATATTGTCCTCTACAGAACTGATGTACGAACTGAAACACCCAAGACATGTATCCTTAAACTGTTTTCTATAGTTTGAAAATGATTCATAGTCAGAAATGTTATTATATTTCTTCCACTTAATCCATGCCTTCTGTTTCTTTTTAGAAATATTTATGAGAGTACGAGAGAACCATATGGGATAGTTAGTTGATCTAGGTCGGGCCAGCGGAGTGTCTTGTTTAATAATATTATCTATTTCAGTGTAGAAATTAGCCAGAGCCTCCTCTGATTTCATGGGGCATAGCAGTTCAGACCAGTTCATTTGCTGTATGTTGCGATTAATATTGTCAAAGTTTGCCTTATGAAAGCAATATTTGTGAAGAGGAGTTTTAGTCATGGGGGTGATTTTGACGTTTAGGCTGGTCTCACACGTCAGGACAGGATGGTAAGTGTCAACCGGAAGCAGTGTAGTTGAGACATGAGAAACATCACAGGGGTTATTGGAAATGACTAGGTCAAGAATTTTACCATTGACATTTACTACACTGTTAAATTGAGAAGCACCCAGTACTGAAATCAAGATATTCAAATTTGCGCAGGCCGAAGGTCCTCCAGAATAACATGATGTAGCAATGTTCGAGATGTCTGTTGCAGAGGATACTAGCCAATAAGCCTCAGGCAGATTATAGTCTCCTAGCACAAAGAAACTGTCAACACTAGGATGGCCTAACACTTCTTGTAGCAATTCAAAGTGCTTATCATACACTAAAGCAGAAGTCTTAGGTGGTATGTAGGCAGCACTAATAATGTGTCTTTTATTTTTGACAGTGCTCGGCAACTCAACCATAATGTGTTCAATGTGCGTGTGTGAGAGATCACTGTTCTGTGTTAATGAGAGATCTAATTCAGAAGGTATTAAAGTTCGTAAAACTGCAATCAGTACACCTCCACCGTCTTGTTTATTGGTAGCACTGCGATCACGATCACAACGGTATACACTATAACGCTGGTCTATGAACTCACTGTCATAAATTTCAGGTGTTAGCCAGGTTTCAGTTAAGATAATGATATCGTATGTATTAATAAGAATATTCGTGAGTAACTGATGTAACTTTGTGCGAATACCCCTGCAATTTTGATAGTAAATGGTGATATTTTTATTTGACATTGATAATGTTAAAATATAAATACGTATTAATGATAAGAGCGTGTTCAAGCAGCAAGTTTGTATAAGATCTTATGAACAAAATAATATAAATTAACGTAATGGGAAATGGAAATGATTGAAGCAAGAGGCAGTATAGATCACAACACTTTACAATAACGACTGCACCAAATTTATTAGCAGTAGTACGCATAATTTTGAATGTTATAAACAAATAGGTTAAATTTATTAGGTATGAGATCAGGGATGATATATAAACTATAACAAGGTAAAAAACGATAAAAAATTTAGAAACACAATAAAAAATGCACAATACAGATAATGATTTAAACAGCAGAATAAGGACAGGCAACACAATCCAGTAATGATTACAATTATCAAGTGGACAAAAACAAGTGAAACGATCAATGAGTATTGGTCTCATTAACAATATTATTACTATTATTACAGTCACCTTTACCATAACTCTTGATTTTAGCGATATCTGATTCAGATCTGATGGCAAAAGCAGCTTCGCCATCTTTCTTACGTACAAGAATAGTGCAATTTTTAATCCAGACGTAATTAAACTGGTGAAGTTTTGCCGCTTCCTTACACTTACGAAATAATATTTTATTTTTTAAAGTTAAATGTTCGTTAATATAAATATTTGTTGAAGACCCAGTTATACCTATTTGATCCGTTTTCAATGACTTAGCCAGTCGGAATGCGCTATGAACATTATCGCGCAATATGCGCGTGGAGAATTTGACAATTATGTTCTTTGGCCTGTTTGTTTGTTGGTGGGCATGTGGTACTCTGTGGACGGATATAATGTCCTTTTGAGGTATAGGAAAGCCAATGGCATCTCCAATCGCCCCCAAAATCTGTAAAAGGTTTTCACCACGCTTGTCTGGAACATTGCAGATTTCCAGGTTGCATTGCCTCGCTTGCTGTTCAAGCGCTTCAATTTTGGCTTCCAAATAGGTTGTGGAAGTGGCTGACTGTTCAGCCTGCAGACGTGCAATGTCTTCAACTCTTTTCTTGAGGTCAAACTGTTCGCTTGTGTGGAACTGGAGCGAATGTTTGAGACTAGACATGTCATCGTTCATTTCCTTCACATCTTTTTTGAGTTCAGCTTGGGCAGCGCAAACAGAGCCCAGCTCCTGCTTCATCTCGGCCAAACTGTTTTTAACACTTTCGTGATAACTGAGCATGCTAGCCTCCATCTCATCTCGCCAATCCTTCAAAGTGTTTTTAATACCTTCCTTAAACAATGTCATAGTATGATCGATGTCAGATCTCCATCCTTGTAATGTTTTGTTCAATTCTAGGGTAAAAGACTGGATTTGGTTGTCTACAAGCACCGATGTGGAGTTATTGTCAACTCTTGTAGAAAGTGACGTGTACACACATGGCGGAGTGCGAGGCGACGGCGGTCGTTGTTCCATGTTATCGCACGACATATTCATGCTATTGTCTACATTTGCTGGAACCTGCGTGTTGGAACGTACAGGTGTATCCAAGTTAGGACGGGTGCGACGGGTAATGTTACAGCACGGGGGACATTTCCAGCCGGTCTTGAACTCAAGCGTTAGAGCCCTAAATTGTTGCAGAGAAATGTTTATGCACTCATGATGATAACGACCCTTGCACAATTTACACATCAGGTAACCAGCATCAGAAGCCAGTACATTGTTGCATCCATTACAGTAATCCATCTTGAATATTGGAATAGTTGAGAAATATGTTATTATGCAAGGAGGGTACAAGTGGCGCCACCTGACGCGAGGAACCAAAAACTTGTTGATCGATCGCTCACTCGATCCAAGGCAGTGATACTTTATCCAGCCAGTCCATGCAACAAGATACACGTAGCGCCACCTATCTTAGGACGATAAAGTTCGATGACGATCAATCGATCACTCAGTCAGTCATGAGTGCGAGTTACACAGATGTTGCTAGGTAACCGAGTCCTATGCCGCCACACGGTAGGTTGAATAGATGGCGCTGATTCAAACTTCACTTCACAGCTTAGAGAATGACAGGGTAGAATTTGAAAGTGAACCGTTTGGCACAAAAATCGCAATAATACAGCCACTGCATTCGAAAAAACGTCCCAATGTTCGAGGTTTGTATTGCAAATCGTGTTAGCACAGTCCTCATCCAGCGATTTTGACACTTTATCACTAGTATAATGTTTGCAACCAAATGTAAACACAAGATATTTTGTTCCTTAAATAACACTGATTTTAGGTATTAGATCGTAGTGACTCCAATTGTCAGCAATTATTATATCTTGTTCTCACTACTAACACACAATACACTGAATTTTGAGTACATTTAAGTTTTTTAGAAAATTAAATAACAAGCAAGTTAAGATAAAGCTAGTTAACACATACAGCGCCACCTAGCGAGTGATCGAAGAGGAATCATCATAATTCAAGCGTAACACAAACAACAAAAAGTTTTTTTCTTCCCTCAACAAAATAGTGTTATTTTGCATTTAAATGCAACTAATTCCAGTAATGTAATAACTCTTCGTGTAATATATCATAGCGCAAACTTAGTCGTGTGTTGTTTCTACACCCCGAGAAGCTAGAACTATGTGGAACGTTGCTGTTTATCTCATTAAAGTTCCCTTGTTGGTGTTGGTATAAATCAGACTGTTATGAAAAATAATAATAGTATAAAAAGTGAAAAATAACTTTAATTTCGGAAGTCGGTGTCTGGTTAAATGTATTTTCGTTTTTTGCCACCGACTTCCGAAATTAATTTTTTTTTTCACTTTGTAGTGTTGTTTTTGGAAGTTGGTTGTATTTTTTTTTGGAAAAAAGTTTTTATTTTTCACTTTTCAGTTATGGTAGGTACTTACCCCACACCGATTCTTATACCACTACCTGCAAAAGAAACTAGAACACCATCCACATAAAAGTGGAGAAAAAAGACGTATTATTGAAGATAACTCAAAAACTACCGAAGCAAAGTTAATAAATTTTATATGAGAGCAACTTTGAGTCTCGAATAAAACAAAAATTTTTCAAATCAGACGATTCTGTAAAAAGTTATGCGTGGTCATACATAAAAAAAAAAAATACGTGTCGAATAGAGAACCTCCTCCAAACAAAATAAACTAAAATGTTGACTTCAGCGCCATCTAGCGGGAAAATGGCCCCGAGCAGGCCGTCTCATGCGCCTTAATCAAAGGACATTTTTCTCTGACAAATTCTTAGATTTTTGTTTTTTTTATGTATGCTATACCTACTAACACTATTTATAAGACGTTTACTAACAAAATGGACTGTATTGTTGTTCGATATAAATAAATAAATTAAAATTAATTTAATGAAATATTATGCTATTTTTTGACAGTTATTTTGGAATTTACTCCTAAAAAATTACATATTATCAATTATTTTCTATTTTCTAAGAGTAATTGCCTAAATAACTGTCCAAAAAAAAAGCAAACATACTTATAAATACCAACGATCAAAGAATTTGTCAGAGGAAATTGTCCTTTGATTTAAATTGAATGAAATAATCACGAAAAACCTCTAAAAATGCGTTGTTATTTGTTATATTTCCACACATTTCAAATAATTCTATTGTTTGTTGCCAAATGGCTATCTTACTTGGCAATCTGACCCTAGGCTCCACGTCACAACCCTTTTATAGGAGACCGTTTGGCATAGATAGCATATCTTTTGGCACGGAATACAATACAATTTAATAAGGTTTATGAATTTTATTACATTTTGCGCAGTAATTAACTGTGAATATTATACACATTACTCTGTTATTTGCGAGTGCCGATAAAACACGTATTTTTTATACCTACCTACATAGTGGTAAGGTAGGTAATACTGTTTTCGTGAAAAGGGTATTGATTAAAAAATAATGCGACGTGTTGTTCGGTCAGCAACAGAAGTCGGTTAACACTGCTACTTTTTGACATCATCTAAATTAACACAAAACGATACGACAACCTGCTTTTTAGCATTTCTTTTATTAGATAAGAGTTAATTTTCTTTAAAATTTACATCTGTTCCGATTTTAATCAAGTATTTTTCTCAATAATTAAGATTTAGAAAACTCAAGTGTTAATCGACTTTTGTTGCTGACTGTACCTCATACACATGAAGGGTTCCGTACCATCTTACAATATTTAACCTTTCGTGTATGGACCCCCTTATTTGTTAGCTGCGCCCTGCGGTTTCACCCACGTAGACCGGGATAAATAGTTGCCTGTGTTAATCCAGGGTATAAGCTATCTACATACCAAATTTCATCCAAATCGGTCTAGCCGTTTGAGCGTGAAGAAGTAACAAACACACACACACGAACTTTCGCCTTTATAATATTAGTTGTAATTGTTATAGCGGCCATAAGTAGTAGTGTACCCACTCTGTAATTCAAGTGTCTACCTATTACGATTCAAGAGATACAGCCCTGTGACAGACGGATGGACGGGCGGACGGGGTCCCGGTGGCATCCTTTGGGTACTGAACAGCATACAGAATAGCTGTCAGTTTCTACCAAGCCAGCTCTTTCACCATCACAAAAAAAAAATGGATTACTTACGTATTCTTAATTGAAATAAATATCTATAGGTAGCTGTAATCTTTGATCTGGAACCAGTCAACGTTCAAAGGCATTTTCAAGGTTTCCTAAGCACCTCTGAACATTTCCTACCTCGCTTATAGCAGAGAAACAAAGGCTTTTGATACCGCTTTTCGGGATTAGCTCGCAGATTATGTGTAGATGTAGGTATATATACCTTTTGTATAATGTAGGTTACGTTTATGCGAGGTCAAAAGGTTCATTGCTGGAGATATACTTGGGAGTTTATTGCCCGTTCGTCTCCACAGGAACCTGCTATACTTTGGAATGGGCGACTAGCTTCATCTTTCTGCATGAAATAAATGCTTTGAGTTTGAGTTTGATACCGATATTCAGACATAGTTACAGTCCACGAGGTTTAAGCTGAGCTTTGCATTTGTGTGAGTGCACATAGATAGTGTAGGTGTGACGTCCGGCATTGAGCGCGATTCGTCCTTTGCTTGGTTTAAAACCGGTTTATACTGCTTTTTGGAAATTGGCTTTTGTTCTTTTAGTACGAGAGGCCATGACCAAAACCATGTCGCATCGTTGTAAAACGTAAAACGATAAGACGATTGAAGATTCTGCCTTACGTAAAATGATAAGACAAAAATTTTGGTCATGGGCTCTCGTACCATTTTGGTAATCACAAAGTGCACACAAATGCGCGAGGCGTAAGCTGAGCTTACGCCTCGCGGACTGTACTAGTTTCGTAGGTAATATTTTGGGATATTTTATTACTTTTGAGAGGAAAAATATAGTGACAGCTTAGGAAAAGTCTTTGGTTAAATTAATAATAGGTATTGCAGAAAGTTGTTAAACAATGGTTTGATTAAAAAAGTGCGTTTTTTTTATTCGAGCTTTCGTTTTGGTTCACCAAGATACTACATTAAATCATGATTAATAGGACGAAAAGTACACAACAAAAAATATGATAGTTAAATAATATATTTATAGAATATATATATAATAACATTTAATATAAAATTATGATGACCAGAATTTTCATTATCATCCATTTCAAATAACTGTTACAAATAAACTAAGTAGCTATTACGTTAAAAAAAGTTATAAACATTAAGTATGTACTTTACATCTATTTAAGAATATTATTTATAATATATATTTTAATTGTATATAGTAAGAAACTAAATAACAAATTTAATTATAGTCATATTAAACTTAGTTAAGGCGCTACCCCAACACCTTGCGATAGCTGTGTATTATTCAGAGGATATTAACTCATTAATTAAGAGGAGTATCCTACGTATATAAATCAATCTGCCTAGCCTTTTCCCAACTACGTTGGGGTCGGCTTCCAGTCTAACCGGATGCAGCTGAATAAATATAATAATAAACTACGTATATAAAAGCACATTATTAATGTTCGATATCCTATCACCACATTACACGTTCTTATTTGTTTGTATGTGTTGTAAATATATTTAAAATCTCCTTGTAAAAAAAATACTAAAATTATCGATTGCATGCATCTTTTGCTAACGGTGAGATTCTATTAATTTGAGGGCACAATCTGCGCTACTGCTAAGTTTGGCTTTCAAACTTAATCGACAAACTAAATGCCTTAATTATTATGATACTTAATAATACTTATTTATTTACTTACTTACTTACCTAACAACCTTGTTTGGTAAATTAAAAAAATAAAATAAAGTTATTGTTCAGAAAACAGTAAAAGTAATCATCAAGTCAAATCAACCCTTGTTTCTATTAGCACGAAATACCAAATACATACTTGGAAGATAATTTATTAAGCAATTTTGTGAATTTAACTCCTACAAATATGACCATAATTTACATTTACGAGCATTTCAAGCAATGATATTATAATATAATATCATTGATTTCAAGGCATTCAAAATTATTCCTCGAAAAACCACAGACTGCAAAGACCCACCACCAACACAAATTGCACGTTCAGATTTTCTCCTGACCTCATGATTCTCAACGAAATCATAAATCCATATTGAATGTTTGCAGTGAATAAATCAATGACATTCCGTGCTTCTGAAAATCTTATAAAGGGATTTCTGTCTGAAATCCGTATGGATTCGAAAATGAAGCATGCATTTTAATGATATTCTTCAGTTTATAAATTCGTGGTTTTTTTTGGTAAATGCTCGTAAATATTCGTGTGGTAGGAGTTATTGTAGGGTTTTTTACACTAACTGAAACTTGGCAGTATTTTCTGCACAGTAACGTATGAACTTAATTACAGCTTGGCAAAAAAGAGTACCTATAGTCGGACTTTTAACTGCAGTAAAATGACATTTCTTATCTGTCATTTCGGCAACAAATGTTCCCATTTCGGCAACAAATGTTCCCATTTCGAAATGACAGTAGAAGCGTCATTTTAGTGCAGCTAATTATAAGTCCGACCGTCGAAACAATGGCACTACTATTGCTAATACCCTAATACCACAATAAAATAACGATGAGGTTTCATATCCTGCAAAACTTCCCCTTTAAGCTTTAGGTTTTCAGAAAGTCTTGTCTTGAAACTGATATTACGGAATCATGACAACTCGACCCCGAGACCACTCGACACGGACAAATCGACTCGTATAACTCGACCCCGTCACAATTCAACTGCAGGACAACTCGACATGTCAACCCCGACAACTCGACCTTGACTCGGGGCCGAGTTATCGTAGATTCGATATTAAACGTGATGTCATTTTTCAGAAAGAAGAAATGAAAAATAATGATGTAGTTTAGTTTTTAGACTTTTTTGCGAAGCTGTAGGAAGAAAATTGAACATAAATCTTAAGAGCAAACAATAAACTTAAGTAATTCTACGTCCGTAAATTAGAGCTAGAACTTGACAAAACTTACCTTAGATTTTAGCAGGGGTCCCAAGTTTAGTGTTTATAAAAGTGAATCAAATTATTTTAATCCTTATTGAAAAGAGTCGAGTTTGCCAAATAAAAAGTACCTAACTTAAAGTTACTTGTATCTTGAACAATTTTGTAAGTTCAGCGGTGATTTGGGATATTAAACGGAGTTAGTTTTTAGTTTGGTGGTCTGTACCACACCCTTAAATATGACCAAACCTTGATACACATGCTGTATATAATATTTTGCCATATTTTAACTCTGAAGAGCCCACACATTTACAGCCCGCCAGCAGTTCGCTGGCAGGCGGTACTCATAAAAAATGGACCACCACTTTTTTATGAGTGGACCGCTTGCTAGCGGACTGTATAATGTGTGGGGCCGTTAACTAACTGCCAAATACTTGCTAAAGGTAACCATATTATTAAACTATATTAATATAAGTCTCAAAAGTGCTCCTGTCAAGATTGCGCCTTCCCGTTTTCCACCTTGGAGTCTTCATAGCCTTTCACCAGATTCTCTAGGATGAACCTGATAGTCTTCTTGTATATATTTTCTATGTTCGGAGTGTATCTTTCGCCGAGGGTCGTTTGAGCCGCTTGCAAGAATGGCTGCTCGATTTTCTGTGAAAAGAAAAAAATGAGTTACTAAAATTGTTTATTTTATTTGACAAATAATATGCTATTGTATAGAATCAAGTTCTTCTAACTGAACAGACAGCTGTGCTGCTGGACAGTTTGTTCCGCTACTTCTTCTTCCCAGCTAAACCACTAGGAAGTTATGAAGGGCGGGGTTTTGTGGGGACTGTTTTATGTAATTTCGACGTTCAAAAAGTGCTGATTGTCAGCCTAATTTGAATAAATGACTTTTGATTTTGAATGTTTAATTAATTTTTTGCTAGTAAAAATTGTGTTAAAATTTGTGCAAAGGCTTGAAGGGCTATAACCATGCCTATTAAGCCCAGTTGGACCACCTATTAGCCTACGTGACCTTTAGTTGTTTTTGTTATTCTTTGAATGAATGCGATCCGATCATCTTCATTCTCCCTGCCCTTATCACGCAACATGTCTTTTTCTTCAATACTTCTCTATTAGTCGTCATCTCGGTAGTCACTCCCATTCTAGTCATACCGTCTTTCACACATCCATCGTTTCTTTGGTCTTATCATAAAATTCATCCACATTCATACTCAAAACTTTCACTTTGACGACATTTTCCTCATTCCTCCGCATCACATGCCCATACCATGACAAACGATTTCTGCAAAACTTTTCAGTCACCGGTGACACTTTCAGACTTCCTCGTATGTATACTCATTTCTTATTCTATCCATTCGCGTACACCACACATTCCTCTTAGCATTCTCATCTCAGCTGCAGGCAATTGCTTTTCATTAATTTCTTTTGTGGCCCAACATTCTTACTCATAACCGATGTGCTAAGAATAAATATTATTCTATATATCTATGTCTTTTGATCTAACTCAGTATCAATAAGGGATAGGCAGCCATTTAATGTGTGTAATTAATTTAAGCCAAATTATGTGTAAGAGAGGATGTTGTAGATGCGCTCACTATAATAGTATTTAATTATTAACATTTTAACAGTTTTTTCCTTGACATATCTCGGGACCCTGGAGTTCCGGAAGGCGTACGAGGGGCCGATGTCAACATAGCCCGTATACAATTTTAATAATTGCAACCCCTGGTTGCTGCTCTTGCACCAACCGGGGTTTGACCATGGGTGCTACCTATTGCTAACATGGGAAGTTTTTTTCCTTATAATTACGAAAGTAAAGAGAGATTAATATAAATTATTTTGATTTAAGGAAGGAAAGCAATGATTTAGGTTGTTGTTTGAATAACGATGCTCCACAAATCACATCGGTCGATGTGTTTGGCCAGATAATTATCCTCATCCGTGGATACCGTTTGAGAGGCAATCAACCGATAAGGAAGCTGTTTGCTAACAACAAATGATCTATGATCATTTATCCATCTGCAAAGCGTGGTTTTGATAGCAATTTTCCTGTTCTATGTTGTATCTCTATATATTTTACTGTCTATATATACATAAATAATAAAATAGCATTAGGCATCAATGCTGCTGACATGAAACAATCGCTGCGGTAGCGTTTCTAACTTTGGCCGCCTGAATAAATGATTAAATAGTCTTTTATCAGGCGGAAACGGTGTGCGTGCCTTCAACGGTTGGGTCATGCCAGTTTTGATGTACTCTTTCGGCATACTCAAATGGACTCAGACGGAACTTCACGCCATGGATAGGAGAGTCCGCACACTGCTGACTGCAAATCGGATGCATCACCGACGGTCCATCGGTGATGAGACTGTATATCTCGCGGAAGTGCGGAGGTCGAGGCTTCTTAAATGCTAAGACCCTGCACAACCGTTAGGTATGTAGTCTCAGGGAATACTTCCTAGAAGCCGACGTGGGGATGCATTGAGGTGTGGTCTCAGTAGATAAGGGCCTCACACCGCTCTCCTTAGCTAACGAGAACGGGTTTAGTCGGACGGATAGGTTTTGTCTTTGCGATTATGGACCATGTTATAATGACGAACAACTACTGGAAATATATTGTAAAGGACGGCACAGTTGACACCTGTCGGGCATGCCACCGTCCGGGGTAATCAAGCCGTCACATTATTTCTGGCTGTTCTCGTCTGGTTAACGGAGACCTACTTGGATAGGCACAACCTTGTAAGCAGGATTATCCACCAGCAACTTGCTCTGAAATACAGTCTTGTGGAATTGGAAGAACCGTACAATAGGTATATGCCCGACCGAGTTTTCTAAAATGGCAATATAACGTTGTATCGGGATCGATCTGCTATCATCGCTGACAAGACTATTGTTACCAATAAGCCAGACATAGTAACGATAGATCGATTAGAGCGTCGCACAATGATTGTTGATATAGCGATCTCACATGACGAGAACCTCGTGAAAGTGATAAGCAGATTGGCTCCTTGGCTCCCGAGGTTGTCGATATGTGGGATGTGGATACAGAAATGACGTGACGCCAGGAAAGGAAGGAAATAAATAAATAAAATGAAATTAACAAAAATTGAATTAGGCTTTTGTGATTAAAGGAAGGAAATATTTAATTGTATGTATACGAAAGTAACTACAAAAATAGGTACTTTCCTCATCATATTTCATCAGCTGCTTTCCTGTTTTGCTTATTCAAAAACTATACTTAGCCCCGTTTGATTAAAAATGTATAATTTCATCATAATCTTCATCATTCACAAGCTAGACTTTACCAACTGCTGAGCCGCGGCTTTTGAGTTGTAGATCGTGGGTTCGAACCCAATCAGGCACTTTACTTTGTGTAAATTATTTCATCACCACTGCTATCAACACGGTGAAGGAAAACATCGTGAGGAAACTGGCGTGTCCTAGAACCAAAAATTCGAAGACATGTGACATCTATCAACCCGCATTGGACCCGCGTGGTGGAGTACGGCCCTTTAAGTACCACAGTAAGAGAAGGCCTGTTTCCCAGCAGTGGGAACATTATAGTCTGCTTATGCTGGGCATCCCTTGCCCTGTGACTCTCTCCTCGCTCCTGTGCCATCTTTCATTAAGTTCATTAAAACACAAAATATGAAGTATTTTCCTTGTGGTTTGTCTTCTGATAAGGTTTTAAAAAGACATGGCACATTGATGTATTAGTCAAGAGAATAGCAGCTGCGTTCTCCTATCTTCTAATAACAAGATACGATCAATAATCTGTGTGTCCGGAGTATGGGTGTTATGGATATCTTGTTGTGTGTTCGTTAGGTGAATAGGTAATAGTGAGGAAATAACTGTAGGTATAAAGGGATGTGTAATTAGAAGAGGAAAATATGCAGCAAACTTAGTCAATTGTAGCGTTGTTCAAAAATCAGTACCTAGTCGACTGAGATTTGCTCGGTTTTTCGAAAATTAAAAAAAAAAACCCAGATATGAGACCTAGCTAAGACAATTGTTCGCCCCGGTAAACCCCTATATTGCAACTTTCATTGAAATTGTTACAGCCATTTTCGAGAACGTGATTACAAATATATATAAAAATATTACTCATATACCTATTAATCCAGTCAGTTTATTCAACAACAACTAAAGTAATCAGTAAAAGTAAGAGGCAAAAGTAACAATAAAAGTAAGAGGCAAAAGTAACAATAAAAGTAAGAGGCAAAAGTAACAATAAAAGCAACAGCTAAAATTTTGAAAAGAAACAAAATTAACCGTTACTTTGACTTTGTGACGTTACTTTGGCTGTTACTTTGATGAAGAAACTGGCTGTTCAGTCAGTTTCTTCAACAACAACAAAAGTAATCAGTAAAAGTTAGAGGCAAAAGTAACAATAAAAGCAACAGCTAAAATTGTGAAGAAATAAAATTAACCGTTACTTTGACTTTGTGACGTTACTTTGGCTGTTACTTTTGATGAAGAAACTAGCTGTGAATCTAAAAAAGCTAAGATAAGGTAAAAGGTAAGTTTTGAGTACGAATGTACCCTATAGCCATACACATTCGTACTCAAAACTTACCTTTTATTATTATTTTTTAGATACGAGTAGGGGAAGACCAAAGAAACGATGGATGGATTGTGTGAAAGATGACATGGCTAGAAAGGGTGTGACTACCGAGATGACGACTAATAGAGAATTACGAAAGATAAGGACATGTTGCGCCGACGCCAAATAAATTGGGATAAGGGCAAAGAATGAAGATGACAGAGATATAAGAAAGAAACTATGGAAGGTGATGACGATGAAATTAAAAAATTTCACTATTCAACTTTCGACTCACATGCACAACCATGTCATTACACAAAAATTTGTTGCACTCGCGATTTGTTAAGCAGAGCCAATTGCTCAGATAATGCAACGGCTTTTGCCACCATTAATAGTTATTTATGCAACTGACGTAGGGGTATTAAAACACGAATGGGGGTGTATCACATGAGTGTTTTAATACCTAATTATGTACAGTTGCATACAAGACTTTATCTACATCAATGTTATCAATCCTCTATAAAAGGTTCTGAAACAGTTTTTTGCAATACCAATACTCGTATCGAACATGGCGGCCGGCGTCATAGTATACGACGTGAATTCGAATAAGTTCTTTTTTTAAATTACGGCGCTGTTGTAGTGAAACGCGCGTGGATTACAATGTTCTTTTTTTGAAAAAGAGTTGCATTATGAAATTCAGAACAACATTAAAGCACCCGTTTGGATGCTATTATGGTTACCATGGTTACTATGACACTGGCTGTTTTAATGTTGGCAATAAGCTAACTGTTTCAGAGACTTTTATAGAGGATTTATAGCATGGGTGTAGATAAAGTATTACATCGATCCAGTACAGATCCATACTCATAGTGTTCATCATAATTAATTTTAATCATTTTGAATCGTCAAGACGTCATAGATACAACGTCAGTTCACCATTACGTCATCATAGAATTCACCCAAGATATGCTAGCAACAGATGCACCATTTGTGAACACTTACGAATAGTTCCCAAAGTTTTCGAGCGGCGCTAATGCATGCAACGTTGAAGTTTGATGCTCCATCACTTTGGCTCAATATGTGGAGCGTTTATACGGTAGGAAAAATGAAAGAAATCTTTTGTAAGATAAAATAAGATAAGAGAACTCTTCTCTTATCTTCACACATTTTTTTGAAGACCAATGAAACGATGGATAGATTGTATGGAAGATGATTTGGCTAGAAAGGGGTGATTTCTGAGATGACTTAGAGATAATCGAAATAAGAAGAGATGCTGCGCTTACCCTCAAATAAAATAGGATTAGGACAGGAGGATATTGATGATGATGGAATTGTCGAGGTAGTTGCTAATACCTAAGGGATAAAATGGCAGTGTCAACATAATAAATGAGGTATAATATGGACGCAAAAATCATGTCTGCCCAAATTGCAAAACCATCTCCAACAAAATTTTAAAATACGAATTTTCATTCAGAAAACTCGACTCCTACAGTTAATAAAAATGGATCTTTATTAAAAAGAAACACAACTTTATTAAAGCAAACCAAACCACATAACAAAAACAAAGTTTTCAAACGATATTGTTCTTCAATCAAAACTTTGCAATTCTTGCACAGTTCGTGGAAAACATAATAATACCAACTTCACATTATTACGATACTACCAACATAAGCACGCTATTCAAGTGTTTTAAATCGCGTGCTATTTACACGCTATTTCATTTCCATCTTGAAATGACATGTTTGTTGCAAACGACTCTGGGAAGGCTTAGTGGTACTTAGCAAAGGCAGAACGGTTATTGAAATTAAGTACTGGAAACATTTAATTTTTTGTGTAAACCGTACGGTAAACTAAAAAAGGAAATATGGTATAAAAGAGGAACTAGATGTAACATACGTCCGCAAGTCGTAGCCTTTAGCGTGTGTTTTATAAACACGTGTGATGTGATGCATTCAACCTGTACCTACCTACCAACAATTCTGAATTTTAAAACTGTCATACGACCAGTAACTACAGGGTAATAAACCAAAACATCGTAGACCATTAAAAAAAAAACCGGTCAAGAGCGAGTCGGGAGCCGGGACTCGCGCACCGAGGGTTCCGTTCCGTTTTCTGAAAAAGTGTGCTATTTAGAGACATCGTTTTATTGTTCCTGTAATCTTTATATAAACTTCTATCACATAGAATAATTTCAGATTTTTCTCTTTGCAAACTTCGGTGATAAAAAATACCGTTCCCGGGAACGGTATTTTTTTTACATTTTTCATCAAAAGTCGAAAACTATGCGGCCAAAAAAAATTTTTGAGAATGTGCAAACAGCGCCCTTTCATATGATACCCCACTATTAGTCCCACTTTGAATTTTTAAGACCGCCCCTTTCACCACCTGTTGCAAAAAAATATTAATATTTTAATTTCTTTCTTATTTGCGAAATAGTTGCGTAAACGTCATCTAAAACTGTTACAAATTTCAAGTTGATAGCTTTAGTAGTTCTTGAGATATCCAGCTGTGACAGACAGACAGACAGACAAACAGACAGACTGAGTCACACCATAAGGGTTCCTTTTTTACCATTTTGGTACGGAACCCTAAAAAGAAAATTTAAATCATAGTTTCCTAATACGAAAATATTTTCCGATATTTTATTTTATTTCTTCAAAAGTGTATTGAAAAACGGAAATTTATTATTGCAGTTCTCGGCTGAAAAACAAACGTTCTCCACGTGTATCAAAATGTACTATTATTTATGGTTGTTAGTAGTTCATGAATACTTCAATGCCTCTGGACGCTGCCGTGCCTAAGTGCATTGACAAAGTTCCTTTGCCGATTACAGAAACATCCTTTCCTTCAGTCTTTTCCAATTATTTCTTGGCAGGGAGTCTGTGTGAAGTATTATACTTGTACTAAGTTCTTACTTGAATGAAACACTGAGAGGTCTGACGTTCTAAGTAATTAATTAATGTTTGTTTCAAGGTAAACTGTCTTTCTGATTTTAATTAACTTTTCTGCTATATTTTTGTAAAGTAGGCAGTTTTATAGTTTCATTGGTTTTATGGTTGTAGGTAAGCTGAATGAATGGGAAGCCTTTGGTTCAATACCTATTTCTAGTGAATGGGAAGTCATTTATACGTTCTATCTTATCATTTATCCAGGTAAGATTGTGTTATTAGGTATTTCTATGATCACACTAATATTATACAGGCGAAAGTTTGTGAGTGTGTCTCTGTGTGTGTCTGTACGTTTGTTACTACTGCACGGTCAAACGGCTGGACCGATTTGGATGAAATTTGGTATTTAGACAGCTTATAGCCTGGATTAACACATAGGCTACTTTTCATCCCGATCTACGTGAGTATAATCGCGAGGTGCAGCTAGTAGTTTTTATAAAAGTCGGTTGAAGTCGCTAGTTTCCACAATGGTTTCAATTCGTCCACATGCGTTTCCCATTGCAACAAACAACCGTTATTAATGACGGGTGTCTCAGCAAGAACTTGAATTTTGAAAACTTATAAAAATATATTTTAACTAACTTTTACTTCAACTTTTCTTAATAAGTATGTACAGAGGAAGTAATGACATTACATCTATATCTATACTTATATATAAAAGAAAGTCGTGTTAGTTACACTATTTATAACTCAAGAACGGCTGAACCGATTTGTCTGAAAATTGGTGGGGAGGTAGCTTAGAACCAGGAGACGGACATAGGATACCTACTTTAAAAAAAAAAGGATAAAACGTGGTATAACAACGGCTGGACCGATTTAGATAAAATTTTGTGTGTATATTTGAATGGGTTCCTGGATGGTTTGAAACACAATTGGAACCGGTAGGTGGCGCTGCAGTCGGGTTCTAGGATCGTTCAGACAGGACAACGTCTGTCGAGTCCGCTAGTATCTAAATAAAAAATAATCTGTGGCGTAACCACCCCACGGCAGACGCACGCTCGCTCGCTGCGCAAACCGATCGCTTATCCGCTATAGCTATACCTGCCTGTATTTATTGTTGCTTGCTATCATGAAGTGAATAAACTGTTTATAAAGTGGTAAGGCTGTTTAATTGTGTTTCCTGTGGATTAACCTCACGACACGTCGGAGAAGACGCACACCACACCACACCTACACCAGCCTACAAATCCAAAGAAGATATAATAAATCGCGACTTCTTGGCGGCCACTTTTGGTGTTATAGTAACTCCAGCGTAAACAGCCAATGAAACACAAATTAAGAACAATAATGCTACTTTTCTAAGAATATAGGAAGTTTTCCCAACGCTGGGCAAAATCGTTCATGATTTCCAAGAAACACAATTTCTTATATCACAGAAATAAAATATAAAGAAAGACGATATTGCATTTTTTTATTAAACGGCGAGTAAAAAGACGGCGTAGGTAGTTCTTTTATGAACGTTTCAGGTACTTTCAGCTAACCTTTCATCCGAGAATTATGAGATGCTTAACGTTCATGCTCTTTTACCTTCAAGGTTGGCAGAGAGCCAGTTACTAACGGTATTCGAATTGCGTGAATCTATTTGAGAAAACAATTTTGATTTTCAACATTTTATTTTGTTTGCACATTCGAGTGCTTGTTGCACTAACGATTTGCATTGTCATGAAGTTAGTTTTTTTAAATAGACATAGACGCTTTTAGTAGACTGTTTGCACTGTGCAAGTTGATTGCGATTGTCAACGTAGAATAGCGTTGAGTAGGTATGTAAGTAGACATTTTGACATTTCAAATTCATTTTCCATTCTTTCATTCAGAAAAATCTGAAATCATTCTATGTGATAGAAGATAGAAGATTATTTAAATGATGTAATTAATAAAGATTATAGGAAAAAATCAACGATGTCTCTAAATAGCACACTTTTTCAGAAATCGGAATGGAAGTCTTGGTGCGCGAGTCCGAATAGCTTTTGGCCGTTTAAAAAAAATGTAAACGGTAATAGATTACATTGCTTTGTATTTATCGTGAAATAACGGAGTTTATTACACGTTTATATCGAAATAACGAAAGACGAAAAATCTTTAGAAGTAATCTTTCTAATGATCACATTAGAAAAATTACGGATGTTTTTTCGCCCTATACTTTTTTGTATAAATTATGGAGTAGAAGTGTTAAGGGCATGTTAAGTGCATTGACCTGAGAAGACACAGAACCACAGAACTATAAAAACTGTGTACTCACCCAAAAATTCTCTGCCTTAAACCCTGGCACCTGATGATGCGTAGCCCCCACATGCCGTATGTACGCGAAGAACGCGTCAACGTCTCCCAAACCCTTGATGCCTTCATCCAGGGTGTGCATGACCTTCGTAGCATGTTCAGCCAACTCCTCGGAGCTCATCTGTGCCTCTGCAGTCTTGAGTTCGCCGAATTTCTCGAATAGATGGAGTAGGTCCTCGTTTTCTTCGAATAATCTGGAATTCATAAGTGGGGGTATTAGAATTTGTTTCTAAGATTTGGGGTTCAGTCGTGCAATACAGGGTGTAAGGGACACCCCTCCGCAGACTGAGTCAGGAACGCGTGGAGGTATCAAGTTGAAATTAATATCAATACGTAGGTCTATGGTCCCTTGGAGTTCTAAAAAAAATCAAGCTTCTAAATCAACGCAATAAAAAACTCTTTTACAAAAAAAAAATAACCGACTTCAAAATAAAAAACTGCAAAGTGAAAAATAACTTGAATTTCGGAGGTCGGTGTCTTTGGATCTGTATTTTAGTTTTTTGACACCGACTTCCGAAATTGAAGTTATTTTTCACTTTGCAGTTTTTTTTTTTGAAGTCCTTTTTTTTTTTTTTTGAAAAAAAGTTTTTACTTTTCACTTTTTAGTGGGTCAGTTTGTAATTTTATCTAAGTAACAATATTCTAATGTCAACTGCGCATTTTCTTTCATAAAATATTGCTTTTCCCGATCCTGGAACGCTAATTGTTGAGGAGTTCTCCTAATAAGAACCAGGAGAACTGGAGCAGATGGTGAAGTCATCATCAACTCCACTTCACCATATGCATTGTGACTGAAGAGCATAAATTGCTAATCGATTCGCAACCCGTGAATACTTATTATTGAGTAGTTCCGATGGTCATATGTGGTCTTTATCATCAGTTCCACTTCACCAAATGGTGCTTTTGTGCAAATGCACAAGTTACTATAAAAAATACCCAAATCACTATAGGTGTGCCTATAAAATTTGAGGGTTTCCCTCGATTTCCATGGGATCCCTTCATCAGATTCTGACTTGGTGACAATGGGACCACCTCGAGAGCATACCCTATCAAATAAAAGAAGAATTTTTAAAGTCGGTCCACAAGTAACGGAGAAATCGGTGTACAAACATAAAAAAAAAAAAAATACGCGACGAATTGATAACCTCCTCTTTTTTTTTTGAAAAGTCGGTTAAAAAAATACGGCCATTTATGCGACATATTTTGGTACTCGCTAGTAAATCAAAACCTATACGGTACTTCCTGTTGTCCTGGAATCATGAAATTTGGCAAGAAGCAAGGTCTCACAGCACAAATAAAGGAAAAAGTCCGAAAAATGTTAATTTGTAATTCTATTACACAAAAAAATTCAAGTCTGTAAGTCTGTCAAGACCCTTTTTCTCAAGAACGCGTGAAGGTATCAAGTTGAAATTAATATCAAATACGTATGCGATATATTTTGATACTTAAAAAAACCTTAAATATTTCCTCGTGATCACTTTCTTCAAAATGTTTCGAACTCTGTTTAATTTTTTTTTAATCTTTACGAATAATTTTAATCCACAATCTTTTAATTTTAGGCTTTCTCGGGAAATGTTGGACTCCAATTTCGGAGTACTTAGAAACACAGCAACGCGTCATTTTCGCAAAAATAAAATAAAACCACCTCACGCCTTTTAATCATAGCTTGTGTTGGGAACTAGCTACGACAGCGCCATTTTGACTGTTGCCTTCCGCATTGGTAAACGAAATAAAATGATAAAATTAATAGTAAGTAAGTAATTTATATTTAAACTAGCTTTTGCCCGCGGCTTCGCCCGTGTGGATGTCGGAAAATATCCCATGGGAACGTTCATGTGGAAAACATAGGGCATATCCCTAACTTAAGAAATGCTGGGTTTCCCATACAAACTTTCATCCCTTTTATCACCCCTTGTAGGATAATGTTTTAAGACAAAAAGTAGCCCATGTCCTTTCCCAGGATGCTATCTACAGCCTTGCCAAATTTTATCGAAATCCGTGCAGTTTTGTAAATTTTAAAATCAATCCCTATTTTACCCACTTAGGGGATGATTTTTAAAAAACGCTGATCCGCATATTTCTTAACTTCTTACCAATAGCATAAATTTGTTATCCCTAACTTAAGAAATACTGGGTTTCCCTTACAAACTTTCATCCCCTATGTCACCCCCCCGTAGTATTATTTTTGAAAAAAATAGTATCCTATGTCCTTTCCCAGGATGCTATATAAAGCCTTGCCAAATTTTGTCGAAATCCTTGCAGTTTTGTAAATTTTAAAATCAACCCCTATTTTAACCCCTTAGGGGATGATTTTTCAAAAACGCTGAACCGCATATTTCTTTATTTCCTATCAAAAGCATACATTTTAATTTTCACATCCCTAACTTAAGAAATACTGAGTTTCCCATACAAACTTTCATCCCCTATATCACCACCTGTAAGATTATTTTTTAAGACCAAAAGTAGCCTGTATCCTTCCCCAGGATGTTATATAAAGCCTTGCCAAATTTTATCGAAATCCGTGCAGTTTTGTAAATTTTAAAATCAACCCCTATTTTACCCCTTAGGGGATGATTTTTCAAAAATGCTGAATCGCATATTTCTTAATTTCCTACCAATAACATAAATTTTTTATCCCTAACTTAAGAAATACTGGGTTTCCTTACAAACTTTCATCCCTTATATCACACCCTGTAGTATTGTTTTTGAAAGTATTCTATGTCCTTTCCCAGGATGCTATATAAAGCCTTGCCAAATTTTGTCGAAATCCGTGCAGTTTTGTAAATTTTAAAATCAACCCCAATTTTACCCCCTTAGGATTTGATTTTTCAAAAACGCTGAACCGCATATTTCTTTATTTCCTATCAAAAGCATACATTTTAATTTTCACATGCCTAACTTAAGAAATACTGAGTTTCCCATACAAACTTTCATCCCCTATATCACCCCCTGTAAGATTATTTTTTAAGACCAAAAGTAGCCTGTGTCCTTCCCCAGGATGTTATATAAAGCCTTGCCAAATTTTATCGAAATCCGTGCAGTTTTGTAAATTTTGAAATAAACCCCTATTTTACCCCTTAGGGGATGATTTTTCAAAAATGCTGAATCGCATATTTCTTAATTTCCTACCAATAGCATAAATTTTTTATCCCTAACTTAAGAAATACTGGGTTTCCTTACAAACTTTCATCCCCTATATCACCCCCTGTACTTGTTTTTGAAAGTATCCTATGTCCTTTCCCAGGATGCTATATAAAGCCTTGCAAAATTTTGTCGAAATCCTTGCAGTTTTGTAAATTTTAAAATCAACCCCTATTTTAACCACTTAGGGGATGATTTTTCAAAAACGCTGAACCGCATATTTCTTTATTTCCTATCAAAAGCATACATTTTAATTTTCACATGCCTAACTTAAGAAATACTGAGTTTCCCATACAAACTTTCATCCCCTATATCACCCCCTGTAAGATTATTTTTTAAGACCAAAAGTAGCCTGTGTCCTTCCCAGGATGTTATATAAAGCCTTGCCAAATTTTATCGAAATCCGTGCAGTTTTGTAAATTTTAAAATCAACCCCTATTTTACCCCTTAGGGGATGATTTTTCAAAAATGCTGAATCGCATATTTCTTAATTTCCTACCAATAGCATAAATTTTTTATCCCTAACTTAAGAAATACTGGGTTTCCTTACAAACTTTCATCCCCTATATCACACCCTGTAGTATTGTTTTTGAAAGTATCTTATGTCCTTTCCCAGGATGCTATATAAAGCCTTGCCAAATTTTGTCAAAATCCGTGCAGTTTTGTAAATTTTAAAATCAACCCCAATTTTACCCCCTTAGGGGATGATTTTTCAAAAACGCTGAACCGCATATTTCTTTATTTCCTATCAGAAGCATACATTTTAATTTTCACATCCCTAACTTAAGAAATACTGAATTTCCCATACAAACTTTCATCCCCTATATCACCCCCTGTCAGATTATTTTTTAAGACCAAAAGTAGCCTGTGTCCTTCCCCAGGATGCTATATAAAGCCTTGCCAAATTTTATCGAAATCCGTGCAGTTTTGTAAATTTTAAAATCAACCCCTATTTTACCCCCTTAGGGGATGATTTTTCAAAAACGCTGAACCGCATATTTCTTAATTTCCTACCAATAGCATAAATTTGTTATCCCTAACTTAAGAAATACTGGGTTTCCCTTACAAACTTTCATCCCCTATATCACCCCCTTTAGTATTATTTTTGAAAAAAAAAGTATCCTATGGCCTTCCCCTGGATGCTTTATAAAGCCTTGCCAAATTTTGTCGAAATCCATGCAGTTTTGTAAATTTTAAAATCAACCCCTATTTTACCCCCTTAGGGGATGATTTTTCAAAAACGCTGAACCGCATATTTCTTTATTTCCTATCAAAAGCATACATTTTAATTTTCACATCCCTAACTTAAGAAATACTGAGTTTCCCATACAAACTTTCATCCCCTATATCACCCCCTGTAGGATTATTTTTGAAAAAAAAAGTAGCCTATGTCCGTCCCTAGGATACCATCTATAGCCTTGCCAAATTTTATCGAAATCCGTTCAGTGGTTTAGGCGTGAAAAGGTAACAGACAGACAGACAGACAGACAGACAGACAGACAGACAGACAGACAGATAGACAGACAGACAGACAGACAGAGTTACTTTCGAATTTATAATATTAGTATGGATAGTATGGATACGATAGTATGATAATATTTATTTTACTTAGATGTAAGCACTTTGTATCCCATTTTAAGTGAACTGTTATTTAAGTTTTTATGAGAAATTAATTCTTTAAACCTAAATACATCTTTGTTGTCATCAACAACGAAACGCTTTAGTTATAGATCGCTCATTCATATTGAATTACATATTCATATTTTACCCAAAACTTATTTATCATTCACTCACAGAACACAATACCGTGCATTACTTTCGTTACATTAGTTGCGTATTGTTCGCGAAACAAAGCTTTCATTCACTCTCTCATTCAGTGAATGTTTTGACAGTATAATGTGCGCATCATATGGAGGGTAAAACTGCCTCTGACTGTAAGCGGAGAGGTGTTGGTAGCGGAGTGGGAAAAATAGAGCCGATTTCTTATAGAAATAAAAAAAAATTGTTTAAAAGTATGTTGCATAAGGAGTCACTTGTGTTCGAAGTATGTAAGTACCAACCGTTATTGAAAACTTGCCAAACTGTTCTGTAAAAATCTCACCGTGGTGGAACCTTAGGTGGAGTGAGTTTGATGTGATCTGTCATTAATGTCAATTCCTAGCTTCAAGTGGAATGACAGCTCACTTCTTGCTGACTTCACTTAAGTTTCCACGGTGCAATTTTTAAAGAATAGATTGGCAGGTCAAAATCAGGGATAAGCCATTCCCGGGACTTAAATCTTTACTTATCAAAGTAAAACTCAAATCATTTATTTCAAATAGGCACATAAAGGTGAGCGTCCACTGCACTGGTCCGCAACGGCCGCAACGCACGCCTTCGGTTTGCTGTGTGTGAATTCATATAGCACTGCATCCAATACCGGTACCGCCCGCATTTTAATTTTTCATACAAACAAAACAAAATCCGTTGCGTGCCGTGCTTGCATTGCAGCCGGCTTTTGAACAAAAAAAAAATCAACAAGAAAATAGAATTGATTCTAGTCGCCCCTTCCAAAACGTAGTTTCGTATGGAGAAGAATAGGCAAGAAACGCCACCGTTACTCTTTTAAACTGTTTTACAATATTTTGTATGACATTGCACGATGCACCTATAATAAAATGACTATAAGTAAGTATCACAACTAAAAAAAAAAAAAATGTAGTAATGACAGATAAATTAAATATGTGATAGAGACATGGTGCTCACTTATTTACAAACATTGTAAAAGTAGACGAGTATCGCAGACAGTATCAGGAACCGTAGTTTAATTATTGACCATTATATTGTGTTAACAATCCATCTGACTCCAGCTTTATAAGTAGGTAGGTATATTTGCTTCATATCTAAGACTAGGTACTTAACATTCAAGATATTCCGAACATGTTTTCATACATTTAAATTAATTTGTCTGAGGTAAAAGTTTCACGAATACAAATGAGTTTTATAACTTGAGCAAACTTCGCAGTTTACTTTTGGCCAATGGCTCAACCTGCCATTATAATTTGACTACAAAACTAGATAGAAAAATGGTTTGTAGACATACAAGTACTTAAGTTATTTTGGATAACGTTTGCGTATTTACGAAGAGGAGCTCGTGGCTAAGTAATAACAGCCGCTTGGCGGGGTTGGTCCGTGGATGGTGTCGCCAATTACCTATTAATGACGAATATCTAAACCTTAAACATCTTTGTATCAACAAGCCTAGGTACGTTATGACTATGATCTAAAGACTGCTGTAATTATGTAAACTGACTTCCACTGGTGAACTGATTTCCATGGAATAACCTTTACCCAATTATCATCGCAATGATATTGGAGGGCTGTTACCCCAGGGTAGCCTCATGATGTTGGGGTCTATTCCCCCCGGGTAGCCTCATGATATTGAGGGGCTATTTCCCCCGGCAGGCTCATCATCTTGAGGGGCTATTCCCCCCGGCAGGCTCATGATATTGAGCGGCTATTCCCCACGGCAGGCTCATGATATTGAGGGACTATTTCCCCCCGCAAGCATGATATTGGGGGGTGTTCCCCCAGGTGGCCTCCAATCTCCCCTTACAGCCACCCCAAGCCTAGCAACTGAATACTGGCCTTATTTGGTACCATTTCTGTATCTAATCGCTAGTAAAACAACACAAACACGTCGACAACATTGTAAAACAATATAACTTGAATATCTTGTGAATCTAAGGGCACATGCACTGAGAATTAGCAAGCTCACTCACCAATATACTGCTCGCTCCGACCCTCAGGTCCAAAAGTGAAACGGGCGCGCGCGCGCGCTGCCAACACCGCGCGCTACCCCCTCCTTTACCCACCTCACGCCACGTCTTTACTAGTTATTATCTGTACCTATAGGCTATAGGTATTACTTCGCATTCGCGACAGATGGCTGACCATCTTTACATACCGAAACTCCTCCGTGCCTCAGAAAGCACGTTAAGCCGTTGGTCCCGGCTGTCATTCGTGGATCTTTGACAGTCGTTACGAGTCGTCAGAAGCCCGAAAGTCTGACAACCAGTCCAACCAAGGGGTATCGTATTACCCAGTTGCTGGGTTGTGGAGGTCAGATAGGCAGTCGCTCCATGTAAAATACTGGTATTCAGCTGCATCCGGTTAGACTGGAAGCCGACCCCAACATACTTGGGAAAAGGCTAGGCAGATTGTTTGCGTATTTACGAAAGAACGAATAAACATAATTTAGAAAGTTTCAACTTTATATTTTTATAGCTTTTAATATATTTTAAAATAATAATGTTAAAAACAAGTATTTAAAATAGGAAGAGAAATAATCATAGGGGATCAAAAAATTCGTCCGCATCGCTGTCAACAGGAAAAGTACCCAAAAGGCAGCATGGCCAAATAGTATTATTTGTCTGCCACGTTGTATGGCATAAACATAATTAAATCGATTTTTCTGTTACGTATTTTCTGCTGTAAGTACAATACGACTTCGTCCGCGTGGAATTTCTTCTTCCCACGACCTACCGCGTCGCATCACATCGCCTGCCCGCGCTATTATTTAGTTTTCGCTTAGAGTTCTTTCTGGCCTTTTTTCTTTTTGCTCGGTTCCTAAAGGTCGTAGCGTGATGTAAATCCTAAAACCCTCCTCAAGAATTGGGCTATCGAATACAGAAATATTTTTTCATATCCAACTGGTTGTTCCAGAGATTAGCGCGTTCAAACAAACACAAAAACTCTTCAGCTTTAAGGCTCTTACAGACAGAGGCGATATCGCGTCGCGACGTGTCGTGTAGCGGTGTTGCGACGCGATAATATCGCAATATCGCTCGCGATATCGCCTCTGTCTGTAAGAGCCTTTATAGACAGTACACACAATAGATGTATATAAATAAACATAATTCTAGGTCAATCCAACCGGCCTCCGATAAAAAGGTTTTATTGAAATGTGATTTTTACTCATATTTTATTTTGTTTTCTTTCTTTATTTTTTTTTTTTTGATTTTTGACAGTTGTATGAAATGTCTGAAACACGGCAAATTGTCGTAGTGTTTCAATCGAGAAGGTCGGACATTTCGTTCATTCATGAAGATTCATGAGTTTGGTTTTATTTCACTATTTCGTTATTTTCAGTTATTTCAATATTTTTAATCAAGTATTTGACATGGAAAGTGTCGGAATTTAAAATCTTAAATATTTCCTCGTAATCACTTTCTTCAAAATGTTTCGAACTATACGAATGTTCTAATGTTAGGGTCTCCCGGGAAATGGTTGACTCCAATGATATATTACCTTTAGATGCGTTACCCGGGCTCAAAAATGGGAAATTAAATGAAGGGTAATTGCCCGGCGTGATATCAGTCACGCACGCGCGCCAGTGAACATGCAGCAGCTAGTGACATAATTAAATAAGTATATTCATCTCTTTCTTACAACAGGTATCGGCATGCGTCTTTCCTTTTCTTTGCGGCCAGTATATACTGGTATGTTGGTACATCATGGCTTACGCTGTTTTTGAAAGCACAGAGGGGCAATTCCCGTAATATTAACAGCGTTCGCAATATCATCTCAAGACTCAATCTGTCAAAAATTGTATTAAACGATATACAATTTTTGACAGATTGAGTCTTGAGATGATATTGCGAACGCTGTTAAAATTACGGGAATTGCCCTCTGATGTTCGTGTATGACGCGTCTAACTATAATACGTCATTGGTTGACTCCAATTTCGGAGTATTTGGGAATACAACTACGCGTCGTTTTCGCAAAAATAAAATAAAACCACCTCAAGCTTTGTATTATTAGCTTGTGTTGGTTGACCCGCGGGTCCAATAGCGAGCGGGTCCAGCTCACCGAAGACTCCTAGATACGACAGCGCCATTTTGCCTTCCCCATTTGATTTATACAATCATTTTTGTTGATTTCCCCATTTGATTATACACAATGCCTTCCCCATTTGATGATACTCAATAATTTTTGTTGATTTCCCCATTTGATGATACACAATCATTTTTGTTGATTTCCCCATTTGATTATATACAATGTCTTCCCCATTTGATGATACTCAATCATTTTTGTTGATTTCCCCATTTGATTATACACAATGCCTTCCCCATTTGATGATACTCAATAATGTTTGTTGATTTCCCCATTTCATGATACACAATCATTTTTGTTGATTTCCCCATTTGATTATACACAATGCCTTCCCCATTTGATGATACACAATACCTTCCCCATTTGATGATACACAATAATTTTTGTTGATTTCCCCATTTGATGATACACAATACCTTCCCCATTTGATGATACACAATCATTTTTGTTGATTTCCCCATTTGATGATACACAATACCTTCCCCATTTGATGATACACAATCAGTTTCCCTGACTCAAAGTCAATCGAAGCCTCAACCAAATTCCTGGAACCGATACCAAAGTAACTCTTCAACAGTTGGAGGCTAAAGTTTCTTCGCGACTTCGGTACAAATGGGACATTAACAGGCTCTTACGCCTCGTCCCCAAATTCGGCGAGTTTGGGCTCATAAAGTTCATTCTTAATTACGGTAGAACCAATTTAACTTCGTTGTCTCTACTTCTGTACCTTGGATGTGGTTTGAGGGTGTGAGGAAGTTGAGAGGCAGAAGTTTCAGTTGTCGAGTTTATTGCTTAGCCAAATTATCATCATCATTATGTAAGTCAAATCTTACCTCACAGAAATAAGCGATAGGGATTTTATTTTACACTAGCTTTTGCCAGCGGATTCGCCCGCGTGGATGTCGGAAAATATCCCACGGGAACGTGCTACCGGGAATTCCTTCCTTATTCCTTGTCTACATTATAAAGGGAACCTCTGTGCCAAATTTCAGCTTTCTAGGTCCAAGGGTTTGTGCTGAGCGTTGATGAGTCAGTCAATCAGTCAGTCAGTTAGGACTTCTCTTTTTATTTATATAGATAGATAACTTATAAACTGAGACACACGAAGTGACGGCGTCGTGTTACGCTGCGCGGTGTCGCAGAGCCTCCCGCGAAAACGTCGGTAGACTACACCCTTCGGCCAAAACTCTTCCGTCAGGAACGTGTCGAGATCGTGTGTCGGAACACGCACCACAAACGATTTGAAGTTGGTGTCGTGACGCGGCTCCAACTTCTCGACCCTCAAGTTCCACTTGGTCTTCACCTTCATGTACTCCACGATCTCCTCAACCTTCGTGGAGTGTTGCAGTCGGGACACATACAGCAACGTCGTAAGTATCGCTGGACGTAGCAGCATATTTGGTCCTGTCAGTCCAGTACCGCATTGATTGCGACAATTAGGATTCTTCTTCTTCTTCTTCTGAACTTTGGTGAAGCCATTCTCATCACACTCTTGCTTTGCTGGACAGTGCTGTATCGGTTTCCACGGAAGGGTTTCACAGCGACGGTTCTGCTTTCCCCCTTTCTGCTGCTCAGGTTGTGACGCAGATGGTGGTTTAATACTTCTATAAAATGTGCTGAGTTAGATCTTATTTTAAAGGATCCAAAAAGTAAGAAAGAAACCAAAATAATGAAAAAATAGAGGAGCTATACACGTTCTAAAAGTTTTTGGAGCGAACATATTTGTCGCCCACAAAAAAATTCAGGCTCACCAACCTTTTTTCGGAAGGTGTCCCTTACCTTTTGATCTAGGTACCGAGTAGTGAATAGTATACGTTACCTTTTGAAAGCTTGACAAATCGTTTTTGTATTATGTGTTTCTAAGCGAAATCCCTCGGCCTAAGTAACGACCGTCTCCGCATAGTATCATAGCCCTGCCTTTTTGCCAAAGTCGGGTAAAAACTTGAATAATTGAGGTTAGGCGAAAGTTAGAAAGTATAATATAAGTACAGGAAATAAACCCTTTGCAAAGATTTATAGCGTTCATTGAATAAGGGGCTCGTGGCCAAGTAATAACAGTCGCACGAGTTGATCGATCAGATTAAGCTACTCTTACCGTGGTTGGTCCGTAGATCTTTATTATTAATCAATAGCATGTCGTGGTGAGGCGAAGCCGTAAGATTTCCTGCTACCAAAAAACGCTCAAAGCGCGAGAAGTTTTCACTTAAAAAAAAACCGGTCAAGAGCGGTCGGACTCGCGCACCGTTTTGTTCCGATTTCTGAAAAAGTGTGCTATTTAGAGCCATCGTTTTATTTTTCCCGTAATCTACACATAAACTCCTATCACATAGAATAATTTCATATTTTTCTGTAAGCAAACTTCAGAGATTAGGGGGCAACGGTATTTCTTTAAAAATTTTTCATCAAAAGTCGAAAACTATGTGGCCTAAAAAAAAAAATGATTGAGAATGTGCAAACAGCGATCTTTCATATGATACCCCACATGCCTTAATAGCCCCACTTCGAATTTATAACCCCCTTTCAATCCCTGTTGCAAAAAAACATGTATACATATTTTTATTTCTTTCTCATTTGCAAAATAGTTGGGCAAACGTCATCTAAAACTGTTCCAAACTTCAAGTTGATAGCATTAGTAGTTCTTGAGATATCCAGCAGTGACAGAGAGACAAACATACTGAGTCACGCCATAAGGGTTCCTTTTTACCATTTTGGTACGAAACCCTAAAAAAACTCTTTTTAAAAATACATTTAGACATACAAAAAATAAACTGTTTTAAACAAGCAAAGAAAATGTGAATACCGCCAAGTGTTTATGACCCCCATTCAAGAAATACCAAGACAATTTACCCCACACGAACGTAACTTCTCCTAGAAAGAAACAAATGTTACCACTTTATTCCACCTTTGCACCAACTGAAAGTACTGTAAATTCTCCCCACAATTCTGTGATGTCATTTATTCGTCTACAAGTATAAACAAAACTTGTAATTCGTTAATTAGAGGACAAAGTTGAATTAACCTATTTCAAAGTTCTCACACCGGACTTTGTTTTCGAGTTTGAGAATAGGGATGATGACTAAAATTTATTTTTTGTCCGTCATAGAGATTATTAAAAAATATTGGACACGTATTTTTTCTTTTTTTACGTAATCAAAAAATTACGGCGATACATTGAGTTAAAATATGGTATGACGTCACGCGTAGCTAGGTTTTATACGTACAAGTGACGTAGCGAGCCCCCACTCCCCAACTTTAATGCGTGATAGCTAAGAATTTTTTTATTAATATGATAAAGCAAAAAATACGTGTCTAATATTTTTTTATTATCTGACTGACGGAGTAAATATTTTTTTTTTTTTTACCCAGGCATCATCCCTATTAATGACGAATGTAGGAGTGCATAGTTAGCACTTCCTAGAATTTAATGAATTCTTTGTTACTGAATTAGCTGAGGCTTGTAGCCAATGATATTGCTTGTAGCTAAGTAATAACAGCTGCAAGGGATAATCGATCACCCGCCGGGATCGCGGCTTGTTCGAAAGATATACCGTGACCCTGGCACAGGCAACTGAAGGAACACGGGTGGGTTTTAGTCAGTAAAAGTTTGACACGTCCTTCCGCTCCACTCAGAGCGGGAGAAGTCATTTGATGATTTCCATCCACAAAAAAAAGGGTCAATCGATCAGGGTAACCTACACTTACCGGAGTTGGTTCGTGGATGGGGGACCATCTTTAAATATCAAGACCCCTCCGTGCCTCGGAAAACACGTTAAGCCGTTGATCCCGGCTGTCATTTGTGGATCTTTGACAGTCGTTACGGGTCGTCAGAAGCCCGAAAGTCTGACAGCCGGTCTTACCCAGGGGTATTCGTATTACCCAGCAACTGGCTCCATGTAAATATTTAACTGCATCCGCTTAGACTGGAAGCCAACCCAAACATAGTTCGGAAAAGGTTAGGTAGATGCTGTTTTACTGAAATAGCTGAAGGGAACATAGCACAATATCTTGTCTGTATTCCTCACTTATATCCAAATTTCACCAGTTATCTTTAAGCCACATGTAATAGGGAGCCAGCCTTTTGCCATTAACCGGGAACAAATCCAGACTCCGGGCTGCTACCACAGAATACAGGGTGTAAGGGACAGCCCTCCGCCAACTGATAGGGTGAATTCAGTATGTCTTACTAAGATGACTGGTACATGAAATTTTTTCAGGAACGTTAAGGGAATCCAATAAACCTGATTTGTTTGTGTTTTTGTGCACAAATCGGAACGTCTATTACTGGTTGGGAGGGGTAGGTAATATGTATGCGGTGAGTTCGATGAACTCTGTAGCTAGACAGAAAGTGAACAGCTGACACGCGTCGTTGGTTAGAGTATTTCAACATCCATTGCTGGTTTTTTTTGTTTTTTTTTTTGCAGTTTTTTTTACATAAATGAAACACATTTTGAATAAAACACACAATGCAATTTTACATTGGAATAATGAAAATGTAACTGAAAAAAAAATTGAAAAAATGAAAATTTTCATGAGAAAATTTCCGGTAGAATATGATTCAAAATGAGGAGCTGAATGCACCCTGTTAGTTTGCGAAGGGCTGTCCCTTACACCCTGTGTACAGAGTGTAAGTGACAGCCCCACTGCACACTGCAGCACTGTCATCCTTTTAAGGGGTCATAGGAGTCTACTGCAGCGACAACCAATGTATTCGTATTTTAGTATGTGATACTTCCTGCGGCTGAGCACTGTTTTCCAAAATACAAGCTTAAGCTTAGTTTGGGCATCAGTAACAGTACCTTTTGTGAAATAATACATTAATACGTTGCATTGTGAGATTACTCTAAGATTAATGTATTAACTGGCGACAATAAAGAAATTTTTATTTTTATTTATTTATTTTATTGTACCTACTCATCATTTTGAACAACTTTTACTATGGGACCAAACCTGAAATCGCAAAAAAAAAATCAGCTGATTTTTTTTTTGCGATTTCAGGTTTGGTCCCATAGTAAAAGTTGTTCATATTGATGAGTACAATGACCCCTTAAAAGATTGCCACTGTTTACACTTACACCATGTATTATTATTTACTATGAACCACATCATGCTAATCTTACGTGTATTAATAAATAAAATGTTCAATTTTCTTATGGATTATGTAAATCTACTCGACTCTACTTATTTTTTATTTTTTTTTTTCTCTAGTACTTACCTACTTACTTAACTTTTTAGCCCTATCATTGTTAAGCTACCACTTAGGGAAGAGTGAGACAGCTCCGACACAAGTACTTTTGTAACTTACTGGGCTGCCTCAATTTATGTATAATACAATGCTTAGTTGAAATAAATGTTTTTGTATTTTGTATTTGTATTTAATTAAAATAGTTGCCGAGTAGAATATCTGCAGCTAGTGTAGATCTAAGTCTATTTTTCATTACGATGCCAGCTAAGCTTGCTGGTACGTTCGACGATGCATCCGCCAGCCGCCTCGCGTCACGTAGCCAATAACGTACAGCTTGAAAGTTTTGCGGCGGAGCGCTAGCATCTACGTCTTTCATAAAATATCTAACCAACTTTTTTTAACCGACGATAAAAAAGGAGGAGGTTGAAACAGCTGGTTCACGGTTTTTTCTTCTTTTATCAAAAATACCAAAAAGTATAAAATCATCTTTACCTTAAGGTATCCTCCCTCTCGGTTAGATCTTTCTAACCAAGCCTGATCTATTTATAGTCTACCTAAACCATGCAGTGAAGTTCGTCACTCAGCCACTTTGCATTATTAAGTTGGTACAGCGTCCATTTGTGCCGGAGTGTTGGTAATGGAGTCATTATCTTACGTTGTCAGGTTGCTGACGTGAGACACGACAGGAGATATAGTGGATATGATATCTTTATAAGGGAGGTAGATAAATGAATATTTCGTACACATAAAGAGCAGGATCTCTCCAAATTACGGGGACATTATGTCAGGCAACACAAGAAAATCTAAGATTCAGAATAGAGGTAAGTACACAAAAATTTTAATATTTTTTGTGAATTTTAAAATCAACCCGTATTTTATCCGTTACGGGATGATTTTTCGAAAACGGTGACCCACATAATTCTGTATTTCCTACCAAAAGCATAATTTTGAATTTTCTTATCGAAATGCTGGGTGGTTTCCCATACCCACCCATACCCATCTGTCTGTCATTTCATCCCCTATATCACTTCTTGTACCATTATTTTTGAGATAAAAAATTGCCCATGTCCTTCCCCAGGCTGCCATCTATCGCCTGGCCAAATTTTATCAAATTCCGTTCAGTGGTTCAGCCGTGAAAAGGTAACAGACAGACAGAGTTACTTTCAAAGGAGAATGCCAGATCCTGCCCCACCCTTCCATTAATTTACAAGAAATGTAAATAGTATGGATTTCGTAGTAGCTTTTACCAGAAACTAAATTCTACAAACCTAAACGCATCATAGAATTTCTAGATCCACACAAAACAGCACGACAACTGACTGAGAGTTGTTAATCATAGTTTTGCTATTGACACAAGACAATATCCAAACGTTTCTGAGCACCTTAATAAACCAAGCACCCACAGAATGCTCGCTTTCAAAGCACTTGCATTCCGTATCGGGACAGATATACACCAGTTTGAATATTTGTGCAGTCACCCTTAGCTTTGAGGAACAGGTTAAGTGGGGAAATTGGGCAGGAATGTGAATACCAGCATGAGCTGGCATTAATTATGTCGCCAGGTGGTTTAAAACATATAGCGAAAAGACAATAAGTGACATTATAAAAAGACTTCATGATACTCGTAAGTAAAAGGAATTGCTATGATGGATCTTACATGTTAGTTAAAGTAGAATTAATATAAAATGTTATGTCACTCGTACAGACAAAAGTTTTATACCACAAATTGTAAATGATAATAATTGGATCGTTGGATTTATTTTGATTCATAAGCACTGTCTTTGGTAACCAACACCACCTAACAAAAATATCAGGAATTTTATTGGCTTTCTGTCAATACAAGAACGTTAACTGTAGCTGCATTCAAAAAAATCTAACAAAATAGCAAAGAGCGCGCTGTCCACAAAAAATATTTTGCGCCACTTTAGTGGCATTGGACAGTTTATCGTTTCCGCTACGCGCCACTAGAGTGGCTTGGTCATTTTAGTGTATTGGCGTGCTAGATTATGTATTATTTCAGTCACAGGAAATTCAGTCAGGTGAATCCATTCACCTTCATTTCATCATTCATCGTGTGGATCATTGAAGTCAAAAATATTAAATTCATCTTGTAAATTGTTTGTTTTTGAACAAAGTTCCATAATCCAGCTTGTTTTTCTGTTTGTAGGTTTATAGAAACTCTTTTACACGTCAATCATATTTTATTAAGAAACTAGATGAGGTGGATAAGTCATGACAGTGAATCTCGCAGAGTTATATCTATAGGGTACTCAGGTACTATTAATTAGTGCCCAATTCAGTGATATAGTCGTTTGATAGAAACCTTTGTCTCCTTCCTATTCATTATATTATTATCAAAGACATGATCTTGACATAGTCAATAGTTACACACAATACCTACAATTAGCCTCACTTCAGTGACAATGACCGGACCATGTAGGTCTGTGGGTAGATAATTTGATGGACCCTTTGTGTTTCACTAGATCAATGATCAATAGGATATTGTTCATTAGAATGATACCTATCTATAGTATAGTATAGAATCTGAAGGTACTATTGATTATGTATCGATAAAAATCAGGCTTTATTTAGCGGTACGTAACAGTCCGTCCGCACCGTAGGCCAAAATCACCACAGATTACTAATATGTAGCAAGCTAGAAAACACTTACCTTCAGTTGGAATATAGGATAGTTAATAATATCGTATGTTTTTTTACAATATTATAGATGATTTCGAAAGTAAGTTTATCCTCGTATTTACTCACGCACACACACACATACTTACACACACATACTCACACACCTATGCAAACACCCACACGCACATAATACATTCGCTCGTACCTACACATATTCACATTATTTTTTAACCTATTATTCTAGTTTGTAATCAATCTCCTGTGTTTAGCATAAATTCTAGAACGCTATCGTCCTTTTCCTGAGGTGGGCGTTAATTCCTACGACACAGTATTTTACTGATGTAGGTATTATCGCACTAAATGTTATTGTCATACTGTGTTTTTTGTTCAATAAAGAATTTATTTATTTATTTATTATTTGTTAATAGTCTCCTTGAATGCTTCTTGGTTACTAAAGTATAAATGATAAATGATAAATGATAAATGATAAATGATTTATTTTCTGTAAGTAGGTTTGTACAAACACTTTTACACGTCAAACATATTTTTTTTAAACTAGATGAGTTCGACGTTTCCTATCTGACTACTCTGAGAAGAAACGCCGAAACAAACTCAGAGGTCACAGTCTCTTTTAAAGTCCAGACATAATCTTGGTCAGATCATGTGAAGACCAGGTAGATTGCAGTCTGAAATGGTCTTTTGATGAAAGAACCACACAGATTGAGTGGACCTGTCCAGTCAGTGCACGCATTTGTCAGTAATCGTGCAGCTCAACTCAAAACTTAAGGAGCTTAACGATTCGACGAACAATACCAAAGAAAAGACATTTGGGTAGGCCGCATAAATTACTCAAACTGTCAGACTATAACTAAAACTGAGAAAAGGATAAAATAAATAAAAAACAATGATCCACGTAGTCTTCACATTCACAATAATTAAAAATAGTATAACAAACAAAATATTCATGTCATTGTATAGAATATGTAAAAAGGTATTTAAATCAACATTAATAGTGTAAATTTATTGGAGCAGCTCAATCCCAAGCCTTTTTGTCCTCAATATAGTCTTTGACAGTATAAAAGGCTTTCTGACAAAGTTTCCGCTTTATACAATTTTTGAATTTATTAAGGCTTAGTTCTTGAATGTGGCTTGGTAGTTTATAATAAAAACGTATACATTGGCAACTAAACGAACCACTTATTTTCTTCAGCCTGGTTGTAGGAACAACAAATTTGTGTTTGTTTCTAGTATTCACATTATGGACGTCACTGTATTTTTTAAACAAATTGATATTTTTATGAGCATACAAAAGATTTTCATAGATATACTGAGAAGGCACAGTCATTATATTAATTTCTTTAAATTTATCTCTGAGGGAGTGTCTGGGACTTAATTTGTAAATTGAACGAATAGCCCTTTTTTGTAAAACAAAAATTGTCTGAATATCGGCGGCATTTCCCCACAACAGAATACCGTACGACATCACACTATGAAAATAACTAAAGTAAACTAAACGGGCTGTCTCTGAACAAGTTAAATCACGAATTTTCCTAACGGCGTATGCTGCAGCGCTAAGCTTTTTCGACAATTTATCTATATGGGGGCCCCATTGAAGTTTGGCATCCAAAATTATGCCCAAGAACACTGTGGTATCTTCGGGAATCAACTCTTCACCCTTTATGAGAACACTAGTTTTTACTTGTCTAACATGAGGTATAGTGAACTTAATACACTTAGTTTTTTTCTCGTTAAGAAGTAGGTTATTAACATTAAACCAGTTAACTACTTTTGCGAGGGCGCTATTTACATTGTCAGTAACCAGCTGCTGACGTTTGAGTTTAAATAAAAGTGAAGTGTCATCTGCAAACAACACTATATCATGATTATCCTTTATGAGGTAAGGCAAGTCATTAATATAAATAAGAAACAAAAACGGGCCAAGAATTGAGCCTTGGGGGACCCCCATTGTTACTACGGATCCGGGTGATCTTTTCCCGTATGGAGTATATCGTTTGAAGAAATTATGATCTACAACCAGTTCTATTTCTAGGCACCATTATTTTGAATGATACACCTCTGACTCCCATTTCCGTCCTGAAATCTTGTCCTAGATCAAGAATAAATCTTAAACTAGGGCTTGTAAATCAGAGAGCGAATTCCCGCCAACTTCATTATGCATGCCCTGAGGCGATGCAGATAAACTGACTTGGAAGAGACATAGGACACTGAATAGAAAGGTACAGAAGATCGGCTCATTGTAACGAGCGAAAAGGCACACATAGACATGGTTCACGTAGTGCAAGTGCACTCGCGACTGCGTTTCGTTTGATCTCCGTACATAGCGTCTATGTGTGTGTGTGAGCTTATTTTTGCTCATTGTATGGATACTTTTATTTTTATATCCTTAGACATTTCACACAACGCCATCTAGTCCCAAGCTAAGCAACCTAATGCTTGTGTTATGGTAACGAGATTGCAGATAAACTACTTAAATACATTTTTTTTTTTTTGTAAATACATACATCATATTATAGATAGAAAAACACCCAAACTCGGAACAAATACTTGTAGGTCGTACAAATATATTACTTTCTGTAGCTGTCTATTAGGGTTGCGTACCAAAATGGTGAAAAGGAACCCTTATGGTGCGACTCAGTCTGTCTGTCTGTCTATCACAGCTGGATATCTCAAGAACTACTAATGCTATCAACTTGTTTGGAAAATTTTAGATGGCGTTTGCCCAACTATTTTGCAAATAAGAAAAACATAATAGTAGATTATGCACCGAGGGGCTAAAGTTGTGTCTTATGTCACGGGCGTCATATTGAATCTCGAGCGCAATGAAGGATTCGGGATTTAACTCCCGAGCGCAGCGAGGTAGTTAAGAGTTTAACTCACGAGCGAAGCGAGGGAGTTAATACAAGAATCCTGAATGCAGCGAGGGATTCAAGCTAGCCCAAGGCAAAGACACCTTTAGCCCAGAGGAGGATACTCTATTTTTTACACCTACTGTGAGAAAATAATAGCCATAGTACGAAAAACAAAGTATTTATTAAATAAACAAACAGTAAGAATAACATATTTAGAACTAGTTAGATGTATGCACTTACATATTAATTGAAGTTAATGGTAACATTTGAGACATTAGTCCAGTTGTGCAAAGATAAAGTTAAGTTTTTATTTGGTACGTTTATAGATGTTGATGTGGAATTTAAAAAAAAAAAAAAAAAAAAAAATGGTTCGTAGTTATCTAATTATTCTTACAATATTATGTCTTCGAAAACATAGCAACGATATGAAGAAGCAGTCGTTATGATTTTGTAGGAAATCGAGAATATCATCCAGGCGTAAGTAGTAAGGGTTTCGAGAATAGCTTTCCTCTTTCTGGCACCAAAGGGTGTTTGTTAGTACTGTACTGCCAATTTAGCTGAGCATGTGAGATTCCACATTCAAATCACATTATTGACCAGCGGGTCATAATGAAATCCAGTACAACATTATTGACCGGCTGTGCCCCCGGCCACTAATGACTCACTTTAGGTTAAGGTTGCTTGACATATAATTTGACATTTTCGAGCAGGTGGTGTGAAAAATTATTTATGTTTTTTTTTGCAGCAAGGACTGAAAGGGGATCTTAAAAATTCAAAGTGGGGCTACTAGGGCATGTGGGGAATCACATGAAAGAGCGCTGTTTGCAAAGTTTTAGACAGTTTTTATTTTTTTATAGGCCGCATAGTTTTCGACTTTTGATGAAAAATGTAAAAATAAATATCGTTCCCTCCCCTTATCTCCGAAGTTTGTATAAAGAAAAATCTGAAATTATTTGTGTATATGTGATAGAAGTTTATGTGTCGATTACAGTAAAAATAAAACGATGTCTCTAAATAGCACAGTTTTTCAGAAATCGGAATGGAACCCTCGGCGCGCGAGTCCGACTCGCTCTTGACCGGTTTTTTTTACTAGGTTTACTGAATCTTGGCTCTGAACAGTACTTCGTTTAAAATCCATAAGTGATGTTGCAGACGACTGGAAGATGTAGCTTCCCTTGAGGGTGGTGGTGGGCACTATTTAGCAGTGCAGTGGCGAAGGGGGTCAGGTTACATGTTCTCTCCGAACCTGATGACCCTATAACCCTTCTACAGGAGAGTAATAAGGCCACCAGTACGCTCCGCAAACGCAAACTAAGATCTACGTTCCGACCCCGCCGTCGAGGTCGAAAACGTAATTGCCCACCTCCCCCTTGCCCTCTACTCGGCGAGGCTGCGCCAGCCGGGAGCGCAGCCGAGCCTGTAGCCTCTAACCCGCCACTAAACTCGCCTTGCCCACCGATCATTCTCGTACCTCGTACCTTGGATGTTATCGCGTTACGACCCAGCCTGAACCCTCTGGCTGTCCTCCCTACCCTTACCGCAGCGATGTGCAGAGTCGTTCAAACCCCTAGTTCTGAGTCCTAGTTTTAAGCCTGGCCGGAGGCTTTAAGCTATCGCTTAAAGCAGCCACAGGAAAGTCCGGTTAAGCAGTCTCGACCCCCCGTGGTCAACTGTGAGAAGCCATTCAAAAAAAAAAAAAAAAGGGGGACAGGTTTCGTGAACATGTGGCATCCATATTTTTGGAAGGGGAATAGATGCAACTGCTGATTATTGGGGAGATTGCAGTATCTAGTTTCTTTGTATTTGAGACATAAAGCGATTAATCGGCCACCCATATAGGTACTCAAAAGTAACAGTACATTACGTACAAATGCACCCAATGTGTCTATAATACTTGCAGTATACCTACCTAAATTAGTCCCAAAGTTATTCAATTAATATTCTTAGGGTGGTATTGCGCAGTAAATTCAAATTTTCTTCCCGTTTTTTTGCAATTTGCATGTCAGTATCAGGTTGTATGTTGATAAAAATATGATAGGTACGCGGTTATAACGAATATGTATGTATTTACATAATTTTAAAAGCTTTTATTTAATTTGCAATGTAATAGGTCGGGGAAAAAGTGTTTTCGTATTATAGTATGTATGAACTTGAAATAAAATCTCTTTGGCTATACTATTTGTATCTGGCTGGTTTTGGTATCATTGAAAGTTTAAATTTTAAAGAACATAATTCCAAATTCAAATTAGGAAAATGTGTGATTTTCATTTGTTTTTCGTACTGTCAAGATGAGTGAATCTAATGAAGAAATTCGATACATTTTAAAATCTTACTACAAAAAATGTAAAAATGCAACGCAAGCCGCGAAAAAAATTTGCGATGTTTATGGACCTAGTGCAGTGTCTGTGAGAGTAGCACAAATTTGGTTTAAGCGCTTTCTATCCGGAAATTTTGATGTCAAAGATGCACGTCGCTCTGGTCACCCTATTACCGATAAAATGGATGCCATTTTTGAAAAAGTGGAGCAAAATCGGCATATCAGTAGTTACGACGTAGCTGAAGAACTGGGAATTGACCACAAAACAGTTTTGACCCATTTGGCAAATGACACATAACTAAATAATAAACTATGAAAAAAAATGTCTTGAATTTGTATATAAAATACGAAGGAACTTTTTTCCCGACCTAATATGTATTATGTATGTTCGCGTGGAATCTTGCTAACGTAAACGCACCTAATAACGACCCGTTAAAATCCGCGCTCATTACCGCCCTATTCAGAAAACTATCATTTTTATGTAATGTATTAAAGCTACACAATTGGTTGCTTTAAAAAAAATGTAGATGTATTTGTATTGCAAATGTTCATCTCTTGTTTGTGTGCGTAACTCGACGATTTAAATAATAATTGCTCAGTTCGTCCGTGGACGCCGACCTTAGTGCATTTTCCATAGTGTGGCATTCCCGATGGCGTAAGTACTCTCGTTTCTTTTTTAGCAGAAGATTATATCGTCAAGCATTTTAATGTAACTTCTAGTTCTTTTGATGCATTTTTGATACTTTCAGGAACACAAGTAATGATTCATTTTAATGAGATACTATTTTATTTTGCTTAAAATTCAATATTAAAAATAGGCGGTAATAGGAACAAAAATCACAATTTTATTCCTATTGTCGACCCATGTCGCTGATATGTCGCTGATAAGTACTTGTCGTATTTTTTGTGTGCCATGATTTTTGTTAAAATGCATAAATTAATAGACAGGAGGCTATACTAACTCAGTTCCTTAGTATGTTAACTTATATTTGAGCTATTAACGCCATATATTCAAGAGCTTTAGTAGCCGTATACACTAACTTTGTTCTTATGTAAATATTTTGATGAATAAAGGAGGTATATTTTTTAAATAGTGTATTTTTATAGTTGAAATATCATAATTATTAAATGTTTTTAGAAACCGCACCACTTAAAATCATATACATGTAAAAAAATCACATGTATTTACACAATTCATACACATTCCCTTGGGTCGGTAATAGGTTATACGATTTCCTTTAAGAAAACCTATTACCGATCTACTTGTACATTTACGACGGACCCCATACTACATGTTTTTTTATTTGGTATTTATTTTCAAGTGAACATAAAGTTATTTAATAGACATTATAGTATTCCATAATAAACATACAGATTTAAAATAACATAAGCTTTATTATATTATAGTAATACTTAGCTAACATTTATATGTGGAAGTCATATAGTAATAAAAAAGAAAATAAACATAAAGTATTATTTATTATTAGTAAAGAGTATTATGCAATAATAATAATATAATACATAATAATAATATTTATTATAATATTATGCATAATTTATTATATACTGGGTGTAATTTTAATCACCGTTATCCTCTTAAGGGGTCATTGTACTCATCATTATAAACAACTTTTACTATGAGACCAAACCTGAAATCGCGAAAAAAAAATCAGCTGTTCAGTACATTTTGACAAGAGGTTCTCTTAGAGAACCTCTTCTTCCTCCTCTTCTCTTCTTGGACGTCTTCTAAATCTTTTACAGAGGATTTAGAAGAGGTCCCGCAATTATGACATTAATAAGTACGGCAAATTTTTTTTTCAAATATTCCTTGCAGTCCTAGGAAGGTTCTTATGAAAAGAAAAAAACCAGCCAAGTGCGATTCGGACTCACGCACGAAGGGTTCCTACCAGTATCTATAAAAACGGCAAAAAAATCACGTTTGTTGTATGGGAGCCCTTTTTGGGAGCTTGGACGCTGCTCCCGACACCGGCGGACCACTATTTTTTATATTTTTAAATGTTTTTTATTTATTTATTAAGAAATATTTAAAAATGTATTTTATAAGGAAAAAATATAAATAAACGAAATAATAATTATAATTATATAATAATAATTATTTAATTATGCATTATGCATTAATTATGCATTATTTTGCCCCCATTGGTTATATATTAATAATTCATAATTCGTATAAATATGATATTTTTTATTGATTTAACGCTGTTAAGAATATACTATTATAAGAATACATATAATTGTTAAGTGTTGACAGCATTCTGTACTGTGTTGGAGCATTTATATAAACAGTGCAATATACACGAGCATTTTTATTTAACTTTAACGGTTCCATTTATTTAGTGGTCGGTATTAGGTGTCACATAAACGGTATTAGGCAGACACCCGATATTTTGAGTCGGTGATAGGGACATGACCCTTTTCCTTTTATTTAATTTTTAATTTTTTAAGTAATTCTTTGATTATCTGTTCTTACACATAACTAAAAAAATCGATAATTTCAGTACTTGAAAAATTATTTTTATTGAAGCCACATATTAAGAATGTGCTTATTTTTTGGATATCAATCTGAACTCCGCTTAAACTGGCGGTAATGGGTGCGTTTACGTTACTCAATTTTGAAGCAGATATCTTCAACCGATTGAGCTGAAATTTTGTATACACGTTTTTAATCATAAGAATCATCAATATCTTTCTAAATTAGATTTGTTCCAAAATGTCATGCTTTCCGAAATCAAGTGGTTATTGATTCTTATGGTTATAATTATGTAAATACATGTTTTTTTATAGCCGCGTATCATATTTTTATCAACATACAGCCTGACACTGACCTGAAAATTGTAAAAAACGTAATATAATTTGAATTTCGCAGCTACTACTGCGAATACCTATTAAGACCAAGAGTTATAGGATTTTCTTGTCTTCTAAGTGGTTATTCCCGTTTATGAAACATATTTTATCTTCCTTAAAATATTCTAAGCCGCTCAGTGCAAATCCTTTCTATTTAATAGGCATGCTGTATGCCGGAGACGAACCGACGGAAAACCGACTAATGACCTCATCATAGCTACATGTTCCAACTAGACAGATTACAGGAACAAATGTGTGTGTGTTTGTGTGTGATGTTAGGTTGTGTGTAAGTGAAATAGGGGTTGTGTTAGTATTTTGGAACTCTGATGTACTTGTTTCAGAACATACAGGTCTGGTTTAAATAATGAGTGTGTGTTCACATTGAAGTTAAATTTCCAAATACTAGAATGAGTTGGGGAACTAGGTTATGTATTTGTCTGATGTGTAGTTCATAAGAGTTTAATTATTTTTTGCCTTAGATCAACGAAAAAAGGAAGATGGAAGTCCGTGAACATCAAAAGTGAAGCCGCCTTTTTATCTGTGTGTGTCGAAGGGTTGCTATTTGTTAAATTGTTTCCCTATAATTTGGGGAATAATATTGTGTAGGGAAGGTATCATATTTAAAGTTGTTTAATCGAATGAGAAAATTTGAAATCGTATTTTGGCAACCGTTGCACTTTATGTCACTGCATTCGTTCATTGAAGTTTTTGTTCCAAGTAACCTAAAACTCATAGTTTGTTTAATAAAAACAAAAATGTAATTTCAAGTAGGTACTTACAAGTGAAAAGTGTTTCCATGAGACTTTTTATGTGATTTGCTATTGTTTTTACAAGCACACGACGGTTCGTCAACGTACTAAGAGCGGTGAGCATGGTTTTAGTTGTATGTGTGCGTGAGTATGTATTTTAGCTGCAGAAGCACGGTTTTGTGTTTTCACTTTTGATGTTCCCAGCGCTACATCTTCCTTTTTTTGTTGATCTGAGTTTTGTGCCTGCATTTCGAAAGTTTTAAATATGCAAGCATACGCATAAATAACCTATTTCCCAGTGCTGCTACATAGGCCTACTCTCTTCGAGAGGGAGAGGAGTGGGATTTTGTAAAATAGGTTTTAATTAAAATTGAAATCCTGTTCTTCACCGTGCCAGAATCAGAAAGCCGTATTTGGAGAGGCCAGATAGTAAGAAAGAACGGCAAAGAATATAACAATAATAATTTATGAATAGTTTTTGTGCGGAAATCGGCTGTGGCATGTGATGAGGAGGAATGACGAAAATGTCGTGGTTTTGAGTGTGAATGTCGATGGCTATAAGAATAGGGGAAGACCAAAGAAACGATGGATGGACTGTGTGAAAGATGATATTTATTTATTTATTTTTTATTAAGGTTAACCAACAATTGCTTACACCAGTACATAACAGTTATTATTTATAATATGACACAATTGCGGGAGCAACAATTAAATAGGTTAACACCGCTAGCACAAAAAAATAGTGGTGAAACCATTAATTTACGGCAGGTTCAAAAAAATAAAGTGAACAAAATGTTAAAACTAAATTAATAAATTATAAAACATGATAAATATTAAATAATAATTGATGTGAAAATTAGATAATAAATTACACTCTGATAAAAATAAATTACATTGACCATTTAAAAAGTAATTAAATCAACAACAATCAAAATCAAATTGTGGTAAGGTAAAAAACATAAAATACCCAATTCCATGACAAACAGAAGACATAACCATTAAGACACACACAATTAATAAAAAAAAATTAAAAAAAGAAAACAACAAAGGAGATAAAAAGCCAACAAACCGAATTCAACAAACAGAATTATACTATCAAATGATACAATTATGATTAAACTAAAAATAGCAATGAGACCTGAGTAGATATCAATTAAAGAAAATTACTGTGTAAAATAACATTAAAAAAAAAAACAAATGCAAAATGTAAACAGCAATATCCCTACAAGCGTGTCGCATGACTGTTCAACAAAATTACTTTAAGAACTGCACTAGCACTGGCGTGGTGTATATCTAACAAGTCATTACAGCTGTTTAGGATCTTGCATAACCTTGGAATAAATATGGCTAGAAAGGCGGTGACTACCGAGATGACGACTGATAGAGAAGTATGGAAGAAAAGGACATGTTGCGCCGACCCCAAATAGATTGGGATAAGGGCAGGAGAATGATGATGATAATGAATAGTTTTAAGAAGTTACAAAACAAATTTTTACAATTTATCTAGTTACAAACTGCAGAGACATTTAACCAGAACTATACAAATAACATTTATAACCATAAATTAATGTGGAAGACTCACAAATCACCATTAAATCATGCGAGGTTTGCATACGAACGTTAATATGCATGCCATACGTAAACTACGTGCAGTGGTGGAAACTGACAGGAGTGACAGGTGACAACACGCGGCGGTTCCGTATCAGATGAAGGGGAACTGTTATTGTCCTTGTGGGAAATAGAACTCTGAATTGGGAGCGGTTTTGACAGTGAAACTGAAATGTTGTGGGAGGAATGACGAGCTGAAGTTTTCTTAAAAACTTCGAGCATGAAATTATTTATTTTTGAGCCATTAGAGTTTGGAATTTAAAAAAAAAACGTTTGGGATATTTCCGTAACTTGAATAAAAGATTATTTACAAGGCCCAAGTGTTTATGCGGTTCACATCAGATGATTCGAAGCATGATATAAGTCAGTTGGATAATACTACAAAATTATCGAAACTTTAGTTACTCCTACTGACGCGTTTTAAGGAGACGATAATGGATAAATTCTTCTTGTTATTATAACAAATACATATGTAAGGAAAAGTTCGGTTGCGTACAAAAAACTGGCCAAGTGCGTGTCGGATCACGCACAGTAAGTTCCTGGTTGGTATGAATTTATTAACATTGTAGTTGAAAAACATGTATTCCCATAGTTAAACCATTGATCGTGACCACTTAGAGACTTCTTTATTTATTCGGGGTATATTAGGGTTCCGTACCAAAATGGTAAAAAAGGAACCCTTATGGTGTGACTCAGTCTGTCTGTCTGTCTGTCTGTCTGTCACAGCTGGATATCTCAAGAACTACTAATGCTATCAACTTGAAATTTAGAATAGTTTTAGATGACGTTTACCCAACTATTTTGCAAATAAGAAAGAAATAAAAATAATTATATTTTTTTTGCAACTGGGACTGAAAGGGGGTCTTAAAAATTAAAGTGGGGCTACTAGGGCATGTGGGGTATCATATGAAAGAGCGCTGTTTGCACATTCTCAAACTATTTTTATTTTTTTTAGGCCGCATAGTTTTCGACTTTTGATATAAAATGTAAACAAAATACCGTTCCCCCCTTATCTCCGAAGTTTGCAAAGCGAAAAATCTGAAATTATTCTATGTGATAGAAGTTTATGTAAAGATTACAGGAAAAATTAAACGATGTCTCTAAGTAGCACACTTTTTCAGAAATCGGAACGGAACTCTCGGTGCGCGAGTCCGACTCGCTCTTGACCGGCTTTTTTATTTTGCACACAGGCATGCAGGTGAATTGAAAAAATTGAAATTGAAAAATTGTTTATTATTTTTACAAATAATATCTTAACAACTAGTGATTGGAGCCTCCTTTTAAGCAAATAAGCCTGTATTAGGAGACTCCGCTCTTCCAAATCAATTAGTTTAATTTACTTGTTTTCTATAGTAATATAAAGAAAATTAAATTATGAATGAATTATGCACTAGGCATTCAGTACACCAGTCTGAACTGACTGTCAGACGTCAGGTTCTGATTCTTTTATGAAGCGCAGCTGTGATCTCGTCGTGGTGTATCTAAAATGGATGCGGAAGGCAGACAGAAGGAAGATAGTTATAGCAGACATAAATATTTTATTTTCAATAAATGGAATGGACACTGTTCTTGTCAGTTAGTCCTGAATGCCTAAGCAATTAAGTTTGGGTAAGTGGACACAGTATAGAATAGTATGTGTAATTGTGTACTACGTCTGGGTTGGAGCTGAACAGTAAGGGCCAGGGTATTTTTTTAAAACTTCTTTTCTGAACGTGTCAATTTGAGGGGGGCCTGGAGTTCGCGCATGGTTTTTCGGTGAGTATAGTCATATAGTGGCTACTCGGACATCGTGAAATAGGACCTAGGTAAGTGTTTCACTCAATCTTTTTAAATAATAGGGGCTAAAGTATGAAATTGCCGTTTTATTGTATTAGGTACTTCGAATTGACATAGAACCTTCATGGTTTGAGATTTTTGAGTGAAACTTTTTTCACATGGTACCTATGAAGTTCTTCTTTTAAAAAATGTGCAACATTCGATTATCGACTTTCAGTTGTTTTTTTATTCAGCTTAGTCAAGAAAGATGGATACTTCGAAAATTCGAGTTATTTTTGAATACGAGTTCCGACGCGGAACTAACGCGGCAGAAACAGCTCGCAATATCAATGTTGCGTTTTAGTAGAGGGGACTGCTAATGAACGCACCGTGCGATTTTGGTTTAAACACTTTCGCGATGGAAACTTTGATTTGAAGAATGAACCACGTGGAAGACCGCCCACACAGGTGAATAACAATGAATTGAAAGATATGGTGGAAACTCTACAGGAACTGCAATAAGAAACCATTCTTCACCCTCCGTATTCGCCAGACCTTGCTCCAACGAACTACCATTTCTTTCGTGATTTGGACAATTTTCTACGAGATAAAAAGTTTTCTTCTCAGGAGGCAGTACAAAATGCTTTCACACAGTTTGTCGAATCTAGATCACGAGAGTTCTATTGCAAAGGCACAAATGACCTTTCTATTAGAAGGCAGCAATGTATAGATAATAATGGTAATTATTTTGATTAAATAAATATGTTACATTAAAAAAAAATGAATTTCAATTTTTCAGTACAAATCGGCAATTTCATACTTTAACCCCTAATACTTAGCCCACAAGGTTTTTATACCTGGCTATTTTAATAGTAACTGTTCAGAATAACAGTTCCAATTCTTCCCACACCACGTCAATATAATACCTTAGCTGTGCAAACACTCGTGGGGGAACCACCTGGGCCGCGTGGGGTCCTGAGCTACTCGAGGGGAACTAAAGGGGGTGAAATATAATATCGTTTGACCCCTTGTCTGTCCTAATGCGGTGAAGCGTACAGTAGGTAACTATTTAAGGTATATTTCCTGCATTATCTCTGTTTTATTCAAATTGTGACGGTAACTGATCCTGAATACATACCTAAAGTCATGTACGCACGAACGAACAAATACATGGTGAACACAAACATCGAAGCCTTTATGTTCAACAGAATAAGAATAAGATTAATCTGTATAAATAAAAGGAGAAGTCCTGACTGACAGACTGACTCATCAACGCCCAGCCCAAACCCTAGGACCTAGAAAGCTGAAATTTTGCACAGAGGTTCCTTTTATAATGTAGACAAGGGATAAGGAAGGAATTCCCGATAGTGCGTTCCTGTGGGATATTTTCCGACTTCAAGGCGGGCGAAGCCGCGGGCAAAAGCTAATATTTAATACACACACAAGATTCATGATAGGTACACAAGAGCAGATTTACAAACACATTACATTACATTACATAAATCTACACGGATCGTGTAACCCTGTCTCCTAAACTAGGTAGTCCTGTATCTTAGGAGACAGTGTTAGGACATACAGAGCAGTTTATCATTTTAACAGGGTCCTGAGGTTCTTCAAATGATCCGTGTTCGATGTTCGTGTTCAACATGTTTTGTTCGCTCGTGCGTACACGCATAAAGGGTTAAAAAATTAACTCTAAAAACTTTAAGGAGTGCTTTAGATCATCAACCTGAATAACTTTTACTAAGGCACCAACTTTGAAATCGCGAAAAAAATCTTCTGTTCCCTACATTTTGACAAGTTTATGCGAACATAAATGTATGCAACAGTTGATTCTTTTTTTTCAGATTTCAAAGGTTCCATAGTACTCTAAAGCACTCTTTAAGGTTGTTAGAATTTTTTTTAACACCTCCACCACCTCCACCATAAGGAAAATTCTTGATAGTAGTTAGTGAAGTTTCCTATGAAAAGTTTGTTAGTCTGGGGAAATTAGTAGGTACAGTCATGTCACAGTTTCCACAGTTACTTTTTTTCTGACAGCAGCAACCCATTAGCAACCTTATTGCAACGAAAATAAAGATCACTGTGATTTGGACGGACTTGTCAGTGGCAGCAACCCAACAGCAACCCTATAACAATAAGAGCGACTGCCTATCTGATCTCCACAACCCAGTTACTGGGTTACTGGTAATAACCCTTGATATAGTCGCTGGCACGTAACTTAGCAAGAATCATTAGATGCGCATTTCATTTCTTTAAGTTTCTTCTAAAATGATAAGTATGTTTAAAAATAAATTATATCAATAATCATAGAATAATGGCAAGCAATAAAACTTAAAAAAAAATTGTTGCACTAAGCGTACATGCGCGAATTTACTTCCACTACGCCAAAACCTTGCCAAGTTACGTGCTTTCGGGCTTCTGACGACCCGTAACGACTGTCAAAGATCCACGAATGTCAGCCGGTACCAACGGCTTAAAGTGCTTTCCGAGGCAAGGAGGGTCTTGATATGTAAAGAGGGTCACCCATCCACGGACCAACTGTGGCAAGCGTAGCTTAACCAGATCGATCGGTCCGTGAGGCTGTTATTACTTGCCACAAGCCCCCTCAACAATTGTATGTAATGGATTTATGGTAGAATAAATAAATAAATAATTATTATTATCTTCGGAAAGATGATAGAGGGTACTATGCTAGTTTCTATGTCGTGTGTATAATACTAACAAAATGGACTTTATGGGTCTGATTTTTTTTTATATAGTAACGGGTGAGCCAACGTCTATTTTCATTTATATCCTACGCGAAGTGACTGCGATGTGTTTAATCACTTTTCAGGTGTAAAATCGCGTGCAAAATCAATTAAAATCCATTTAAAACACCATAGATGACGAGTTAACAACCTGTCACTCTTTAGAACTACTTGAGCATTCAAACGTAGTGGCGGAGGGGGTGAAAAACCACCCCTAATCGGTCGTTCAAAAGGGGGGTGAAATTCGGCTGCGAAATAATGGACCCGGTCAGGTAGAACGAGTAAATGAATAAGAATAAAATTTTATTCATTCATTCAATCGAATCATGAGTTTGTAGTCTCGTTAGCATTTTATTACGATGTACTTTTTTTAACGATATTACTAACATTATTGTTATCCTTTTAACTGATAAAAAGGCAGTCAACAATAAAAAAGGTTCTTGTTTAAGGTTTTTAAAAAGCACAACTTGAAAGATTTCATTATTTTCATGCGCTAAATTACAATAATTGTAATGTTTGGGACCACCCTGTTTGTATGGGGACCACCCTGTATTATAATACATAATTATATACAGGGTGGTCCGTCAAACGTCAAACGTCAAAAAGAATTATCTGAATTCCTCATTCCCAGAGGTATTCGAAAATACCCCATGTGTGTTCCGCGATTTTTTGTAGATTGTTTTGTTTTTTTTTGTTTTTGAGTTTTCTGCCGGTGGAGCTTCAAAAATTCTTATCTTTTTTGTAGTGTAATTTTCAGATTTTTTTTGTGACATTAATGTAACATTTAAGACGACGATGTCATAAAAAAAAACTGAAAAATACCCACTACTAAAAAAGATATGAATTTTTGAAGCTCCACCAGCAGAAAACTGTACATATACAATTACAAAAATAAAATAATTCGAAAACTACAAAAAATCGTGGAAAATAGGTACATGGGGTATTTTCGAATACCCCTGGGTATGAGGAATTCAGATATTTTTTCATTTCGTCACTATTTGGACCACCCCGTATATGAGAATATAACTTATTTTGGGTTAGTATACACAAGAAAGAGATCAAATATTGACGAATTTCCTTCTATAACTCTTCTATGCAATGACTCTTTAAGCAATAATACTATATTTCCTTTCATCTATAAAACATAAACTTTTGTACGTCATCCAAATGATCACAAAGCCGTTTTCACAAGAAAACCTCATTTTCCAAAATTAATCCTTGAAATAATGGCGTTTAATGATACAAACAGTCCCTTATAAAGCAGATAACATTACACATAATAAAGCTTAGTCGTGCCCTTTACTTCAGGGGAAAGATTAAAGGCTCGTATGAGAAGGGGGGTAAATACGACGCCATCAGGAGTCATACGCGTATTCATTTCATAGTGGTTTTATCATGATTAGTGGAGACTTTAATCGAGGAAGAGTGCTTAGGGAGCAACGCAAAACGTAGCTGTATTGAGCCTCACTTTTAATGGGTTTTTTAGGTTAATCTATCATCCTGTATAATTTTGTTCGTTGAGTTCAGTTTTGACTTAACTTACCGCCCTGTACAGGTTTGTTCTATAAGGATTAATTTACTGATGAAAATGAACTAATTTTACAGTGGGAACAAATCCGAAATCGCGAAAAAAGATCAGATGTTTCGTTAATTAATTAATCAAAACTAATAATGATGTCAAGAAAAAACCGGTCAAGAGCGAGTCGGACTCGCGCACCGAGGGTTTCGTTCCAATTTCTGAAAAAGTGCGCTATTTAGTGACATCGTTTTATTTTTCCTGTAATCTTTACATAAACTTCTATCACACAGAATAATTTCAGATTTTTCTCTTTGCAAACTTCGGAGGTAAGGGGGGGGAACGGTATTTTTTTTTACATTTTTCATTAAAAGTCGAACACTGTGCGGCCTAAAAAAAATAAAAAAAATGTTTGAGAATGTGCAAACAGCGCTCTTTCATATGATACCCCACATGACCTAGTAGCTCCACTTTGAATTTTTAAGACCCCCTTTCACCCCATGTTGCAAAAAAAATACATATATTTTTATTTCTTTCTTATTTGCAAAATAGTTGGGTAAACGTCATCTAAAACTGTTCCAAATTTCAAGTTGATAGCACTAGTAGTTCTTGAGATATCCAGCTGTGACAAACAGACAGACAGACAGACAGACAGACTGAGTCACACCATAAGGGTTCCTTTTTTACCATTTTGGTACGGAACCCTAAAAAGATTTTTTGTATGTTTGTTTGTAATGAGAGGAGAGAGGAGCTCGTGGCTAAGTGAGAGGAGCTCGTGGCAAGTAATAACAGCCGCACGTGTCAATTCGTCAGGTTAAGCTACGCTTGCGTTGGTCAGTGGATGGGTGACCATCTTTATATACCGATATTCCTCCGTGCCTTGGAAAGTACGTTAAGCCGTTGGTCCCGGCTGTTATTCATGGATCTTTGACAGTCGTTACGGGTCGTCAGAAGCCCGAGAGTCTGACAACCAGTCTTACCAAGGGGTATCGTATTACCCAGTTACTGGGTTGTGGAGGTAAACTGATATACTCGACGACACGTTTGGCGCAGTGGTTGAGCGATTGACTGCTGCGCAGCATGTCGCGGGTTCGATTCCCGCACGGAACAAATATTTGTACGACCTGCAAGTATTTGTCCCGAGTCTGGGTGTTTTTCTATCTATAATATGTTCGCCCGCGTGGATGTCGGAAAATATCCCATGGGAACGTACATGTGGAAAACATAGGGCCGAACTCAAATCGCTACGATATATCGTTACCGTGTATAGTAGGCATAAAGCTACCAGTCGGCATGATTTTTTCCGACATCTTCAACAGTCGTCGTCATATTTCAGCCAATTTACACAAAACCATAATGAATTACACTGAATCACTCCGTTCATTGGAGAAAACCGTATGAAAATCCGTTCGGTACTTTTTGACATTATCACATTCAAACAGACACACTTACGCGGCGGGGGACTTTGTTAATTACTTAAAATTTATTATGCCAGTCACGCTCTAATAACAAATTACTTTTGTCCGAGTGTCCACTCGTTCAAATAATTTCCTCGTAAAAACTTCGAATGAAATAAAGACTAAATGTTACCTCAAGATTCGAACTATGACTACATTTCCAATCCCTTAAATCTCTTAAAAAGAGGTAGTTACACAAACATTTGTCAACCCCTATTGTAACCCCTCAAAAACGCTGTACCACATATTTCTTTATTTCCTACCAAAAGCATAAATTTGAATTTTCATATCCCTACCTTAAGAAATGCTGGGTTTCCCAACTTTCATCCCTTATATCACCCGCTGTAGTATTGTTTTTGAAAGTTTCCTGTGTCCTTTCCCAAGATGCTATATAAAGCCTTGCCAAATTTTGTCGAAATCTGTTGATTTATTTGATTTACTTATTTACAAAAATCAATCTTTAGTCGATTCTGTACTAATCGATATATTGTAGGTACTTATTTAAAAAGTAAAACGGTAGCCCGCCAGCGCCAATCCTACCCACTACAACTCACTTCTCGTTAGCGCCTAAAGAAAGACGGACGTATTAACTTCCTAGTGACTTTTAATTGGCTAATAATAATCTTTATATTTTAAAAATAACTCGTTTTATTAAAGTGTTAGAACCTAGATTTCCTACAGGTTATGGGCCCAGGTTACGTTTTTACTGCAATGTAAGTGGTTAAAATATAAATAAAAAATACGGGCATTGTTAAGTGAAATGGACGTGATAAAAAAAAGTTCCAATGTTATCGTCGCGTAGGTGACGTCATACTCATAAAAAAAAATTAACAATTTTTGATGATTTGATCATCAAATTGTTAGCCGGCACGCCGCCGCCAAACCACGCCACGCGAGGTAGCTCATTTGTTGCTCAACCTACCCCCATCTTATGATGGCGTGATAACTGCGATCGAAACTTTATCGGAGGATAAGTTAATGCTAGCATTCGTTAAACCAAGGTTTTTGGATCTTGAAGTCAAGTTTAAAAATGAGTCCAGTGATATCAGTGTCGAAAGTTTTGCAATTTGAGGAAAAAATGGACAGGAATTTCGAAAAAGAAAATTTGATAATTCTCAAAATAATAAAGGGAATAATAGCTTCAACTAAAACGTTAACAAGCAGAAGAATAAGTATCAGTTCATGAAGTGTTGTCACTGTGGCCGCAAGGAGCATGTGAAAAACGACAGCAGCAGAAAATACGGATATGAGAAGGACGGTTCAGACAGTTGAGATCAGTGAACCATCCACGTCGAGCAATTTTTCTGGCTTTGCTTTTATGATGGCAGACTATCAAGCGGATCATGATGGAAGCAAAGTTACTTTCCTGTTGGTTTCTGGAGCATCGGACCATATTATAAACAGGGAAGATCTCTTCATTAGTCACACCGTCTTGCAAACGCCATTAAAATTTCTATTGCTTAAAATGGTGAATTTATTTCAGGGAACGATGTATGTGACCAGCAACATGGGCGTTCAAGAAGTTTTGGAGAACGTGTTCTTCTGCTGCGGTACCACCGGTGCGGTGCGGTGCGGTGCGGTTCTTAACGAAAATGCAACGTGCTGGGTTGACAGTCATTTTCGACCAGCAATGAGCACAATACGTAAGGTTAATAAAACTATCATGCAAGGTATGTTGAAAAAATAATTTAATTGCTGTAGACTTAATGGCATCTGTAAATAAGTGTCAATCTGTTTCTCCAGTATGCAGTAATAAAAATATGTACAAACTATGGCTTTGGTCATAATAAGAGAAAAATTAATTCAACGAAATTAAAAAAAAATAATAAAATGGTTGATGACACCAGCCAAATCGAAACTGTTATGCAAGCCTGGATGATAAATTGTGTGAGGCCCACGGGAGGTGAGGCCTGTATAAATAGGAAACAAAGGCGATTTCCGTTCATATCAGGTCAAAAATAAAAGTCATGTTAAACAGCTATTATTTATTGTGCACTCAGATATTTGTGGACTATTGTTACTGTTTATACCCCCAACTAACGACACATAAAAAAAAAAACTACTTTGTACTTTTTGTTAATGAGTATACGCATTAGGTACTTTGTTACGTACTGTTTAAACCACCTATAAATCAGACGTGTTTTCTGTTTTTAAAGATTTCGTGGCTAAAAGCGATGCTAAGTTTAGTTTAAAATTAGTCAACTTATGCTGCGATAATGGTGGCGAATTTATATCGATTGAAATGAAAGGTTATTGTGTAGAGAGAGGGATATCATAACATTTCAAAATTCCGAGAATACCACAATTGAATGGCGTTTCTGAACGTATGGTCAGAACCATTAATTAATGGAATAGCTCGTTTAAGCGGTGCTAAAATAGAAAAAGTGTTTTGGGGCGATGGGCAGTACAAACTGCTGTTTATTTAATTAATTTGACCCCAATTAAAACTTTGAAAGTTTTCAAAAACACCATTCGAAATGTGGCATGATACAAAACCTCAAATTAAAAAAAAATTTGAAGGTGGTTCAACTGTTTACGTTCATAATAAAAGCAGTAAGACCAAGTTTGATGAAAAATCATGGAAAGGGATACTTGTGGGTTACGAACCAAACAACCATAAGTTTGGAACACAGAGTGCGAAAAATTACATAGTAGTCAGGGATGTTATTGTTGATGAGACTGGTTTTCTTCAATCCAGGCCAGACCTCAAGTCTGAAGGGAATATTAAAAAATTCTCACGGCAAAGCTGATGATGTAATATCCAAGTCAGTGGTCAAGTCTCATAACTCTGACAGTTCTAAATCAGATACGTCTATGTTCTAAATCTGATGAGCACGAGTGTCCTCGTAAAGTTCGCAAATTAAACCATGATAATATAAAATTTAATCGGAGGAAATAAATGATAAACTTTTTGATAACCCATCTTCACCAAAAGAAAACACAAATAAAATCCTGACGTTAGATGATGCAATAGGTTCAAAAGTCGTCCACCTATGTCGTATAATGAAGCCGATGATGATAATCGCCGTTTTGTGATTTTATGTGCTCAGTCTATTCTATGTAAAATACCAAATTCATTAGAAGAGATCAAAAGATCTCAGTGGGAAAGTGCAGTAGGGACGAACTAAATTCTCTAAAGCTATTTTTTTTTTTTTTTTTTTGGAATGGCATTCTCGCAGTGTGACCACTTGGGGTCGAGACTGCTTAACCCGGACTATCCTGTGGGTGCCTTAAGCGAACTCAAAGCCTCCAGCCAGGGGCAAGTTTTACTTATAAACTAAGCGACTGCGCACTAAGGGCACCCCCTGTGGGGTACGGACCTCGGCTTAGGGCGTCGCTGACTAAGAGAGGACAGCAAGGTACAATTGGCTGGCTCAAATCGGGGTTATTATTATTGACAGGGGAGTTTAAAGCTACAGGCTCAGCTACGCCACCAGCTGGCTCGTTATTACCGATCAAGGGAGATGAATTTACATTTACAGGGAAAGTTCGTCTACGCGGAGGATAATACTTGTACTTTAGTACCAAGACCTGAAAACAGTCGGGTAATAAAAACATTGTCAATTTATTGTAAATGAATGTTTCCTGTAAAACATGATGAATTTAGAAAACCTTTTGTTGCAAGAGGTTTCAGTCAAGAATACCTCACGGACTATATACATAATGAAACTTTCGCACCAGTATTAGCATGAATAGCTAGTTTCAGATGTATCTTACTTTTGCGAATCAATTTAATTTCCTGGTTCGTCTTAGGGATGTCAAAACTACCTTCCTAAATGACGAATTAAAGGAAGATATTTATACGATTTATATGAAAGTCCCTGAGAGTACCTCTTGTTTAGATAATTATGTGTGTAAATTAAATAAAGTATTTTACGGCCTGAAAAATGCAGGCAGCTAAATGTTGGTTTGAAGTTTTCGATCTATCTCATAAAGAAGAAGGTTTTCAAAATTCTTCACTTGAATAGGTGTCAATATATGCTAGACAATGGAGATGTACATACAAATATTTGTCGTTTTATATATAGGTGATTTAGTTATAGTATGCGCTGATATTAAAATAATAAAAAAAAAATAAAAGGTATTTAATGAGGACATTTAAAATGACTATGAATTAAATGAATGATGATGATGTAATAATTTTAATTTTTATTAAATAACATTAGATCAAAGTGCATAATACATATAAACGGTATTAAATATTAAATAAATTGAATATACACGATTGTAAACCAATGGAAAATAAACTTAATTATGACGCATTAAACTCTGAAGAAAAATATAATGATCCATGTTGAAACGTTATAGAATGTTTAATGTATGTCATGTTATGCACTCGTCCAGATTTAATTACTTACAAGCGTTATTATACTGAGTATGTATGATATGAACAAAAATATTAAAGAACTCTGGCAGTGTCTAAAGAGAGTGCTTCGGTACATAAATGGTACTGTTGATTTAAAATTAAGTTATAGGTAAAAAAAATGTGCCTACACTAACATTATATGTGGCTACGTAGATTCAGATTGGGGTGGCAGTGATTCAAATGACAGGAAAAGTATAACTGGGTCAAGCTGCAAGCAAACCTGGACTACAAAGAAACAAATGTCAGTTGCTGCCTCTTCAACTGAGGCAGATTGTATGGCATTGTATGAAACTGTCATGGGAGGCTTTAGGGCTTAAATCACTAGCAGTTAGTATTAAGATAGATATAATTAAATCTATCGTATTCTATGAGGATAAAAATGGCTGCATAAGCATTGCAAATAATCCAACCAATCACAAACGTACAAAACACATAGATATAAAGTATAATTTTTCTAAGGAACAGATTAAGAAAAATGTAATAAAATAAAATTACATTCTAACAGTTCAGCAGTTGGCAGATGTTCTGACCAAGGCATTACCCGCTATCACTTTTCAAGAGATGAGAAGTAAAATGGGCTTAGAATAAGATACTGATTGGATGTTTAGTGATTCTACATAATAATATGATTTATGATTATTTTAATTATTATTAAGAATAATTTAATGAAATGGTTTGATTAAGGTTTTCTGGGTTTTCCTTAATCCTTGGCAGCAAATGTTGGACCATGTGTATTTCCCAGCAAACACTAGGAAGTGAATATGTTCCGGTCAATCAGGTATTACTTACATTTATTTTGTTTGTATAATTGGTAGATTAATTTTTGAGGGGGCGTGTTGATTTATTTGATTTACTTATTTACAAAAATCAATCTTTAGTCGATTCTGTACTAATCGATATATTGTAGGTACTTATTTAAAAAGTAAAACGGTAGCCCGCCAGCGCCAATCCTACCCACTACAACTCACTTCTCGTTAGCGCCTAAAGAAAGACGGACGTATTAACTTCCTAGTGACTTTTAATTGGCTAATAATAATCTTTATATTTTAAAAATAACTCGTTTTATTAAAGTGTTAGAACCTAGATTTCCTACAAAATCCGTGCAGTTTTGTAAATTTTAAAATCAACCCCTATTTTACCCCCTTAGGGGATAATATTTCAAAAACGCTGAACCGCATATTTCTTTGTTTCCTATCAAAACCATACATTTTAATTTTCACATCCCTAACTTAAGAAATACTGAGTTTCCATACAAACTTTCATCCCCTATATCACCCCTGTAGGATTATTTTTAAGACAAAAAGTAGTTCATGTCCTTCCCCAGGATGCTATATAAAGCCTTGCCAAATTTTATCGACGTCCGTGCAGTTTTGTAAATTTTAAAATCAACCCCTATTTTACCCCCTTAGGGGATAATATTTCAAAAACGCTTAACCGCATATTTCTTAATTTCCTACCAATAGCATGAATTTGTTATCCCTAACTTTAGAAATACTGGGTTTCCCTTACAAACTTTCATCGCCTATATCACCACCTGTAGTGTTGTTTTTGAAAGTATCCTATTTCCTTTCCCAGGATGCTATATAAAGCCTTGGAAAATTTTGTTGAAATCCGTGCAGTTTTGTAAATTTTAAAATCAACCCCTATTTTACCCCCTTAGTGGATGATTTTTCAAAAACGCTGAACCGCATATTTCTTTATTTCCTATCAAAAGCATACATTTTAATTTTCACATCCCTAACTTAAGACTTACTGATTTTCTCATACAAACTTTCATGCCCTATATCACCCCCTGTAGGATTATTTTTTAAGACAAAAAGTAGCCCATGTCCTTCCCCACGATGCTATATAAAGCCTTGCCAAATTTTATCGAAATCCGTGCAGTTTTGTAAATTTTAAAATCAACCCCTATTTTAACCCCTTAGGGGATGATTTTTCAAAAACGCTGAACCGCGTATTTCTTTATTTCCTACCAAAAGCATACATTTTAATTTTCACATACCTAACTTAAGACTTACTGATTTTCTCATACAAACTTTCATCCCCTATATCACCGCCTGTAGGATTATTTTTTAAGACAAAAAGTAGCCCATGTCCTTCCCCAAGATGCTATATAAAGCCTTGCCAAATTTTATCGAAATCCGTGCAGTTTTGTAAATTTTAAAATCAACCCCTATTTTAACCCCTTAGGGGATGATTTTTCAAAAACGCTGAACCGCGTATTTCTTTATTTCCTACCAAAAGCATACATTTTAATTTTCACATCCCTAACTTAAGACTTACTGATTTTCTCATACAAACTTTCATCCCCTATATCACCCCCTGTAGGATTATTTTTTAAGACAAAAAGTAGCCCATGTCCTTCCCCAAGATGCTATATAAAGCCTTGCCAAATTTTATCGAAATCCGTGCAGTTTTGTAAATTTTAAAATCAACCCCTATTTTAACCCCTTAGGGGATGATTTTTCAAAAACACTGAACCGCATATTTCTTTATTTCCTACCAAAAGCATACATTTTAATTTTCACATCCCTAACTGAAGAAATACTGAGTTTCCCATACAAACTTTCATCCCCTATATCACCCCCTGTAGTATTATTTTTGAAAAAAATAGTATGCTATGTCATTCCCCAGGATGCTATATACAGCCTTGCCAAATTTTGTCGAAATCCGTGCAGTTTTGTAAATTTTAAAATCAACCCCTATTACTATATTTTACCCCCTTAGGGGATGATTTTTCAAAAACTCTGAACCGCATATTTCTTAATTTCCTATCAAAAGCATACATTTTAATTTTCACATCCCTAACTTAAGAAATACTGAGTTTCCCTAACAAACTTTCATCCCCTATATCACCCCCTGTAAGATTATTTTTGAAAAAAAAAAGTAGCCTATGTCCGTCCCCAGGATACCATCTATAGCCTCGCCAAATTTTATTGAAATCCGTTCAGTGGTTTAGGCGTGAAAAGGTAACAGACAGACAGACAGACAGACAGACAGACAGAGTTACTTTCGAATTTATAATATTAGTATGGATAATAATAATAATAATACGTCTTTTTCCCTGTGTATCTTATGTTAAAAGTTTCTACAAAACCTTTTAAAACAATTAAAAGCTAACACCCAAATTCAAAACATTAATTAAACGTTTATTTTAAAAAACAAAGCCTCTTATTAAAATAATCCGTCGACACGACGCCATGCTACATTGTGACGTCACAGGCGAATTGCCTTCGTCGCCATTGTACCCGCGACACTTAATGATCGCTTGCTCAATGAATTTTGTGGCATTTGCGAAAATTAAAAGCCCGTTGAATAAATTTGGGAAGTTTTTTCACATATTTGTGTGTGTTACATATTATGTGTGTGTCATATGTGACATTAATTCGAATATCATCATCACCATTTTCCTGCCCTTTATCCCAATTTATTTGGGGTCAACATGTCCTTTTCTTCCATACTTCTCTATTAGTCGTCATCTCGGTAGTCACCCCCTTTCTAGCCATGTCATCTTTTACAGAGTCCATCTATCCTTTCATTGGTCCACTCTTCTATCCATCGACATTCATACTCAAAACTTTCCTCACGACATTTTCCTCATCCCTCCTCATCCCTCCGCATCACATGCTCATACCATGACAACCGATTTCCGCACAATTTTTGGTTTTGCAAACAAAATTCGATCTTCTATCGACCACTTAGGTACGAGTACCTACTTATTTTTGCACCCTTACTGCACCACTTAGAAAAAAATCAATAACTTTAATATTTCTATCCTTTTTAGGGTTCCGTAGTAAGGAACCCTTATAGTTTCGCTATGTCCGTCCGTCTGCAGCTTTGACTTTTAGTACTAGAAAGCTATAAATTGGCATGGATATACATATTCATCATCCGAGAAAGTGGTAAAATAATATCATGAAAAAAAATCTATTTTAGGGTAAGGTACTTAAATTAAGGCTCTCACAGACAGAGGCGATATCGCGTCGCGACGCGATATTGTTCTACGGATATAATATCGCAATATCGCGTCGCCGCGTCGAAGCGATATCGCCTCTGTCTGTAAGAGCATTTACCCTAAAAACAAAAATAATTGTACTCGTAAAGTGGGGATGTTTTTTTTGTCTCGTCTACCCCATGGTGTGGGGTGTTGTTGGATGGGTCTTCCAAAAATATTGCGGATTTGTGAAAACAATTTTTCGATCTAAGGATTCGTTTCTGAACTTAATATTTCAGAAACGAATCCCTAAGTCGAAAAATTATCTTTAAAATGCAAACTTTTGTTAGAGTCAAGTGTGTGTGTCCCTGCCAGCTAAACGGTTAGTTTCGGATGGGTGAAAAAATTCACAGTAGTATTATATAAAACGAAGTTAAAAAGGAAAACTATCACAGCTAAGTAGGTTTTCAAGTTTACGAGAAAGAGTCAACCAGCTGCGGAACCCTTCATTAATAATAATAATAATAATAATAATAATAAGCCCCCTAAACAACCACACGTCCTGATTGAACATCGAATCACGTGGGGGGCGGACACACGAATGAGAAATTACTGGCGTGGCTAACGTGGCTCTGGAAACCCACTCAAAATGGAGACTCGTTCGAAAAGAAAACGTTTAGGACCGCTGCCCGGGGGCGATCGCCGGGGCACACCTGGAGCTGACGCTGGGTGTCTCAGCATGCGAACCGTCAGCGGTGAGGAGTTGAACAGGCGGGCTCCCACCGACAAAGTTGCTACAGCCGAAGTCATTGACGATGGTGATAGACTGACAAACAGGACAGACACCCCTGTAGAACCATATAGTCCAAGTACAGTTTCGTACGCACCTTCAGGAACATCTTCACCATCCATACCATCTTCACCCATACCATCGTCACCCCCCATAACTAGTGTTAATACAGTTTCACCCACTCCGGCCTTGAATGTTGCGCGGGAGGTATCTACCTTCTTACCCGCGTCCACCAAGGCTGGGAAAGCAAGAGTTCGCATGAGATGGAGCAAAGAAGTTAACCTATTCATCATGCGAACTTATCTACACATCACTAAATTAGAGACCGACATGACTACCTACAGACAACAACTGCATGAATGTTTTTCACGTCAATACCCTGAGATTTCCGTTTCAGAACAACGTATTTCAGATCAGCGAAGAACTATAGTTAGGAATAAACTCTTGTCGCAAGTCGAATTAGATCAGTTAAAAGAAGAAGTACGCACACAATTAAGAGAAGAATCAGAAAACTATGCAGACACTATCATACTAACACAAAACACAAACGAAAATATTTTACAAGAACAACCACAATCGCTCATTTATTTACATCGTAATAGTCAATCTCTAACAAACAACCAATCGCAAGCTTACACGCAAACAACACACACATCCACACAGACACAAACTGAATCCTTAACTTTAACGCTCGAAAATGATATTGAGGCCTTAATTGTCGCAGATCAAAACCTAACCACAGATACGTATATCCAAGAAATAAAAGATAAATTTAGAACAACAATAACACAATACTCTGGTATGGACCCAGCAGTCCGACCAAAACTACCTAAACTTAAATACACCCCTAACCTATTTCGTTTAGTTAATTTATTTAATGAAAATATACTCGTAAAATTTATATCTGATGACACACAACTTATAGACATACATTTACTTATTTATTGCACAGCGGTAGTTATATCTGAAGAACTCAACTTTAAAATCACGGATCACACAGGAACCACAAGAACAAGTCGTATTGTCAAACCGGCATGGCAACAGAGACTAGAAAAAGACATTGAAAAATTAAGAGCGGACTGTGGTAGACTCACACATTATATCAACGGCATCAGAACAAATAAAGTAGTTAGGAGAGTTGAAACAATTTTCAAAAATTATTCGAATCACACTAGACACGAAAGTAATAATAGAAAACCTGAGGAGTATTTGGATACATTAAAACAGAAACTAGCTCTTAAAGCTCATAGGCTTAGGAGATATATGAAGGCACAACAGCGCAAAAATGATAATGCGACATTTGCAACGAATGAAAAAGTATTTTACAGAAACATACAAAAAACACACACTGACACAACAATAGAAAATAACACAGACACACCAACAAAAGAACACCTAGAAACATTCTGGTCTAGCATATGGGAAGAACAAGTGCAACACAATGAACAAGCAACCTGGATTACAGAAGAAGAAACAAAATGGAGATCTATAGATGAGATGGAATTTAAAGAGATAACAGAGACTGATATTACAAATATAACAGCTAGATTACACAACTGGAAGTCACCGGGTATAGACAAAATACAAAATTTTTGGTACAAAAAACTAACGATACTGCACAAGTCTATAGCAAAAAATTTGACAGCTATTATATTAGGACAACAGAACATACCTGAATTCATTGCAACGGGAATAACATACATGCTACCTAAAACTACATACACAACACAACCTTCCCAATATAGACCAATTACATGCCTACCTACTATTTACAAAATATTAACATCAGCAATCACAACAAAAATCAACTCACACATTGAACATCACAATATAATTGCTGAGGAACAGAAGGGTTGCAGACGGGGCCACATGGGATGTAAAGAACAGTTAATCATAGACTCCACTATTCATAAACATGCCACCACAAAAAATAGAAACCTTCACTGTACATATATAGATTACCAAAAAGCTTTCGATAGTATACCACACTCCTGGTTGATACAAATTTTAGAGATTTACAAAATTAATTCAAAAATAATAGATTTTTTACGTATCATAATGCCACATTGGAAAACAACACTACAGCTAAATAACCGCCACACTTCTCTTATAACACGACAGATATTTATTAGGAAGGGTATCTATCAGGGAGATTCCCTGAGCCCTCTATGGTTTTGCCTCGCCCTTAACCCCTTATCTCACTTGTTGCGCCACTGTCAGGCCGGGTACAACCTCAAACATAATACTGAAGAAACAGTTATCTCACACCTCATCTATATGGATGACATTAAATTATACGCAAAAACCGAAAAAGAAATGAAAAAGCTTATAGAAGTCACGACAGAATTTAGCCAAGATATAAATATGAAGTTTGGGTTGGATAAGTGCAAGACGTTACATATCATAAAAGGTAAAATCAAACCTGGCAGCTATACAGTTAACGACACCGACACAATTGCAGCAATGGAACCAACAGATCTATACAAATATTTAGGATACAAACAACTTAAGGGACTCGACCACACAGCAATTAAACAGACACTAAATACAGAATATCGAAGGAGAATTAACGCAGTTTGCAAAACACAACTGTCAGGAAAGCATCTTATTAAAGCCTTGAATACGTTTGCCATACCAATTTTGACCTACTCATTTGGAGTTATAAAGTGGTCAAAAACTGATATCGAACAGTTAGAGAGGACCACGCGCACAATACTTTCAAAACACAACAACCTGCACCCTAAATCTGCGATAGAACGACTCACAATTAAAAGGCAGAATGGAGGGAGAGGCCTAATCGACATCCATCACCTTTGGCAGAAACAAATGACTAGGCTAAAAACATTCTTCTATTCTAAATCTCGCACTAGTGACATACACAAAGCTATTTCTCTAAATGATTTTAACTACACCCCACTTAACTTAAATGAACAAAATACACAAGACACAAATAACCCTGACCCACAGAACCAAAAAATTGAAAACTGGAAGAAGAAAGTCCTTCACGGTAGACACCCTCATGACTTAGAACAATCCCATATTAACATAGTGGCGTCTAATAAGTGGCTTAAAATAGGAAACCTGTTCCCTGAAACAGAAGGCTTCATCATAGCTATACAAGATCAAATCATTAATACCAAAAACTACAGGAAATTTATCATTAAAGACCCTACCGCAACAAACGATAAGTGCCGCAGATGCCACATTCAATCAGAAACCATACAACACATAACTGGAGCATGCACAACACTCACACAGACAGACTACACTCACAGACACAACCAGGTTGCAAACATTATTCACCAAAAACTAGCACTCAAACACAGTCTCATACAAAACTCTAATACCCCTTATTACAAGTACACACCACAAACTATCCTAGAAAATGATACACACAAAATTTACTACGATCGCGCCATACTTACAGATAGGACTATCCACTATAATAGACCAGACATAACCCTACAGGATAAAATAAGAAAAGTCACTTACCTTATAGACATTGCAGTTCCTAATACCCATAACATACAAAAAACCATAGCTGAAAAAATAAGTAAATATGCTGACCTTAAAGAAGAAGTCACAAGAATTTGGAGACAAGAAAAAGTTTACGTTATCCCGATAGTTCTCTCCACGACAGGCGTCATCCCCAACCATCTTCTCCGTAGCCTCAAATTAATAGATTTAGAAGAATCCGTTTATATCAACCTACAGAAAGCAGCCATCTTAAACACTTGTAGAATAGTTAGGAAATTCATGCAGTTAGACGAAGAAAACACACCCTCATCTTAAATACACACCACACGCTGCATTTACTTGGCTTTTGCCCGTAAATGTAGCTAAAACCAGCCTACGAGCTGAGAAAAAAAAACACACTCGAAAATAATAATAATAATAGCCCCCTAAACAACCACACGTCCTGATTGACCATCGAATCACGTGGGGGGCGGACACACGAATGAGAAATTACTGGCGTGGCTAACGTGGCTCTGGAAACCCACTCAAAATGGAGACTCGTTCGAAAAGAAAACGTATAGGACCGCTGCCCGGGGGCGATCGCCGGGGCACACCTGGAGCTGACGCTGGGTGTCTCAGCATGCGAACCGTCAGCGGTGAGGAGTTGAACAGGCGGGCTCCCACCGACAAAGTTGCTACAGCCGAAGTCATTGACGATGGTGATAGACTGACAAACAGGACAGACACCCCTGTAGAACCATATAGTCCAAGTACAGTTTCGTACGCACCTTCAGGAACATCTTCACCATCCATACCATCTTCACCCATACCATCGTCACCCCCCATAACTAGTGTTAATATAGTTTCACCCACTCCGGCCTTGAATGTTGCGCGGGAGGTATCTACCTTCTTACCCGCGTCCACCAAAGCTGGGAAAGCAAGAGTTCGCATGAGATGGAGCAAAGAAGTTAACCTATACATCATGCGAACTTATCTACACATCACTAAATTAGAGACCGACATGACTACCTACAGACAACAACTGCATGAACGTTTTTCACGTCAATACCCTGAGATATCCGTTTCAGAACAACGTATTTCAGATCAACGAAGAACTATAGTTAGGAATAAACTCTTGTCGCAAGTCGAATTAGATCAGTTAAAAGAAGAAGTACGGACACAATTAAGAGAAGAATCAGAAAACTATGCAGACACTAACACTATCATACTAACACAAAACACAAACGAAAATATTCTGCAAGAACTACCACAATCGCTCACTCATTTACATCCTAATAGTCAATCTCTAACATACAACCAATCGCAAGCTTACACGCAAACAACACACACATCTACACAGACACAAACTGAATCTTTAACTTTAACGCTTGAAAATTATATTGAGACCTTAGTTGTCGCAGACCAAAACCTAACCACAGATACGTATATCCAAGAAATAAATGATAAATTTAGAACAACAATAACACAATACTCTGGTATGGATCCAGCAGTCCGACCAAAACTACCTAAACTTAAATACACCCCTAACCTATTTCGTTTAGTTAATTTATTTAATGAAAATATACTCATGCAGTTTATATCTGATGACACACAACTTATAGACATACATTTACTTATTTATTGCACAGCGGTAGTTATATCTGAAGAACTCAACTTTAAAATCACGGATCACACAGGAACCACAAGAACAAGTCGTACTGTCAAACCGGCATGGCAACAGAGACTAGAAAAAGACATTGAAAAATTAAGAGCAGATTGTGGCAGACTCACACAGTACATCAACGGTTGCAGATCACATAAAGTAGTAAAAAGAGTTGAAGTAATATTTAAAAACAATTTTACACACACTAGACACGAAAGTAACAATAGGAAACCTGAAGAGTTTTTAGACACATTAAAACAGAAATTGTCACTTAAAGTCCATAGGCTTAGGAGATATTTGAGGGCACAACAGCGCAAAAAAGATAATGCCATATTTGCTACGAATGAAAAAATATTTTATAGGAATATACAGAAACCACACACTGATTCAACAATAGAGAACGACAGAGACACACCCTCAAAAGAACACTTGGAAACATTTTGGTCTAACATATGGGAAGAGCAGGTACATCACAATGATAAAGCAACTTGGATTACAGAAGAAGCGACAAAATGGATAGCAATAGATGAAATGGAATTTAATGAGATAACAGAGTCTGATATTACATATATAACAGCTAGATTACATAATTGGAAGTCACCAGGTATAGATAAAATACAAAATTTCTGGTATAAAAAGTTAACAATACTACACAAATCCATAGCAAAGAATTTAACAGATATAGTATTAGGAGAACAGAATATACCCGAATTTATTGCCACAGGAATAACTTATATGCTACCTAAAACTGAATGCACATCAGAGCCTTCCCAATACAGACCAATCACATGCCTTCCCACAATTTATAAAATACTAACATCAGCAATCACTAATAAAATCAACTCCCACATTGAACACCACAATATAATAGCAGAGGAGCAGAAAGGATGTAGGAGAGGCCACATGGGATGCAAAGAACAGTTAGTTATAGACTCTACTATCCATAAACATGCCACAACAAAAAATAGAAACCTACACTGCACATATATAGATTATCAAAAAGCGTTCGATAGCATTCCACACTCTTGGCTACTACAAATCTTAGAAATATATAAAATTAATTCCAAAATAATAGAGTTTTTGCGCAATATAATGACATGTTGGAAAACCACACTTCAGATAAATAATCGTCTCAGCACTCTCATAACTCGACAGATACATATTAGAAAGGGTATCTATCAGGGGGATTCCTTGAGCCCTCTTTGGTTCTGTCTTGCTCTGAACCCCTTGTCTCACTTACTTAATCGGTGTCGGGCTGGATATAATTTTAAAAACAATACTGAAGAAACTATTATCTCGCATCTTATATATATGGATGACATTAAATTATACGCTAAAACCGAAAAAGAAATGAAAAGTCTTATAGAAGTGACGACAACATTTAGTCAGGATATTAATATGCAATTTGGATTAGATAAGTGTAGGACATTGCATATTATAAAAGGAAAAGTAAAACCCGGAAATTATGCAGTCAGCGACACCGACACAATAGCAGCCATGGAACCAACAGATCTATATAAATATTTAGGATATAAACAACTTAAAGGACTGGACCACACATCAATTAAACAGACACTAAACACAGAATATCGGAGAAGAATTAACGCAATTTGCAATACACAGCTATCTGGAAAGCACCTTATAAAAGCCTTGAATACCTTTGCCATACCAATATTGACCTACTCATTCGGAGTAATAAAATGGTCAAAAACTGACATCGAGCAGTTAGAAAGAACCACACGCACAACACTCACAAAACACCACAACCTACATCCTAAATCTGCGATCGAACGACTCACCATCAAAAGACAAAATGGAGGGCGAGGCCTAATCGACATATATCATCTTTGGCAGAAACAAATCACTAGGTTAAAAACATTTTTCTATACAAAATCTCGCACTAGTAACATACACAAAGCTATTACCCTAAATGATCTTAATTACACACCGCTTAACTTAAATGAACAAAATATACAAGACATAAACATCATTGACCCGCAAAATCAAAAAATTGAAAACTGGAAAAAGAAAGTCCTTCACGGTAGACACCCTCATGACCTAGAGCAGTCCCACATAGACAAATTAGCATCAAATAAGTGGCTTAAAATAGGAAACTTGTTCCCTGAAACAGAAGGCTTTATCATAGCTATACAAGATCAAATCATTAACACCAAAAACTACAGGAAATTTATAATTAAAGACCCTACAATCACAAACGATAAATGCCGCAGATGTCACATTCAATCAGAAACCATACAACACATAACCGGAGCATGCACAACACTCACACAGACAGACTACACTCACAGACACAACCAGGTTGCAAACATCATTCACCAAAAACTAGCACTCAAACACAGTCTCATAGAAAATTCTAACACTCCTTACTACAAGTACACACCACAAACTATACTAGAAAATGATAGGCATAAAATGTATTACGATCGCGCCATACTTACAGATAGGACTATCCACTACAACAGACCAGACATTACCCTACAGGATAAAATACGAAAAATCACTTACCTCATAGACATTGCCGTTCCCAATACCCATAACCTACAAAAAACAATATCTGAAAAATAAGTAAATATGCTGAACTTAAAGAAGAAGTCACAAGAATCTGGAGGCAAGAGAAAGTGTACGTTATCCCGATAGTCCTCTCCACGACAGGTGTTATCCCCAACCATCTTCTCCGTAGCCTCAAACTAATAGATTTAGAAGAATCCATATATATCAACCTACAGAAAGCTGCCATCTTAAACACATGCAGAATAGTTAGGAAATTCATGCAGTTAGAGGAAGAAAACACATCCTCATCATAAATACACACCACACGCTACATTTACTTGGCTTTGTCGCGTAAATGTAGCTAAAACCAGCCTACGAGCTGAGAAAAAAAACACACTCGAAAATAATAATAATATATTTATTTGACACAGAACATATGTTACATTTGAACAGATATACAGGACACAATCAAATTTTCTTAATTTATACTGAAGGCATCTGTGTCTGAACTAGATAAAAATATCTGTATCTCGGACATCAGCGCTCTTCCTTATGATGACCATTACATTACTAACTTAATTAGACATAACATTAATAGGAGGTATATCATAGCACAGAAAAAAGATTAAAACAAAATAAACAAAAATGGTGTGTGGAGTGTTAACCTCTCGGTGTGTAGTGTGTGAAAGTGAGTGAAAGAGTGTGAGAGGGTGAGTATAAAAGATATTTACTATCTAACTATCTTTAATAAGTTTTCTGTCTCTTCATACGTATGTTTACTTATAAAATTAAAGATTTTACTTTTACATATTTTTTTATTTAGCGGGTATATTTCCATTGTGCGCGGTCCGACACGGACGTGGCCGGTTTTCTATCTACATTTGATGTCAATTGTCAGTCAGTCAGTCAATCCTTATGCAATGATCAGAGGGCTTTGTGCGAGTTTTTACACTTACTCGATCGCGTTTGCGTTGACGTACCTATGTCAATTCGTAGATTTCGTAGGGAATAATTGTGTTTCCCATAATAGTCACCAGGCGGCGCTTATTCATTTTCAGTACAAACTGACGTTTACGTTAACGTGATCGAGTAAGTAAAAAAACTCGCACTAAGCCCTCAATATGTAACGTCTGGTGACGTAAGTCCATCAAATTCGGCCGTCAATTATTGTCACCGCGAACCGATCGCGGCATTGTTTCTGCCAACGCCAGTAGTGTGCTAGTTTGGGGATTAAAGTTTGATTAAATTCGACCACTGTTTTGGTTGGGATTTTCATAATTCGTGAACAAAAGATTAATAGTAGGTAGTTGTAGCTACGTTGTAACGTGGATAGGTACTGGATAGGTATTTTTGCATTAACCACTCAAGTGTCGAATGCACCCCATGTGTGCATAAGGAAAGACCTTTAAATAGTGGTATATAAGCTTATATCGCATATATAAACGTAAAAAAACATCATCCGATGGAAAAGCAATCATCATCAGTAGTTGTGCACCTATGGAGTTCGCAACCAACCCCCCAAACCCCCGCGTGTCAAATGCACTCCATGGGTGCATAAGGACAAAACTTTACATAGTAGGTATATAATAAGCTTATATCACATATACCGGATGACTTTTTTTACCGTCTCGAAAAAAAATGGGTATATTAGGTGAACGGAAGCCTATGGCATACCTAACTTTTTTTTTTTTTTTTTTTTTTAAAAAAAAATCAAAAATTCTAATCATATGTAGGCTGCATATGATTTGAATTTCGATATTTTTAATTAATTTATTATTATTTTTTCAAAATTTCTGTTTTTATGGTACAAAAATGAAAAGTTTACATCGAATTTGTAGTATTTATTGGTACTTTGATAATTTTTTCTGTCTAAGCTATTAAAAAAAAAAAAAAACTAGGTATGCCATAGGCTTCTACTCTGTTCACCTAATACGCCCAATTTTTTTCGAGACGGTAAAAAAAGTCATCCGGTATCCGGTAAAACATATCCTCATCAGTAGCTGTTGTGAACCTACAGGTTTCGCAACTAACCCCCCCCCCCCCCACAGCTGGGATTTTGGGTCTAAAAATAGCCCAAACTCAGACATGTGAGGGGTTAAATAATGCGCGTTTTCAAGACGATATGCCAAATGCAATTACCTAAGCTAAGGCGCACCAAACGTGTAATAATATTGAGGCGTACCTAGTGTACCTAGGTTTTCATTTAGGTGTACCTAGTGTTAGTAAATACGGGCCGGTTTGTTTCAAACTCGCGTTTGAAATAAAATTGACCGTTTTCACGAGATTTACAAAGGCGCGATAAAGCACTAATATTGGTAGGTTATTATTTCCTTCGACTTCACTTCGGTTTACGCAAGAAAATGAAATGAAAATGGAGTTTACACACTATCATTGACAATGCTCTGTTTTTACATAGTAGGATCATCATTGAATGCTGCGGAAACCTTAAAAAATACTCAACTTCCTGCGAAAATCCATTATTTGGGATGTTCTGCGGGTTGTACCATAGCATCCTTTTCCAAAGGGACATGGAAATTCCAAAGTACGTTCTATCTAACCGATAACATTTGCTCCAAGAAGAGGACCATCCTGTGTGCTTTAATATCATTAGTCATTACCCGAAACGTCCCTTTATAATGAATATCTCCGCGGTTTTCAGCCCTTAGAGATAACTCCCAGGGTGAATGTACCAATTATCGACACAGCCATTGTTTAAATTATTTTCTGCATACAATTAAACAACGCGATTTTCTATATACCAAGAGGATTGTGTTTGTATAAACAGACATAGTTATTTTGAATCGAAAGTAGCCAGACGCGAATGTTTTGAACAGAGTTTTAACAGTAATGTTTATGATGTTATTTATTGAAGTTTATTTTCGAACAATGAAGGAGGTAAATAAATAAATGTTGGATGCTAAGGTAAATAAAATATCGGGTTTGCGTTGTAAACGTAATTAGCGAGGGTAAGCAGAGATTTAGGTGTGGTTGTAGCCATTTTGTAGCACTAAAAAAGTAATGTGATTGAGTTGTGATTATAAAGCTAGGGATAAACTGATCCCACGTACGCAACGTATGCAACGCATTATGATATCTGGACTCTTGATTTTATATGAAAAACTATGTAAGAGAAACACACCTATCGTATGCAACGCAATCACACGCGTCCCACGCAACGTCAACCTGCGATGTCCAGATCGGCATGGGAAGGTGGAGGGGATGTTCCTACGCTATCCCACGCGTGTGAACAGTGTGTTTCTAGAACTTACGCGTAGCACGTCATAAAGAAATAGATCTTTGGTGCGAGCACGCGTTTTGTTGTCAAAGTAGTCAAAATGGGAGATGAACAGGTAATCGATATTTTAAGAAAATACGATGTAATTTATAATATTAAATGCATTTTAATACCGTAATACTACCATTACGCAATGCAGCATGGGAAGAATAGCAAAACAGCATGGCCAACCTTTACCAGGTTGGCCATGCTGTTTTGCTATAAATTTCTTCCTACCTATCTTTTACCTCTACTCTATGTATTTTTCTTACAACATATTTGTATAATAATATTCTGTATCAAGAACCCAATATCTTCTCTTCTTACTTTTGTTGTTGTTTTTGTGGCGCGGAAATATTCATTTAAAAATAGTAAACTCAATAAATCATCCTCAAACACGCTATCAGAATCAGAAAACATGACTTACAGACGCACTAGTGCACCTTCTGAGAAATTATAACAGCGTCTGATGCTAATTTACGTTGCATACATGGGACAAGTGTGCACACCCATTCTCCCACGTTGCATCGCATATGTTGCGTACGTGGGACCAGTTTGTCTCTAGCTTTATTGTTACTTAAGTAAAAACTCGAGTAAAACAGCTGAAATAAAATCGGAAAAAACATACGTAGGTAGGTAAACACAAAACGATCCTAGAAAGAAGAAAGAAAGAAAGAAAGAAAGAAAAATCGTTTATTCTGCACAAATAAAACGCACAAAATATCATCAGCAAAAAACAGACACCAAACCAGAATTGCATGTAGGTACATATTTGTTTTGTCTGGCGCGCCAGTTAAAACCACAAACTCGCCATAATAACGTTAATAAAATAACTCTCCGAGCTTTTGCGAGATCTTGAAATAAAGCGAATGAACTGTGAAAACTTTTGGTTTAAGAAGACTTACGAAAACGTTGCCATTGCTATATCACTGAAAGCTAGTAATTGGGAAAAAGCTATAAAAAATACGGTTATTCATTATTCATTGAGGCTTGTAGATATAGTCCTTAGAACTTGATTTTGATAAAAATCAATCTGTCATCTCAATCAAAAATAACAACCGACTTCCGACCGACTTCTTTTTTTGGAAGTCAATTGGTATTTTTTGTGAAAAAAAAAATTATTTTTCACTTTTTAGTTGTGGTACTACCCCACACAAATTCGAATTCCACCACCTGCAAAAGAAATCAGAAAATCATCCACATAAAAAGTGGAAAAAAAAACCTATTATTGAATCTAACTCAAAAACCACCAAAGCAAAGTTAATAAATTTTACATGGGACCAATATCGGACAATTCTGTAAAAAGTTAAAAATAAAAAAATAATAATAAAAAACAGACTTGAAAACCTCCTCCTTTTTTTTTCGTCGGTTAAAAAATAATCAATAAGTAAACCGCGGTCAAGCTGAGCTACAAAATATCATATGTTTTAAATGTACAAAGCTTTTAAGTATATTGAGTTTAACCCTGCATTACAAATACTTAATCAATCAAAATGAAACCATTCATAGAATATCGTGAATGTCACCAAAATTATTGTAACCGACACCGCCATCGGACAAAATGAACGTCATAACGCGAATTTTATGACTTTTACGAGCCTATTCGATGTCCAATAAAATTCGAAGTTATAAACGAAACATTCTCTTTACGCTATACCATACTTATTATTTGTGTTTTTTTACTAACTATACTTGAATTGGAACGTTGCCCAATGGCGACAGTCGCGCCACATATCACCATGGAAATTAGCGGTGATTGGTAGCAGGAAGTACACGGTATTTTTAAATTGTCACTCCAAATGGAGTGCAAATGCAATTCTGCTTTATATAAAGCAGTTTTCGTTATTAATGAAGGCCGATTGGTCTGGGGGTTGTGATGCAGCGCTAAAGGGCTTGGGTAACTAGCTCGGGGTCAGTGCAATTACAGTGTTTTGTTAGACAATTTTCAGTTTTCAATACCGTTTTGGTTCGATGATAGTATAAAAACTTTTTTACAAAAAAATACAACCGACTTCTAAAAACAACACTACAAAGTGAAAAATAACTTTAATTTCTGAAGTCGGTGTCTGGTTAAATGTATTTTCGTTTTTTGCCACCGACTTCCGAAATTAAAGTTATTTTTCACTTTGTAGTGTTGTTTTTGGAAGTCGGTTGTATTTTTTTGTAAAAAAAGTTTTATTGTTCACTGATAATTGTGGTACCTACCCCACACAAATTTTAATACCACTACCTGCAAAAGAAAGTAGATCATCATCTACATAAAAAGTGGGGGAAAAATACGTATTATTGAAGATAACTCAAAAACTACGCAAGAAAAGTTAACAAAAAAAACATAACAAATTACAATAATGACATTAAAATAATAATAATAATGTATGATGGTTATAAAAATGTTATAATAATTATAATGTACTGATTTAATAATATAATGTAAAAAACTCATTTAATAATAAGTAAAATATAATATATGGACTTAATGTAAAATTTCCATTTCATAATAATTTAGCGTAGTATGTAATTAATAATGTAGGATAATTTAATGTCATGCATGCAATATTAAATCTAGCTGTATGTACCTGCAAATAATTATGTTTGCTGTGCCCCATCATGTTTGAAACAGAAACTATGTACCTACCTAACATCTTGTAGACAACATGAATGCAATAAATAAATAAATAAATAGATAAATAAATAAACAAATTTTATATGGGACCAACTTTGAGGTATACCCTCTCGAATAAAATATTTTTTTTTAAATCGGACGGCTCTGTAAAAATTTATGCGTGGTCACTGGTCATACATAAAATAAATATACCTACCTGTCGAATTGAGAACCTCTTTTTTTATCGTCGGTTAAAAAATCCTATGCAACTGTAAACGAGTTAAGAACTGAAGTTCACCCTACGATTTTCAATATTCATTAGAACTCCCTATTAAAAAGTACCCTATTCCCGTTGCAGACAGCCACATAGAACTATATAAATTCGCAAAGTATATGTATAACATATGAAATTGCGCAGTTTTTCCACAGTTACCGTCCACTTCTATTTCTATGATAAGCATTGGTATCTACTTAGCTTAGTTCACGGGCGTAACATAAATTCTCGTAATGATCAACTCTTATTGGTAGCAAACGAGTGAGAAAATCTGCAAGTTTATCAATGCAATGCCAAAAAAACTCAAAAAAATACCACTCTCATTTTTAAAGTCAAAGACAAACACCACCTTTCACTGGTCAAACGCCATCGCTAAAATAAGTCAAACTTCCCTAAAAACAAAAATGTACGCTCAAAGTCAAAGCTTACAAAACCGATGTTCTTTTACCAGAATATATTTTTATATCGTACTACTCGTGCCCCCACCTCATGGAACAAAGGAGTTCTGTTTGAAGCGCGATGTCAGAGACAATGGCGGCGCGGTAATGATGGCGACTTTATACCTAGATAGGTATCACAGTACGGATGAAATATTAGTTTTTGAGGCATTTTTGTGTGAGGAATATCAGTTTCCCAATGTATTCTTTTCTGACAGAGTGGATTGTCCATATACCGGATGACTTTTTTTACCGTCTTGAAAAAAATGGGGTAAGTATATTAAGGTGAACGGAGTAGAATCCTATGGCATACCTAGTTTTTTTTTATAGCTTAGTCAGAAAAAAATATCTAAGTATCAATAAATACTACAAATTCGATGTAAACTTTTCATTTTAGAACAATAAAAATACAAACATCCGAATTGAGAACCTCCTTTTTTAGAAGTCGGTTAAAAAACAGAAATTTTGGAAAAAAAATAATAAATCGTTTGAAAATATGATTTGAATTTAAATTTTTTTTTGAAAAACAAAAAAAAAATAGGTGCTTATGTCATAGGCTTCTACTCCATTCACATATACAGTCTATTTTTACACGACTGCCTAAAAAAAGGAGTGTAATGTTTTTCAAGACGGTAAAAAGTCATCCAGTATAATTCACTGCTGTTATCACATTTACCACCGTATCTTGTTGATACTAATATTTTTAGCTATAAGGACAATGTTATATGTTACCCCTTTTGCCCGCGGCGAAATTCGAGGCAGAGGCCTTAGAGCCTTTAGTCAGGAGTTCTCTTTTTATTTATACACCACTATTTTTTAATTAGTACAAAAAAAAATGGGGCTCTATCCGTACCCGTTACTGATCATATTTGTGTAGTCAAAAGTAAAAAAAACAAATATCAAAATTGTCCACGAAAATTTGTCATAATTGGCAAATTCATGATTATGATACGATAACAGCTGTTGGAGGCGGGGCAAGTTCGAGCGAGAGCACGCAAATGCTAGAGCGAGAGAATGAATACAACTATGAATAGCCTGTACAATATTTCCATACATTGAGTGAAATTTTGAGATATAAACAAACGCCAATAACTTTGCTGTTTATGAATATTATTTATTGAGACTTTAGATATATAATAACAAAACCTTCTCTAATAAGCCCTTTAAGTATTTGTACTAATTAAAAATTAGTGGTGTATAGATAACTGTTATTATTATACCTCTCTCTAAGATGAAGCAAGAATGGTGATAGACTCCTATGAGTAGCTAATACCTGCATCTAGTTATATCTATCTAGAAGCATAGTTCAGAAGTTTATTTCATTCGCCGTTGCAAAAAAAAAATAAGTAAGATGGCTCTCATGCGTTTTTAGTAGTGAAATAAAATTCTTATTTTAGCTTACTTACTCAACCGCATACCAAAATAGCGAGTTCGGTTTTGAAGTTATAAACCATAGCCATAAACAATAATATTGGTCAGTTTTTTTTTTCAGTATGCGATGTTTATTAGGAATTACTTTTGTAGTAAAATTTTGTTTGGTATAAACCTGTCATAAACTATACATATTTATGTCGATGAACTCAATTCGATTAATCCATTCGGATAATCCGATTTAGTTTACGAGCACAGTACATCACTGTTCTACGTTCGATTAAATTTTGCCGATTCGTATAAATAAATCGAGTAGTAAATCATTCGCTTTAATTTAAATGAGTGAAATAGAATGGTAATCGTCGGTAGTGTTTGTGCAGATTGAGTAAATAATGAGTTTCGTTTGAGTGACTGCCAGTTTCAGTTAAGTTATTGTGACATTGAGCGGGAATGCTAAGGAAATTATTTTTAGGAATTGAAAAAGAGGTGGCGTGATGACCAGACCGTTGGGCCTGGTTCGAGGTGACGCGGGAAGAGAGGATTCCTGGAAGGACTGGGTAGGGCCTTTGACCAGCATTTTACACCAGTGGGACAGTATAGGCTGAGTAAAAAAAAAAAACCGGTCAAGAGCGAGTCGTACTCGCGCACCGAGGGTTCCGTTCCGATTTCTGAAAAAGTGTGCTATTTAGAGACATCGTTTTATTTTTCCTGTAATCTTTACATAAACTTCTATCACATAGAATAATTTCAGATTTTTATCTTTGCAAATTTCGGAGATAAGGGGGGGGGAACGGTATTTTTTATTACATTTTTCATCGAAAGTCGAAAACTATGCGGCCTAAAAAAAAGAAAAAATATGTTTGAGAATGTACAAACAGCGCTCTTTCATATGATATCCCACATGCCATAGTAGCCCCACTTTGAATTTTTAAGATCCCCTTTCAGTCCCTGTTACAAAAAAAATATAAATATTTTTAATTCTTTCTTATTTGCAAAATAGTTGGTTAAATGTCATCTAAAACTGTTCCAAATTTCAAGTTGATAGCATTAGTAGTTCTTGAGATATCCAGCTGTGACAGACAGACAGACAGACAGACAGACAGACTGAGTCACACCATAAGGGTTCCTTTTTTACCATTTTGGTACGGAACGCTAAAAAGAAGTAGTAATTGGGAAGGACAGTCTTCACGGGTAGTCTGAAGCCCGAAAGTCTGACACTCAGTGTTGCCAAGGGGTATCGTGTTACCCAGTAACTGGGTTGAGCAGGTCAGATAGGCAGTCGCTCCATGTAAAATACTGGTATACAGTTGCATCCTTTTAGACTGGAAGCCGACCCCAACATAGTTGGGAAAAGCGTGCAGGTGGTTTTGAGATTGGTTTGGTTCTTGTCGAGATTTTGAATAGGTACAGTAGGCTTCATGTCAGTGGTAACACCTTGAGCTGGCCTAGCGTAGTACAGAGTTGCAATTGATTAAGAGGTCAGCTGAGGTCGCCGTAAGGTAGACTGTAGCAGATCTCTTTAATTTATGTACAGTCAGCAACAGAAGTCGGTAAACACTGCTACTTTTTGACATCATCTAAATTAACACAAAATGATATGATAACCTGCTTTTTAGCATTTAATTTACTAGATAAGAGTTAATTTTCTTTAAAATTTACATTCGTTCCGATTTTAATTAAATATTTTTCTCAATAATTAATATTTAGAAAACTCTACTGTTAATCGTCTTTTGTTGCTGACTGTACAACATCTTATACCTGTACCTACATTCATAGCAAATAAAGTTCTGATTCTGATTATACCTACGTTTTGTCACGTGCGGGCTTACCGTACGTACCCAGCAGTTTTATCACCGTTATGCCTAGGCCGCACACATCGCGATAACCCGAAGATTCGCGTAATTGCGATGTATGTAGCCAAGTATTCGCGTATACTTCGGACCTTCATGCGTAGTCGCAAGGACTTCGCTCCGCTGTCGGTAAACTCTCGCAGATCAAAGCGTTTTATCGCGATGAACTTCGCTTGCGTGGCCACACTTCAGTCGGCCCCCACCCTTCGTGCGTAGTGGACGTGTTAAGTTAAACTACAGTGCATAATATAGCTAGATTTGTGAATAGTAATTATCCACTTCCTCCTTTTCTTGCTTTTGATTTGTTTTTTACATGACATAAATGTAAAAAATAATTATTTGCTGCCATAAAATACAGAGCAACCGCGGCGTCCATTTTGTTTTTTGCGTTTGTACATCGCTCGTACATCACGATAAACTTGACAACACGCACTATGTGGCCGCGCAGCGTCGCTGTAGACCGAAGACGAAGTTTATCGCTCGAATGTCATCGCGATGTGTGCGGCCTAGGCATTAGCACAACAGATATAAGAAAGAAGGAGATGTGCCCAGTATGTTAAAATGTATCGGAACCCTGTGTCTCCACTTTGTCCCTTTGTCACTTTCATTATTTTAAAGACAAAAACGGTAAAATACTTGTATACTTACTTATGGAAAGTGATTCCATGGTTTACATGGCTTCGGTTTTTACAAGAAACCACTGAACAACACGGCATTCTTATAAATTGTCACGGTCACAGTCGAAAGCGCACTAGTTCGCGGAGACGGAAATTGTACTATGATGTCGCGCGGACACAGATTCGCCCGCTTGCCACTTCTTCTGTTTTTTATATTTCTATGGTTAGCACTAAAACTTGCCTTCAAAACTTGTTACAATAACCGTCCGAACTTAGTGCCTTTGAATCCCGAGGTCGCGATATGGGGCGACACACAATAGATAATCAATTGTGTCTCATTACTCGGGATTCAATAGGTTAAGGCCATACCCCGACCAAAAGAACTTGAGCGTTCGGTCCTTCTCTGTCCCGCCGCTCAGCCTCGCTCTGTCCCGCTCCCTGCACACGCCCCTTCATCAAAAAATTCTCATTTTTTCTGGAATTATTTAAATAAAAAAAGAATAGCGAACTTTAAAAAAAAAATAAAACTTGGATAATTTAGATTTTTAAATTATCTATCCATTAGTGTAACCCTCAAATGATTAGAACGTCACCTTTAGCAAGAGATGCATGGAATCAATAATTTTAGACACTTTTTTACAAGGAGATTTTGAATGTATTTATTTCACATAAAACAAAAGTAAACTTACAATGTGATAATAGAATATCGAACATTAGTACTGTGCTTTTAGATATAATTTATTACTCTTAATTAATGAGTTAATAGCCTCTGAATAACGCCCTATCGCAAGGTTTTGGTCGGCGGATCGCCTTAAATCGATAGTCGGGTTTATTCAGATTCTACTAATTGGAACTAAATTACAAGTTTCAGCAAGGCGATGCTATTCACTATGAAAAAGCAAATTATCGTCTGTGTAGGCTGCTGTTAATGTTTTTGTTCCTTATGAATATAAAATATAATTAGTGCGTGTATGACCAGAGGGGCAATTCCCGTAATTTTAACAACGTTCGCAATATCATCTCAAGACTCAATCTGTCAAAAATTGTATAGCGTTTAGTACAATTTTTGACAGATTGAGTCTTGAGATGATATTGCGAACGTTGTTAAAATTACGGGAATTGCCCCTCAGATATATGAACGTAAATGAGGCAAAAGGGGTAGGTAAGGATCGCAGCAGGAGTTCTGTATATTCTGCCTATCCTCATGAGAAGAAGCTGTAAGTTTATTTAGGTATGAATCTATCTATATAAATAAAAACCGGGCAAGTGCGAGACGGACTCGCACACAAAGGGTTCCGTACCATATTATTTTTTAACAATCGCAAAGATAACTTTGTATTTCATAATGATACTGTGAATTACAAGGTTATTTTTGCAGTTGCAGAAAATCGCCCATATTTAAACAAAATACCTTATGAATCACCGTTTTTAGTACTTGTTGATTAAGTACAGTATAAGGTACATTCTATAATAGAGCTCGTACAAAAATGGTATAAAATTGACAACTTTTACTGCCCCCTATTTCTTCATTTTAGAAGATAAATAAATAAAAATATCTTTCTACTCTACTCGATGAGTTCTAGACAATAACACCCCACACACAGGTTTTTTTTTTTTTTTTTTTCAAAATGAAAAGTTTTTGAATGGGGATAAGAAAACTAAAGTAAAGTTAAAATTAAAGGGGCCGCCCCCTTTAATTTTAACTTTACTTTATTTTTATTATATGTTGTTATAGTCGTAGAAATACACAATCTGTGAAAATTTCAACTGTCTACTTATTAAGGCCCAGGTTCCAAGATTGGTTTAGCTCGGTGTGTAAGTGAAATGGCGTTATGGCTGTCTAGTTTGACGCACGAGATAGAAGATTCTCACGCGCACCGGAATGATGTCGTAAAAATGCAAATAAAATCGTATAAAATTAGAAATTAACTATTTAATAAAAAGTAATCCATCACTGGATGCAGTTTGGAATTTGACATTTCATGGTATATTTTTAATTATAATTATAATTGTTAATGAAGGGATAAACTGCTTTTAAAGATTATTAGGAGGTATGTTTAAAAATTTTTTTGGTGCATTAAAATATGTATAATTATGTTTTGGCTTCCATCACTGTATGCGAAAAAGACTTGAAAATATCATATTTTTTTTACATGTCAAAATTATTTACGGTTTATGAGATACACTGCTTTAAAAAACCACCTTTTTGATCGTTTTCAGGAAATCTGGGCCTTAAGGTTCATGAGATACAGCCCTGTGACAGACGGACGGACGGACAGCGGAGGCTTAGTAAGTTTGTACGCACAATATTGAGATACTAGCTAGACTACCCGAGGCTTCGCCCACGTGGATGTCTGATTTCGTGCGTTTTAATTTTCTTATTCTTGTTTATTTTACATGAAAAGTATAAATACTGAGTTTCAAGTTAATCGGACTGCGCTTTAAAATTCTTCCATACAAACTTTAACATCCCTAAACCCCCTTTGCGGGGTAGTTTTGAAAAACTAATAATGACAAACTTTATTACTTACAAGCAAGTATTTGTGCTAAGTTTCAAGTTCAATAACCAAATTAATAAGATTTTTCATATAAACTGTATCCTTGTTTTCACGCTCACAGGGGTAGAATTTCAAAAATCGTCTGGGATGTTTCCATAACTTGGCTTCCATAACTAAATGTTTGAACATTATTTACACCTATTTTCGAGTTAATCAATCCCCAATAAAATCCTCCGCAGTAAAATTTACTACCCCTTTTCACCCCTTACGGGTAGATTTTTGGAAAACCCTGATACACGTTAGTTGGTCTTCATTTTTGGTCTCAAGTACAAAAACTGAGTTTTGAGTAAATCGGACCGCGTGTTAAAATTCCTCCATACAAACTTTGACACCCACCAATCCCGTCTTCTGGGGTCGCGGGTTCTTCGAAAGAGATACCGTGGCCCTGCCATAGGCAACTGAAGGAACACGGGTGGGTTTTAGTTAGTAAAAGTATGACACGCCCTTCCGCTCCACCCAGAGCGGGAGAAGTCATTTGATGATTTCCCATCCACAAAAAAAGGGGTAGTTTAAGAAAACTAAAAATGATTAATTTTATAATTAACTTAGATGAATATTCGTACTAAGTTTCAAGTCTAATAACTCAATAGATAAGATTTTTATAAAAACTTTCATCCCCTATTTTATTCCCTTAGGTATGGAATTTCCAAAAATTCTTCCTTAATGGATGTTTACTTTATATAAGGTATCTATGTGCAAAATTTTATGTCTGTAGGTCCAGTGGTTTGGACTGTGCGTTGATTATTAACAGTCAATGAGTCAGTCAGAACTTTTAATTTTATAATAGATTTACAAGACCACAAACTTCTGATAGGTTTTCCTGTAATCTATAGGTAAAGAACTATTTTCTATATTTTTTTCAAAATTTCAGGCTCAGTAGTTTCGGAGATAAATAACTTCAAAACAGTTTATTTTAAAATTATAAAAAAATATATATTTCTAATTCTCACAGTAAGACCTTTCATTTGATATGTCGCACGGTACAGTTTGCAAAACTTTTTTTTTTAATTCTACTTATTTTCCCCCCCAAAAGGACCCCATATTCAAAATTCATTTATTTACGTTACATGTCCGTGTTTGGGTTACCGAAATACATATGTGTACCAAGTTTCAACTTAATCGGTTCATTAGATTCGGAGCAAATTGGCTGTGACAGACGGACAGACAGACAGACAGACACACGAGAGATCCTATAAGGGTTCCGTTTTTTCCTTTTGAGGTACGGAACCCTAAAAAGAGAAGTCCTGACTGACTGACTGACTCATCAACGCCCAACCCAAACCCTTAGACCTAGAAAACTGAAATTTTGCACAGAGGGTCCCTTTATAATGTAGACAAGGAATAAGAAAGGAATTTCCGGTAGCAGGTTCCCTTGGGATATTTCCCGACATCCACGCGGGCGAAGCCGCAGGCAAAAGATATAGTAAAATATAATGGTACGACACTTAGAACATAAAATAATTAATTATTTTTATTAAAATCATCATTTCATGAACCCGTAGCAACTCCATAATATGTACTTAACATAATATTATTGTGATTAGGTATAATAAAATTTTTTTACAAAAAAAAAAAACAAACGACTTCCAAAAAATACACTACAAAGTGAAAGGAAGTTGGTGTCTGGATCTGTATTTTCGTTTTTTAGTAGGTATTTTTTTAAGGCACTATTGAACGTCATTTCCAAGAAAATAGAATTGATTCTGAGAAGAGAAGAATGGGCAAGCAACTTCATTGTTATCTTTAGGCGCGATTGGTCCAATTCACATTATTCGCGATTGCTCCAATTCGCGGTTGGTCCAATTCGCGGTTGGTCCAATTCGCAGTTGGTCCAAAAAGTAATTTCCAAAATTAAACAAAGCAACCCATTTTTAACCGACTTCTGAAAAAAGGAGGAGGTTATCAATTCGGATGTTTCTATTTTTTTAATGTAATTAACTGTTCATTACATTAATTATAATGTAATTAACTGTAATTTGGAAATTTTTTTGAACATTGGACTAATCACGAATTGGACCAATTGCGCCTACTCTTTTAAAATATTTTGCATATACATAATGTAAATCACTATCACTACATAGTATAAAACAAAGTCACTTCCCGCTGTCTGTCTGTCCCTATGTATGCTTAGATCTTTAAAACTACGCAACGGATTTTGATGCGGTTTTTAGGGTTCCGTACCAAAATGGTAAAAAAGGAACCCTTATGGTGTGACTCAGTCTGTCTGTCTGTCTGTCACAGCTGGATATCTCAAGAACTACTAATGCTATCAACTTGAAATTTGGAACAATTTTAGATGACGTTTACCCAACTGTTTTGCAAATAAGAAAGTATTAAAAATATTCATATTTTTTTTGTAACAGGGACTGAAAGGGGGTCTTCAAAATTCAAGGTGGGGCTACTAGTGTATGTGGGGTGTCATATGAAAGAGCGCTGCTTGCACATTCTCAAACATTTTTATTTTTTTTTAGGCCCCATAGTTTTCGACTTTTGATGAAAAATGTAAAAAAAAAGACCGTTTCTTCGGAGTTTTAAACTTCGGAGTTAAGGGGGGGGGGCCTTAACTCCGAAGTTTGCAAAGATAAAAATCTGAAATTATTCTATGTGATAGAAGTCTGTGTAAAGATTACAGGAAAAATAAAACGATGTCTCTAAATAGCACACTTTTCCAGAAATCGGGACGGAACCCTCGGTGCGCGAGTCCGACTCGCTCTTGACCGTTTTTTTTTAATAGATAGATTGATTCAAGAGGAAGGTTTCTATGTATAATAAAAGCGGGCGAAGCCGCGAGCAAAAGCTAGTAAATTATAATTATATGTGACCATGATATCAAATCTCAATGAAACTGTACACAAAAGCTATTAGGTACAGCGAAAGCACATAACATTGTGCATAAAAATAAATCAATATTGAGCGTTTGCTTACAACTCGGCCACGAAGATGAATGATAATAACTGCTCAAATACTGTATGATTTTTATCTCCGAGTTCAATCCAGACGGATGATAACCCGGTTAGAGATGAATCACACACAGTTCGTATAAATATTTATGAATACGAAGGTTACGAAATAATGGTTCACATAATTTTATGTATATTTGTGTTTTGTTTGTATCTTTACTTAACTTAAGGCCTATTTTTATAGTGAACATTCTTTTTTTTTTAAATGGAATTGGAACAGGAATGAAGGTGGACGTCCGAAACAGCGAGGACTCTTGGCAGAAAAATACGAAGAAGACTTATACCTACTTTTTAGGGTTCCGTGCCTCAAAAGGAAAAAACGGAAGCCTCGTGTGTCTGTCTGTTTGTCCGTCTGTCACAGCTAATTTGCTCCGAATCTAATGGACCGATTAAGTTGAAATTTGGTACCTACACATATGGATTTCTGTGACCCAAATACGTACGGATAAAGTAAATAAATGAATTTTGAACATGGGGGTCACTTTTAGGGGGCAAGTAGGAAAAAAAAAATAAGAAGTGTGACATATCAAATGAAAGGACTTACTATGAGGGTCTCAAATATTTTTTTTTTATAATTTTAAAATACAGGGTGTAAGGGACAGCCCTCCGCAAACTGATAGGGTGAATTCAGTATGTCATACTAAGATGACCGGTACATGAATTTTTTTCAGGAACGTTAAGGGAATCCAATAAACCTGTTTTTTTGTGTTTTTGTGCACAAATTGGAGCGTCTATTACTGGTTGGGAGGGGTAGGTTATAGGTATGCGGTGAGTTCGATGAACTCTGTAGCTAGACAGAAAGTGAACAGCTGATTTCAGGCGTCGTTGGTTAGAGTATTTCAACATCCATTGCTGGTTTTTTTTTTGCTGTTTTTTTTTGCAGCTTTTTTTACATAAATGGAGTGCTGCGAATACACAATGCAATTTTACATTGAAATAATGAAAATGTAACTGAAAAAAATTAAAAAAAATGAAAATTTGCCTTAGAAAATTTCCGGTGGAATATGATTCAAGATGAGGAGCTGAATGCACCCTGTGAGTTTGCGGAGGGCTGTCCCTTACATCCTGTATATTGTTTTAAAGTTATTTACTTAACATAAGAATAATAATATATTATAAGAAGTGAAATGTGTGAAATGTCCAAGGATATTTATTTATTTTATTTATTTAAGTTTGTGGCCTTAAAATAACATACTAAATCTCTCAATATTGTGAGTACAAACTTACATTTACTGTTGGCATAATAATATATGGGAGAACATGTTTTTCAACAATAATGTTAAGTTTGTTCTTGGGATAATTTCATCCCAACTACGGAACCCTTCATTGTGCGTAGTTCGACACGCAATTGGCTCGTTTTTTAAACATATTATCTATATACTTATAATAAATCTGTAGAGAGGTCAATTCTGTACATGATATATATTTTCAAAATAACTATCAGGGGGTAATTAGTGATCGATACTGATGCCAAAAATGCAATCAGTAAAATTTTTGTCTGTCTGTCTGTCTGTATGTTCCTTATAGAAACAAAAACTACTCGACGGATTTTAACGAAACTTGGTACAATTATTCTTCATACTCCTGGGGAGGTTATAGTATACTTTTCATCACGCTACAATCAATAGGAGCAGAGCAGTGAAGGGAAATGTTGGAAAAACGGGAGAAGTTGCTCCATTTTTTAAGCTTCCGTCGCGTGTGCAGCCTTAATGGTTAAAGCTACATAGAAATCATTTATGACGGAAATGTTCTACATAAAATTATCTAAAAAATATCCCAGAACAGCATATGTCTATCTTTTATGGTTGACTCACAATAACACGTGTAATGAAGAATAAAAGAAAAAGCCCCTAGTTAGAAATGATTGATGATGAAATATTGCTCGCGAATAAATCGTTAACAACAAAACAATTTCGTTGTTAACTTATATAATCTTTCGTGATAGGTACTTTGTTTACTTTACTGATAACCTATTCATCATCATTTGCTTAATCCTTTTCCCAACTATGTTGGGGTCAGCTTCCAGTCTAACCGGATGCAGCTAAATTCAGTAGTATTTATTAACATGGAACTGTCTGTTTAAACTATCTATACCTTCTTAGATGTTTAGTTATATTGTGTATGTATAGTAAATGTATTAAGGCGACGATAAACGACTTATAATGATTTGGAAAAAAATATATGTTCAATTCAGGCATTACCAACATCTAAATATTTTAGATTAAGTTTCTATTACATACGGCCTATTTCACGATGTCGAATAGTAGTAGTGACTACTTAATAAGTACGAATAAATTCAAAAATGGAACAGAATTTGTATGAAGTTATGTGCCAAGTAAGTAGGAAAGATGGTGAAATAGGCCCATAGTGTAATTAATTTGTAAAGTTATGCCTAACGTGGATAAAAAAAACTGATAATCACACGAAAACTATCAAGGATATTTTGAAACCTTCACCATAATAAAGATAATTTGTCTTTTATTTTACCTACCTTTAGTTTCATGTATAATAAATTAATAATGCGTCTAGTTTGGAAAAACGCTACTTGATGGGCGAGTCCTATAATGGGTGGACGTACGACGCGTTGCGTGAGCTCAGCACAGAACACACAAGCTATGCGGCCCCAACCAATCAAGGCTGTTGGCAGATATCTGCGTCTTAAGAGGAGCGCTAATCGTGCTGTCAAACTGTTACGCAGTTTGGTAGGTTTATAAATAAATAAATAAACAACAATAACTAAATATTCTTGGACATTTCACACAACATTAATTTCCATTTGTTTTTTATACATTGTATACAATCAAATTTAAGGGTGTGGTATAGACTTTCAAACCGAACAACTTTTTCCATCGCACCAACATCGTAATCGCGAAAAAATAATCAGCTGACCCATACATTTGCGTCGAGTAGGTACCTACTGAAGTTTTCTATGAGACAGTTGAAATTTTTTTCGCGATTACGATGTTGGTCCCATGGAGAAAGTTGTTCGGTTTGATGTTCTGTATCACACACTGAAATTTAACGAGGATGCAAAACGGCACGGTGTATAAGTGTTTGTTCCAAAGTACGTACTTATATGTTTTATTTTATTGTTATCTCCACAACCTATAGTTACCCAGCCTCAAACCTAATATTGTTTGGAAAATGTATATACAGGGTGACCTGAAATTAGTGGCGGACCCGTTAAGGGGTGATAATAGGGATCAATTCCAGTAGATATCACTCTTAGACCTACTGTCCTAAAGTTAACCCATTTCAGGATATTCCTACTTAAAGAATTTTACAAAAAATACCCTACTTTAAATCTTAAAATAGCTGTAAATCCTAAAAATTGGTCTTTCTGGTACTTTTTTTTTTTTGTTTTGCATCAAAGGTATTCTAAGTAAGGAATTATTAATAGCGATATCTTCGTAAATGTCGGTATCTTACGCGAAAATCGATTTTTTTGTAAAATTCTTTAAGTAGGAATATCTTGAAATGGGTTAACTTTAGGACAGTAGGTCTAAGAGTGATATCGACTGGAATTGATGCCTACTATCACACCTTAACGGGTCCGCCACTAATTTCAGGTCACCCTGTATACATTTTCATACACGATTACATAACATAGTATTTGAATCCCAGAAAATAGGTTTACAAAATCTCTGCCATAATTTTACACCCTTGACATACCTTATTTTAACTAATAAAAACTCAGATGAATCATGTCGTCACTAATTTAACTAACTGACGTATCTGACATTTGGACTAAGCCGATAGCCGACCTAACTATAGTAATTTGATACATTTTCCAAGTCGAATCGATCAGTCTAATCGGCGAATCTGTACCTATGCCTTACGGTCCCCATGATAAAATGCCCCATGATAAGTACCAAAAATAATAATAAAATAAAAGTGGAAGTGAGTACCTAGTAGAAAAACTATTATATTTTACTTTTTCAAATAATAATAAGTATAATAATAGCCCTCTTCCTATATCCTATTTTGCTGTGCCCGACAGGGTCCACAATGATCTAGATAAAATAATGTATAATTTATAATGTACCTACCACCTATGCTAACATTGTGGAGTGCAAATAAATATATTGAGTATTGAGTATTGAATGCAAAAATCGAGACCGATGCACCTACCTACAGTTTACAAAAAAAAAGAAGAAAAAAAACCGGTCAATAGCGAGTCGGACTCACGCACCGAGGGTTCCGTTCCGATTTCTGAAAAAGTGTGCTACTTAGAGACATCGTTTTATTTTTCCTGTAATCTTTACATAAACTTCTATCACATAGAATAATTTCAGAATTTTCTCTTTGCAAACTTCGAAGATAAGGGGGGGGGGGGGAAGGTATTTTTTTTACATTTTTCATCAAAAGTCGGAAACTATGCGGCCTAAAAAAAAAATAGTTTGAGAATGTGCAAACAGCGCTCTTTCATATGATACCCCACATGCCCTAGTAGCCCCACTTTAAATTTTTAACACCCCCTTTCAGTCCTTGTTGCAAAATAAATATAAATATTTTTATTTCTTTCTTATTTGCAAAATAGTTGGGTAAACGTCATCTAAAACTATTCCAAATTTCAAGTTGATAGCATCAGTAGTTCTTGAGATATCCAGCTGTGACAGACAGACAGACAGACAGAGTCACACCATAAGGGTTCCTTTTTTACCATTTTGGTACGGAACCCTAATAGCTTGCCCTGTAAAATGTGCTTCAAATCAGTTACGTCACTTAGTTAAATTAGCAAAGATATCTGAGTCTAGTTTAATAGCTTTAACATTTAAAGCACTAAAACTGTTCCCGTAGATTCAATCTAGGCCTCCAATTTCCTCTGAACCATACTAGCACGTACGTATCGGATGGATGACGTATCCAGGTCAAGTCTGATGGAACCACCGATATAATGGGTTCAATTTGAACGGTAGTAGCACCGAATATAATCCAACCAGCTGTAATTTATGTAATGTCTGTGGTATCTTAATGTAAAGTGTTTTTTTTATTCGTCTTTTTGGTAAACAAATAATATTTCGACTGAGATTTCGATTTTGTGAAAATTCATATGTTTAATTCATACCGTTCTTACAAATATCAAGATGTCTTACATAACTTCAAGTTTGTGATTGACGTGATAACTTCAGATTTTCGTAACGTGTTTGTTTATCAAATGAGACATGTGTAGGAAAAACCGGTCAAGTGTGAGTCGGATTCACACACGAAGGGTTCCGTACCATTATATGTTTAACAATCGCAAAGATTTGTATTTCATAATGAACTAATGATACTGTGAATTACAAGGTTAGTTGCAGAAAATCGCCCATATTTAAAGAAAATACTTTATGAATCGAAATTTTAGTATTTGTTGATTATATACAGTATATGGTACATGATATACAAAAGTTTCAAATTCCTATCCTATTTAATTGTTGCGATAGGAGCTCGTACAAAAATGGTCTAAAATTGAAAACATTTACGGCCCCCTATTTTCTTCATTTTTGAAGACAAAAAATAAATAAAAGATATATTTGTACTCTACTCAATGAGTTCTAGACAGTGTCATCCTACATGCTAGGGTTGTTATTGTATGGGGACCCCCTTTAATTTTTAACTTTATTTAATTTTTATTATTTGTTGTTATAGCCGTAATAGAAATACACAATCTGTGAAAATTTCAACTGTCTAACTATTACGGTTCATGAGATACAGCCCTATGACATTCAGAAAGACGGACAGCGGAGGCTTAGTAATAGGGTTCGCGTTTGGTACCCTTCGGGTACGGAACCCTAAACTTACACTATAAATGTTTTGAAACATAAAAATGTTATGGTGTCTTAAGATTTCGTAATGGAATACCTACCTATTTGTTATATGTGTAGTCAGTGCAAGGTGAGTTAGATTCCAATGAATTTCATGTTATTATAATTTTAGAGTAGGCACCTTGTGTATAAATGATTTTTAGGGTTCCGTACCAAAATGGTAAAAAAGGAACCCTTATGGTGTCACTCAGTCTGTCTGTCTGTCTGTCTGTCACAGCTGGATATCTCAAGAACTACTAATGCTATCAACTTGAAATTTAGAATAGTTTTAGATGACGTTGACCCAACTATTTTGCAAATAAGAAATAAAGAAAAATATTCATATTTTGTTTTTGTAACAGGTGCTGAAAGGAGGTCTTAAAAATTCAAAGTGGGGCTACTAGATCATGTGGGGTATCATATGAAAGAGCGCTGTTTGCACATTCTTAAACATTTTTTTTTTTTTTTTAGGTCGCATAGTTTTCGACTTTTGATGAAAAATGTGAAAAAATACCGTTTCCCCCCCCCCACCCCTTTTCTCCGAAGTTTGCAAAGCGAAAAATCTGAAATTATTCTATGTGATAGATGTTTATGTAAAGATTACAGGAAAAATAAAACGATGTCTCTAAATAGCACACTTTTTCAGAAATCGGAACGGAACCCTCGGTGCGCGAGTCCGACTCGCTCTTGACCGGTTTTTTTAAAAGTTATTACCACTCTGCTAGGTATGTTAACATTGAGACAAATATAAATAATTTAGTGACAAAAATTTAAACGAGTAAGTTCTTATGCTTAAATGGTTTGGTAATTTTGAGAGGTTGGATGAAAGGCGACTAACAAAAGGTATTTACAAAGGCAGATGTGAGTGGAAACGCCGGGAGACGCCCTAGGGAGACATATAATGACCTTATTGGTGATGTTCTTCAGAAAGGTCAGGTGCGTGGTACTATTTCGGGAGGTTCCTGTTTCGCATAAGGCGGGAGGAAACGCCCGGGTGTTTCCATTGTGTGGATCGCCCGGAGGACACGGTGGAGCATACAGTGGAGGTCTGCCCGGCTTGGGCAGAGCACCGCCGTGTTCTCACGGAGGCGATCGGCGGCGGCGATCTCTCGCGTCCCAGCCTGGTCCAGGCCATGGTGCGGAGCGAGAGCGCATGGGAGGCCGTCACCTCCTTCTGCGAAGCAGTAATGCTCGCGAAGGAGGAGGCGGAACGCGTGAGGGAGAGGCAGCCTCACGCCCTCAGTCGCCGCAGGAGACGCCCTGGGCGGCGGGAATCGCGGTGCGATTTCCGGCCACCGTAGGCGCGGGCCTGCGGACGGTGAGCAGCGGGTAGCTCGCCGTCCGGTAAGGACCAGGCCCGAGTCGACGGGGCGTTGTGTTCCACGCGCGCCTCAAAGAGATGTCAGCAAGTGACGGGGCCCAATAGGGCCGACGCCGCTGGGGTCGCTAATAAATTGCTGGGAATTCAGGAAATGAATAGCTTTTGGAGGAATTGCTTAATGTGGCCGTTTTAGGCCCCCTGACCATCACTAATAGCAAACTAATGGTTGACTTTTATGAACTTTCGATGTCACAAAAGACATGGAAATATTTTTCGATATTCGAAGGAACATATTTTACGTCATCCCCTCCGAGGTGGATGATATCAATATTCTGTCCCCTTATCCCCCTCGATCGTGAGTTGGATAAGTTTTCAAGCACTTGTGTGAGTACGTAATGGACATTTTATTTTATTTGTTTACAAGTCTGTGTCTATAAAACTTTGGGAATGACTCAAGATTGTTTGCTATCGGAAGGTACTTATGTCCATATTATGTTGGATATGTATGTAACTGAAGAGGTCATGCTATGTAGAAAACTATTGTAATAAATGCGAAAGTGAATTCGTAAGTCACTTGGGAACATTCTTACGGCATATCTAAGGGTTGGACCTCATCTGGCAGCACGGAATCGCATTTGTTCCGCCTGTGCTACCACGTGCTGCAGTATGCTACCGCATGCGAACGCGCGCTGTCGCATTCCGCAGACAAAAAAGGCGATCGCACGCGTCAGCATGCTGCAGCATGGGTGGCATACTGCCGCGTTCTTTCATGATCAGTTTAGTTTCAAGCGCGAGATGGATAGGACCACGGAAGAGAGAGCAGCGCCATTGTACGATAGAGTGAGACAGCATGCGATAGCAAGTGATCGGCGGTGAAAGGATGCGTTAGCATGCTATCGCGAACTTCATCAGCCTTCCGGAGTCTCCCTGCCGACCATTGTATTTTGTCCGTGATGCCGATCGCCTCGAGGATTCCGCCGCGTGCTATCGCATTATGCTTTCTGTCTCGGTCTAGCAAATGGCAGTTCTAAGCGACAGAAAGAGAAAGGGCGACGGAAAAAGGCGATTCCGTGCTGCCAGATGAGGTCCAACCCTAAGTGTCAAACCGATTTGTTGAAAGACAAAGAAGTTTTTGGTACTTTGAATTTATTTTCCATTGATTATTTGACAATTTGTTTAAATATTCGACTTTGAAAATAAAGTAAGCCATCTTGTAATCCTTGTGAGTGATTTTCCTTATGAGTTCGCAACAGCAATAATTATTATGCCACCAATAGGTACGTAATTTCTATATAAGTAACTAGCAGCGCCCCGCGCTTTTACCCGCGTAGACCGGGGTTAAATATAGCATATGTGTTAATCCAGGCTATCTACATACCAAATTTTATCCAAATCAGTCCAGGCGTTTGAGCGTGAAGAAGTAACAAACAAACACAAACACACTCACAAACTTTCGCCTTGATAATATTAGTGTGATTCTTTCTATTTCCTTTGCGGTGCAAACAATCCAATCTTAAGAATATTCCTTGCAAAACTCAAGAAAGCTCAACAATCAATCTACACTTCCATTCACTTTCAAGTCAATGGTTCTGTATCCATCAAATATTCAAAATAACCAACCGATAGATTTACTGCTTCTATTGAAAATTGAGTTCTTGATGTAAAAACACGTAAGTACATGCCAACCAAACGAACATTGTTATATTAACAGAACTGACTTTTACAGATTTATGAACGACATATATATCTTAGTAATATACTGTATACAAAGTAAAAATACAGGTACACTATGTTTATGTCTAATTTAGAGTTTTAGACTCGGTTTGGTGGAAGCGGGCGTTCTCCCCAAATGTCAAACGAAAAAGTATTGTGAGACGTGTCGATTTCAATCCAGAGGGCCTAGACAAATGGCATTCGCTTCGAGCGATTTTATTTCTACAGCTTTAAGGCTGCTCCTTCCTAAAATACGGCGAAACTATGTAACTTTGTAACCATATTTTACAGTAACTATAGCATCTTTCTGATAGGAAAAAATACACAGTAATCTACAATACATAAGAAGTGATTTCATGTGTCCTGAAATCTATTTTAGTTTGTAAAACTAAGGAAAAAAAACCAAATCCAGGTCTATTTCGGTCTATTTTATCGAGTTGTTACCCTCCTACAGTTTTCATTAAAAGTGTTCATAAATTTATACAGTTCTTTAAAAACTAATAAGGGATGATTTCTTGTCATTACTTTTTTAGTTTAATCAACAGATTTTTTGTAAATCGATAATTACTTCATATTTTGCAAGCGTTGTGTCATCGCGCTTCTCTTTCTTTTCTATGCAGTCCGACAGTGACCGCGCTTTTTGCGACGGACAAGCCTTAAAGTAATATTGACTTGACATGATCACGTGACATTTCGATAGCTTATGTCAACGTCAACCGCATACTTTCTACTAGCGTCATCGCTAATCGAATGAAAGAAAGACATTCAGAGATAACGATGATGGAAAAGTCAAAGTGATTGAGATAAGATATTGAAAACTTATGTCAATCTTGTTGAAAGTCGATGTAGAAATACGAAAAGCTTTGTAAGCGATTGTCTAGGACTCTAAGCCTTCTGATATTATTCAAGTGTAGGTATATGTTACGAATCTTACACAAGTCCAAATAGTGAGTTACTTCCAAAACACATCAATCAATTTGCCTTGCCTTATCCGAACTATGTTGGTGTCGGCTTCTAGTTTAACCTGATGCTGGTGAATACCAGTATTTTACTTCCACAACCCAGCATTTACAACAACAATGTGTATCGTATTCGACAACCCTTGGTAAGACTGGTTGTCAGACTTTCGGGCTTCTGACGACCCGTAACGACTGTCAAAGATCCACGATTGACAGCCGGGACCCGGTGGTCCCGGCTATGAGCCGTTGCTTACCGTGCTTTCTGAGGCACGGAGGAGTCTCGGTATGTAAAGACGGTCACCCATCCACGGACCAACCGCGGCAAGCGTAGCTTAACCTGATGGATTGACCCGTGCGGCTGTTATTACTTAGCCACGAGCTCGTCCATCTTCCAAAACACATTATTATTGTGACTTAGCTACTTTGATGCATGTCAAGTTATGGATTAGTGGAATTTAAAGTGGAATGAATTAATATATAGGTACATACAGATGCACATAGACATAAATAGTGACCTTATTGGTGATGTTCTTCAGAAAGGTCAGGTGCGTAGTATACTCCGCAACCGGCGTGCGTGTATGACCAGATGTATATGTCATAGTCAAAGGTCGATATGCAGTATCTTCCCGGAATGACTGGTTTACCCTTGACCAAAGTCTTCGGGCAAACCCCGAAATAAATTCCAATTTCGGCTTTTGACTAAAGTATTTTTAGTCAAACCTAGAAGTTCCTAACTTTTCAGTCAAACGTCGAAAGTAAAATAATCTGTTTCGGACTTTGCCTAGTCGATCCTAGAAGCGACTGGCAGACTCGGTCAAACGTCGACGTCAGGGGCACTCCGAGGTTCGGTTTTGTTAGGTTCCTTTAAACGCTGCAGGCAGGAATAGGGGCTCCGTCGACCTGCTGACGAAAACCCACAAGCCCACAAGCCTAATCTAGGTGTTTTGAGGTTAGTTAGTTTGACTGGTCAAACCCCGATTTCATTAAATTAAGTTTCGACGTTTGCCTGACAAAATTAATTTCTCCTAGGTTTGACTAAAATTCTTTAGTCAGGGGCCGAAAAACTTAATTTGTTTGGGCTTTGAATAAGACTTCAAGTCAGATCTGAGGATTGACTAGTCAAACCTAGGAGCGCGGGAGCTTCGAGGTTTGACTATAACATAAACGAGGCAAAAGCAGTATGTAAGGACCGTATCCGGTGGCGTTCTGTAGTTTCTGCCTACCCTCATATTCCCCCTGTGTTAATTCCATCGAAAACAAACTTAAGATAAACTTCAGAGCTCCAGTTACTGGCAGTTTTAAAAATAACCGGACAAATATTAATTAGCCACTCGATCTTGCCACGATAAAGAAAGAGGATAGAAAAGCAACTCGTCACAACATCATAATTAAAATCGTATTTTCTGACATTTATTGTGCAGTTTCTTTAATGATTTACTAGCTTTTGCCCCCGGCTTTGCCCGCGTTTATTATACATATAAACCTTCCTCTTGAATCACTCAATATACTTATTAAAGAAAAACCGCATCAAAATCCGTTCCGTAGTTTATTGATCTAAGTATACATAGGGACAGACAGCGGGAAGCGACTTTGTTTTATACTATGTAGTGATGTAAAGCCACTACTACTTACTTCTGAAAAACTTTTACCGAACATTGCTTTTGTAAGTTTTGTACCAACATCATGTACAGCAGACATGTTTTAGTTTATTATTTATTTTATTTATAAGTATAAATGAATAAATATAAATAAATAAATATCCTTGGACATTTCACACAACGCCATCTAGTCCCAAGCTAAGCAATCTAATGCTTGTGTTATGGTAACGAGATGGCTTATAAACTACTTATATACATTTTTTTTTTTTTTTGTAAATACATACATATTATAGATAGGAAAACACCCAGACTCGGGACAAATACTTGCAGGTCGTACAAATATTTGTTCCGTGCGGGAATCGAACCCGCGACATGCTGCGCAGCAGTCAATCGCTCAACCACTGCGCCAAACGTGTCGTCGAGTATATCAGTTTACCTCCACAACCCAGTAACTGGGTAATACGATACCTCTTGGTAAGACTGGTTGTCAGACTGTCGGGCTTCCGACGACCCGTAACGACTGTCAAAGATCCACGAAGGGCAATCGGAACCAACGGTTTTTCGTGCTTTCCGTGGCACGGCGAGGTCTTGACATGTAAAGATGGTCACCCACAGACGGACCAACCGCGGCAAGCGTAGCTGAACCCGATCGATCAATCCATGTAGCTGTTATTACTTAGCCACAAGCCCCTCTTTCAGTATCATAACCAGTTTAATCTGGCCTCTTATATTATTGAAATTCCGTACTACACTTGGTCAGGTCAAGATAAAAGTGGTACCACCGACGCGCGGTAGACTGTAAGTAAGGTAAGGAGGAATCTGCAGTATTTTATTTTGATTGCGGAGTGATTAGTTATAAAAAAAAACCGTCCCTAATAATAATAACAAATAACCGATGCTACAAGTCCCCACTTGCCCAGTAGGCAGGAGCGCCCTAAGCCTAGGTTGGAGTCCCACTATGGGACGCCCTTAGCTGTGCTACTTAATTTTAAATTTTTGCAAGGCGAGAGGCCCGTCTGGCGCCGCCGACGCCCGGTTAAGCAACAAAGGTTCCCGGAAACAATTGCGAAAATGCCCGTACCAAAAAAAAAAAGGATTTTATTTAGAAATTCATCCAAGTTTTCACCGATTGCCGTCGTATGCGAAATTTTTGTTGGTTCGACATTCATTTGGTTGATATATTTTATTTTATGGAAATGGACCTTCTCTTATCCATTTTTATTAGGTACATCGGGGAAGTCGTTACAGTGTAATATATTAGGGCAATCATTAATAACGTATCAATCAACTGCTGTATGAAGTGATCGATTTCATACTTATGAGCTACTATTTACACTCCGGCACCGTGCTCTGGAAATATTTTGAGTATTCACGTGAAATAGAAGAAATACACATAATCTTACAAAAGGAAAGACGTATTGATTAAAAGACACTTGTAGGAAGCGGTTAAATAAGGATTTTTCAGAAAGATTCAGGTCGCTGTAGCTCGCCGTCCGGTAAGGACTAGAGGGCTTAGTACGAGTTTTTATACTTACTCGATCACGTTAACGTAAACGAAAATTTGTACTGAAACTGAATAAGCGCCGTCTGGTGACTATAATGGGAATCACAATTATTGCGTACAAATTGACGTAAGGTAAAGTTAACGTAAACGCGATCGAGTAAGTATAAAAACTCGCACTAAGCCCACAGTAGTGCTATTCTGTAACCATCCCACCGTGACAACTGGTGAAGTGAGCGTGGAGTGAGCCGTCATTCTACCTGATGCTAGGGGTTGACACTATTGACAGCTCACTTTAAGGGCCTATACTACCTCAAACGGCTTAGCATGATCCTCCGATATGTCGAAACTATTGCAGCATTAATTTTGAAATAAATATATGGTAAAGTTGAGGATTGATGTCAAGTACTATGTTAGACGAAAACACGATTCCATAAAATTTTCTCGATAGAAAAAAAATCCAAAGTTACCTCTAAACCGAACAATAAACCGCTGGTATTCAAAAAGTACTTCAAATTAGGTCATGAAACTTTGCATACTAACTGAACTAACTATAAAGCAGGTCTTATGTTTTTTATTTTTTTTAAATTGCCATTATTTTCACCGTAAAAAGCAATTACCTAAACTATCGGCGCCCAGCACCGCACTCAGTCTCGCTCTCACTTAGTGTGCGCGCAGAATCGCGCGAGCGAGATAAAAACCTGAGGTAGTATAGGCTCTTAAGATCAATTCACTTCACCCTTTTTTTTTGACGCTGAAAAATGCGTTACGCATCCCCCCCCGCTCGTGGGGGACGAGACGGGGTATGTGGGACTCCTGTCGGAATGACAATATACCCACTAAAACTCAGCGGTGTTCCCACATCGCCGTGATGGGAGGGCCATGGGAAACGGGCTCAACCTTTACTTCCACAACCCTCCCGGCGCATGCCCGCCTAGCTGGCGGGCCCCGCATGCCCCCCAGGCTGGGGGTCTGTGGGAATGGCCGGGAACACCTGGCTATTCCCGTCCGACACTGGTGGAGGCCTGTGCAATACAGGCAAGGGTGCCCCCACACCTATTGCCTGCTGGCCTCCACCTGGGAGGAGTCGGAGATGACTATCATACTGACGTCTTCTTCGGCCCCTTCTCCGCCTTCGGAGCGGCACCGCGTGAGGATCGTCCTCCCGTGCGCGCTCCGCCGCCTCCTTCTGGGACATGATGTGCTCGCAGAAGGAGGCGACCCCTACACTAACCTTCTGAGATATTTACAGAATAGCACTACAGGCCTGGGCCGACGGCGCGTTGTGTTCCACGCGTGCTCAAAGAGATGTCAGCAATGATGGGGTCCGATAGGGCCGATGCCGCCGGGGTCGCGGGTTGTTCGAAAGAGATTCCGTGGCCCTGGCACAGGCAGCTGAAGGAACACGGGTGGGTTTTAGTCAGTAAAGTCTGGCACGCCCTTCCGCTCCACCCAGAGCGGGAGAAGTCATTTGATGATTTCCCATCCACAAAAAAAAAAAGGTGCGTGTATAGTGGATGAGCAGATGTATGATCGTAAACGAAGCAAAAGGAGTAGAAGGATCGTAGCAGGTGGGGTTCTGTAATTTCTGCCTACCCCCGTGGGCAGAAAACGTGAGTTTATATTTATTCTAACGTAGGAACGTCTACAGCGGTTAGTCTTGCCCACATGAAGCGATTCACTTCATTTCCATACAAACCGATATTGTACATCGTCCAGCGCCCCGATATTGTGGGGACATTTTGGCTAGAAACTGGTCAGTATTCAACGGCTTTTGGGACAAACCTAGCAGAACTAACGAGAGTGGCTTCCGCCAATTACGTTGGAATATCGACTTTACACGTTTGCATATGACCTCAGAACATAGTTATATGTTCTGTGCACATATGGCCTACTATAACTGCCTCGGAGCTTAATATTGGAGGCCGCGTAGTCTCTAATGGACCCGCAAAGTTTCCAATACCATAAATATGGAAGACTGAGTCGGATAGTATTGCAACTGTAATTAAACTCGACAAAATTAGGTAACTATTAGTAGTCCTCCCGAAACTTAGTGTTATATTATTAGTATTGCTGGCTCCAAGGGTTCTAAAGGTACAGGTTTGCGATAAAATTTAGTACACATTCTAACTTTGATTATAAGATCGACAACAGACGACCCCGCGGCGGCAGTTAATGACTTTCCATCAATTTGCTTGTTTAAAAATCTAGCTAGCGTTTTTATCGCGTTGCCTCTTCAATTCGCACATAAAACGCTTGATCTGGAAAAGCTCTTAGCAGTTAGAATACAATTTCAATAGTGCATGAATAACTGAAGCTAACGTTTACGAGTTTCCCTCGCACTCAACTATTTTTCTTGATTTATTCCTCTCCGCGTGGGATGTTAAGAAGCTGATAAATTATGTCGAGTTTATTTAACTTCTCACTTCATGTATTTTAATGGAGTTCTAGACTGTGTTTTTGTGTTTGTTAGTTTTGGTTGTTTTCATAATTGAGTTGGTGATGGAATTTGTGAATGTTCCACCTGATGCTTACAGATAACCTTTGCCTCTTTCAAGATCACATCCAGTCTACTAGGCCTCTAGAAAATAATACCGGAAAAAAATGGTGCATACAGAGGCAGGAATAGTTTTTTTTTTAATTTAATTACTTAATTTATTTTATTTTATTTTAATTAATTAATTTATTTATTTATTTTACAATTTATGTACACACAGAAAAATGCAAAGAGATACATAATACTTAAAATTAGGAGTACAAAGGTACTGCTTATTTCTTTAGAAATTTCTTCCAGCAGACCTGCAAAATGAGAAATGAAAAAGAAATGTAGACAATAGTGTGTGAGAACAAGAAGAGAAAAATATGATGCGAAGTCTTAAACTAAAATATTAAATATACCTACACATATAAAGCAAAACAAAAAATTAACATATACTTAAATAAATACATAAAGCTAAAATATATAAACATGCATATACTATACATATATAAATACTCACATTTGAGAGGAAAGGTAATGCTCTTTTTTAATATTTTGTTAAATTTAATTTATTTATTTGTGATATTTAGACGTTAGTAGTAACCTACTATACAGGTCAAAATCGTTTGCAAAAAGCAGAGATGTATGTTTAAACTTATGAAAATATCTATAATGACCTAGATTCAATTAGCATGTATGTACACGGGAAGCATAATTCCAAAGAGCTTCAAGAGTACTGACGGAATGTAGCTGAGACGCAACTAGGAAAAAGTAAAATAAACGAAAAACGTTTATTTGGACACAGTTCGTGAAACACAAAACACAAGTACCTAACAAAAAAAAAGTGAAAATAATATTTTAAGAGCGTTGTTGCATTTTTCATACGTAAATCGAGAACTTGGGAGATTTTGAAGTGATTTTGGTCACATAATTTATTTTTTTAGCTTCTTTTGACTTCAATCATCGTAATTATCATATATTTTTATTTAAAGTCTATTAAAAAAAACTTGTTCAAATTGAATTATTGACTACGAAAACAGTCGATTTCGAAGGCACGATTTCCAGATGACGCGCGAAGGCTCAACTTTGAAGTAATCTTACACCAATTATTACTACTAATTAAGAAGGTAAAGTGGTATTCATTCGAAGAGGCATATCCTGAAATTTAAAATGCATTGAGAAAAGTTTGATTTTTAATTCATTAACTTGTATTTTAATCACGTCTAAGATAATCAAAAATCGAGAAATCGACTACAAAAAAACACGTCATTTCTCAGAATCTAAAAGTCATTTGGCAACACAAATCATTTTATACGTAAGAAGAAAGATTGTAGTATATATGTGTAAAAAATAAAATATATCTGTCTTCAATCATTTACGAAAATAATTTTTTAAAGTGAGTATAAAATCGGGTGCATCGAACGGCCTAAGTCAGTCGCGCTCTGGCGCTCGTCGACGCAGGACCTATGTCGGTTGACCTCCCGCCGCCGCGCATGCGCCTCGCGTGATATATAGTAAATTGTAGTGCGACTAAATATTTTTAATCCTTTCATTTAAGTAATATTTTAAGAAGCTAAAGTGGTAGGCACACTTACTTTAGGAGAATTATGTTACAATTCTTGAATTATGTTGTATTACTTGTAATATTGATATTGTAATTACAATATCAATAATACAATATAATTTGGTCAAAATGTAAATCCAAGATGGTGGCTGCGAAAATTTTTAAATTTTTCGTCATGGGGATCGTTCCCATTGTTCTCGAGGATGCTAAAGCAGATAGTGACGTTAAAATGTAAATCCAAGATGGCGGCTGCGAACATTTTAAAATTTTTCATCATGGGTATCGTTTTCATGGTTCTTGTGGGTGCTAACGTCGATAGTGTAGTCAAAATGTAAATCCAAGATGGCTACAAGAATTTTGGATGATGAATATGGAGAAAAAATTTATATCAGATTTTTATTTGAAATCTCTACTGCCACAATCTCTATTGTGGATCCGTGACAAAGGAGACGGAAACCATGTCATATAAACTTGGGCCTGGGCCTGGGTTGTAAAAAGATGAAATTGGTGTCAATTTATAGCTACTATATTATCAAACCATCACTGAACATTTTGCGGATTTTTGCGGTCTGAGTTCCGAGTTAAAAGAGATGTAATAAAAGTGAGGTTACATACCGATCTACATATAGGTACTTAACAGCTGATTTTTGAAGTTCTTCAGCTCGACGACCACGTAAACTACAGCCTCTAGTCACTTTGCCACAATTTACACAACGATCCATGGTGCCAATAGGAAATCGGTAGGCTGGTCGTAATATACAAAATAACAAGTTCAAGTCCAACGTTTATGCGGGGTTCTCCGTACCATGTCCGGTGTGGTAGCAAGGTTCGTACAAGAAGCAAGATCAGAAGTCCGCAGAAAGAAAACAGGGGTCGAGGGAAACATCAATAAAACTATGGGAAATACACTCAAATGGCGACCGCACTAAACGATACGAAACGAGTGAGGCATAGATAAAGGCACTACATAAAGGTGTGTCCAAATATAGGACGGCATTTGAGCGCGGCTGCCACGCGCGGCTAGCCGCGCTCTGATCGGACAAGGGCCGCGAGCGGCGGTGTTGAGCGTAATATATCTTCTCATCTCACATCAGTGACCTCTGGCACTGAAACGTGCTCGCTCACAACATAATGGGTCTCACTCATAATCAGCCTATAATGTTCCCACTGCTGGGACACAGGGCTCCTCTCGGTGAGAGGGAGTGGGCCGTAATACACCACGAGGACCCAGTGCGGGTTGGTAGATGTCACATGTCTTCGAATTTTTGGTTCTAGGCGGTTTCCTCACGATATTTTCCTTCACTGTTTTGAGAGTAGTGGTGATGAAATTATTTACACAAAGTGCCTGCCTGAGTTCGAAACCATGACCTACTCGTATGTCGGGATCGTTACCATTGGGCCACCATTGCATTGCTCTCATGGGCCGCATAGTGCAGTCAATCATCCCTTCTACGATGATTGATTCACTATCGGCTTCATCCTCGAGAACTATGAAAACGACATCCATGACGAAAAATTTTAAAATCTTCGCAGCCGCCATCTTGGATTTTAATTTTGACTTCACTATTGGCTATAGTCGAAATCGAAAACTATGAAAACGATACCTATACAAATCCTTATCACTTACCACTGACGTGCGACGTGTGGTCGACTGTATAGTCATTAGGTCGACTGGGCACGTACAATACCTGCCTAGGCTAATAAACATTATAAAACCAACCCCACACGAACGCAGCAGTACTATTATTTATTCTGTGGCAGCGGGGTGATCTATCTATTTGAAATTTGAAAACAGTAAACCAATCATTTGCGCATGAGGCGGCTTTATGTATTTATGTATTATTGTTGGTTCAAATTCAACTGTTTTATGAACTTGATGCGGTTGCTAAACCTATAATGCCGCAAGAAAAATAAAAAATTATAGCTAGCGCGTGGCGTCTTTATCTACATTGAAATAGGGCTTAAATTCAACTGTTTTACACAAAAAAACAATGATTTTGGTCAAAAGATGGTTCCGCTGTTAACAAAATTTTATTCTGATTGTGTTCTCCCAGAAATTATAGATCCAAGGAAAAGTCGATCGATCTCCTTAGACAAATACTTTTATAAAACTTCAATTACTTATTAGTATACAAATACTTAAACAAATAAGTAAAATGAGTTTAGTTTTTATAAGTACCTACATAATATTATTTTTTCATCCATATTTGTATAAATTTAATTAAAATACACTAATAACGTATTGTGGACAGTCTTTTTATTTTCTCCGTAAACCTCTAGCTTTTACTTCAAAAAAATATAGGTACGCCATAGCTACAGATCAAGATCGTTTAATCGTCGTAGCTTCGCAACTGTGTGCCGTACATGAGGAAAAACGCACACACGCGCACTCGCTACGCGGCGTCGAGCGTCAGATGTTTAAAATCCGAGCGCGAAAATAGGGAACCACACTCTTAACAACAATAGTGTGCGCCTCACGGCTGCGTCAAAAAGGTGCGTTTCAGCAATAAATACCAGGCAGATGCTGTCTGACGCTGGTTTTCTAATGAACCTTTAACCACATCTAGCAGACAAGAAAACAAAAAGAAAACAGGTGTATTATTAAATAAAAAATATCATATAAGACCAGAGTCATTGTCAAGACGAATCAAACAAGCCCAAACTCGATAGGGTTGCGTCGTTTTATTACCGAGTTCCGATGGCCACCTTCCGGCTTTATCATCAGATCAGCTCCATGTCATAATAATATTGCATTGTCAGTCGATTTACATATGCATGTAAAATTTCAGCTCAATCGGAAACCGGAAAGTGGGTCAAACTTAACATGCAAGATTCGATTAGAGACAGACACCGCGACAGGTGAAACTAAATAAAACCGTGGCTTTAGTAAATGCCGATCACGTATTAATGATATCGAGATAGACATATCAAAAACTGTTTCAGAGATATAGGGCGGGATACGTGACTATTTTTAACAGATCGATTTAGCCGGAAAACTCATTTGCGTTGGTTGATTTTTTAACAGAGCTGTGACATTTTCTACGGACTTTTTTCGATCGTAACTTTTACGTTTTAAACCACAAACGGCCCTTAGTTTTCGAATAAATCGAGATGTCGATGTCTCTTACGACCGAGCATTGTATTCGAGACTACCCATGTAGTTTGAAGATTATTTCAATGGCATATAATGATTCATTGTTGCCTTTGTCATACTTCATTGTCGTTTCATCTTATGCTGAACATAGTGATCATTATAATACTCGTATCAGCCTGGTGACAGCTATTTTTGGACACGGGATTGATCATAGGCAGAGAGCAAACGATCAGCATGCGATAATCACGACGCTTAAAAAACAAATTAGTCATCGAAAGATTTAATTGCTTATACAACATGTTTATATTCACAAAGGATTACTTGACAATGTTCAGGCGCATATGGCTCTTCACGACACCGACGGGGTAAAGAATGGGTACCTATATTGTAATATTATAGCTTCTACCAAACAAACTACGTTTTATTAATTTTAGGGTTTAGGTTCGGAGTGATATAGTTCTACTTTCATTAAAAGTTACAAATTCCATAGTAAAAACTCTTGTAGTTAATTATTCGAAAAATTTATTACTCACATACTTTCGTAAATTTGCCTACAGTTCTGTGTACTAATTACGTCGACAACAAATTGCTTTGCGTACTTTGAATATCTTTGTTAGAATAGTTTTATCAATTACTAGCTTCTGCCCGCGACTTCGTCCGCGTGAAATTTCTTGTCCCGCCCACCCACCAACCCCGACGCATCGCATCGCAACGCCTGCCCGCGCTATTACTTCGTTTACGCTTAATAGCATCCTTTCTGACATTTTTTCTTTTTGCTCGGCTCTTAAGGTCCCTAGCGTGATGATAAATAGCCTATATTTTTCCGCATCGCCTGCCCGCGCTATTACTTCGCGCTCGGCTCCTAAGGGCCCTAGCGTGATGTTAAATAGACTATATCCTTCCGCATCGCCTGCCGGCGCTATTACTTCGTGCTCGGCTCCTAAGGGCCCTACCGTGATCATAAATAGCCTATATCCTTCCGCATCGCCTGCCCGCGCTATTACTTCGCGCTCGGCTCCTAAAGGCCCTAGCAAAGCAAGATGTTAAATAGCCTATATCCTTCCGTATCGCCTGCCCGCGCTATTACTTCGTGTTCGGCTCCTAAGGGCCCTACCGTGATGTTAAATAGCCTATATCCTTCCGCATCACCTGCCTGCGCTATTACTTCGCGTTCGGCTCCTAAGGGCCCTAGCGTGATGTTAAATAGCCTATATCCTTCCGTATCGCCTGCCCGCGCTATTACTTCGCGTTCGGCTCCTAAGGGCCCTAGCGTGATGTTAAATAGCCTATATCCTTCCGCATCACCTGCCCGCGCTATTACTTCGCGTTCGGCTCCTAAGGGCCCTAGCGTGATGTTAAATAGCCTATATCCTTCCGCATCACTTGCCCGCTCTATTACTTCGCGCTCGTCTCCTAAGGGCCCTAGCAAAGCAAGATGTTAAATAGCCTATATCCTTCTGCATCACCTGCCCGCGCTATTACTTCGAGCTCGGCTCCTAAGGGCGTGATCAAGAAGTGGGTTATAAAATGCAAAATGATTTCTTCAAATCCAACTGGGGTAGGTCCAGAAATAGCGCGTTCAAACAAACTAACAAAAAAACAAACTCTTCCGCTGTATTCCACCGACATTATTGAAATAATAAATCGAGAGGGTCGTCAATCCACGGAAAATCTCGCAATTCAGAAAAATTACTTATTTGCACAACGCCATCTATGGGTAAATTGATCCGCACTAAACATGTTTGCTCAAGAGCGACCGGTATGAATTAAAGTTATTTTGCGATTTAGTAATTTTATATTATCTCCGAAACTGTATGACCAATTGACATACTGTAAAGGCCAAATCTTATCTCCATGATGTCCTTGTGATTATAAAATAACTTATTTTGATAAGGATTAATGTTTTGTTGTTTAAATAATCATCCACACGTAAGTATGTCTAAAAATACTTTTTTAAAGCAATAAAAGATGTATAAAAGATAAAATATAAAAGATAGAAATATGGTGTCGCGGACTTTTTTGTAGAATTATTTAAGACGGACCAGACTGCTATTCATTGTTCTCAATTTTAAACAACCGTTTAGGCGCGCATGCAAAAAAGTCTGTTTAAAGAGGTATTTCTTTCCGACTTGTTAGACAAAAATTGTGATAGCTCGGCTAATATGCATGATATAAATATAATTTATAGCCTATAGCACTCAGGAATGATGTAGCTTTCTACCAGTGAAAACATTTTTAGAATTGGATCATTGGTTCCGGATATTACCCCCTACATACAAACTTACAAACTTACAAACATACAAACTTACAAACTTACATACAAATTTTACCTCTTTATAATATTAGTATAGATTACCTCTTTATAATATTAGTATAGATTGTTATTTTGTAAATATAATATTTATACATTTAATTACACTGCCGTACCTTGGAAATAAATAAGTATAGACTTTTATTTTCTTCCGTCTATCACTATGATATTTTAGAGATTTCGTGGTTTGGCGCCAACGCTCGAATTCGATTGCTTTGATGATTTTGCGCGTTCTATCAAATGTATGTATTTTTTATAGCTTCTACAGTTTCCAATACTTTCGATTTCTCTTACTTGTACATGCATATACAATATTTACAATGTAATTAACAATTTATTACTGTTTACTATCTTTTACGAATTAGTTTGGTAAAACTTTATTTTGTTTAGTTTAAATTACGAGTGCAATAAAATGTTCGTAGTGCTAAACTTTAAGGTACGAGTAATTACATATACAAACAATTTCGTACCTGCGGGTTCAATTTATCTTTATATGTCTTAAATGTAGCATTTCGTTTTCTTCTAGTATTGTGTGAAACTATCACCTATGGACCTTTGCTGAATTCATCAAGATCAACCCAATGAGACAATTTTATTAAAGTCACAATGAAAAATATTGTTTTCGAGCTGTTGTTTTTATTAACGAGACAAAATCACCAATCCAATAATGTCCATGCAGACATGGATCGTTGTGAAGCCAAGATTCAGCTAAAAACACACAAAATTCACGACAAAATTGAGCTGCAAGCAAAGGGGAACGTTTTACTAAAGCACGCTTTGACTGTCGATTTCACGATCGAAAAAGAAAGTAAAAAAGCTTAGTTCGAAGCAATATGGGACATGTTGAAAAGCAGAACCTAAGTGTGATCAAAAATTTTGTATCGAGATTTTTAATTAAAGCTGCTATAACAAGCAGAGGACCAGGGTAGTCCGCGAATTTCAAATTTTCTTTCAGTTGTATGTTGATCAAAATATGATTCGTGACTGTAACAAACATTGGAATCTCTCACAACTATTTTTAATGACCTATTGAATGACTGTTTCATGAAATCATGACATTCAACCGACGGATTCCGATAGGTCAAAATCAACATTTTCTGACACTGCCCTACAAAATCCAAAAAAGATATGGAAAATTGATTTTCGCTGGCTACCCCAGCGCATCGCCCTTGAAAAGTAGTATCTAGAATCCTCGTTCCCCATTTCAATCAACCAATCAAACTTATCATAGTTCACAGATACCATTCCATGATGTTTGTTCGTTGGGCATGGGCGTTCAATGAGGAAAATGTCACCAGGAAAGTTTTGAGTATGAATGTGGATGGCTATACGAGTAGGAGAAGACCAAAGAAACGATGGATTGACTGTGCGAAAGATAATATGCCTAGAAAAGGAGTGACTACCGAGATGACGACTAATAGAGAAGTATGGAAGAAAAGGACATGTTGCGCCGATCCCAAATAAATTGGGATAAGGGCAGGAGATTGATGATGATGATGATACTAGTTCGTTGGGCATAGGCTTCTATCAATTTATGTCAACATCCGGATTTCAGTGTTAAATTGGTTAGTATGTTGTTTAGTAGGCACCTATGAAATAGGCACTGTGTTAAAAATTATCAATGTCGCCAACTTGTGGTAATTAACCAGTCATGATTATGACACCTCTTTTACTACTTTATTGGAATGCCCATTGGCCATGGTCCATATGTCATTACTTCAACAGTGGACATTTTATCGCATGGCAAATGAACTGGCTGACCATCTGATGGTAGCTAAGTGATGTTCACCGTTTATAGATATTTTGAAATGTTATAGAAGACTTTGGGGCTTCGTAGATGCATTGACCAAACCAAGAAGAAAGATCTTCGCGGAATTTACTGACTCCATTGAAAATAGTACAGTATTATCATAGCCTAAAGTATTAAATTGTATGAATATCGACACTGTCGGCTCTGACAATTTTGTGTGATATGGTAATACGGTCCTATTTTCAGTGGAGCCAGTAAATTCCGCGAGGATTTTTCGCTTGATCTGAACTGACCCTTATGCCTCCAGTATCTGTACTGTAATTACACCAGTATCCACACCATTCAAGCCAAAATGTAGGCAACAATGCTGGTTGGCGGCAGAGTTATCGGGAAAGTTGTAGTACCTCCCCGGATGAGCTTATTTACAAAGAGCCCTACACAGATTCCACGTCTTTGTATGACTAAGAATATATCGTCAACCTAAAAAACATTCTGGGTTCGCCCATTCCAGCGTAGACTAGAAATTATCCAACGCTTTCCACCAGGCGAAATCGAAATCAAGCGCCAATTTCTTAATTTAAAAAATAAAATCACTTACTTGATAAATAATAGAATGCCAGTCTTCTCGATTTGTCTGAAGATCCCCTTCCAGGATGCCAGCATGCAGTATTGCTGCTTGAGGGTCAGGGGTGACCGAGGGTCTGAAGGTGGCGGCGGTCGGTCTATGGCATCATGGTTGTTGAGCTCCGAAGATGCCAACTTACTCAGTTCACAACCCATGGTGGAAACTTTTTTGAAACACAATGATCGTTATTTTTTTTAGCACTGCTTTTGTTTTTTTTTTATATTTAGAATGGGCAGTATTGTTTTGTTTTTTCACTGTAAATTTTTTAAATGTTTGAATTTAGAATTCAATCAGCCACACTCTATTATTTATTGTTTGTTAATTTTATTTTAATTATTTCACGACACTTTTGACACTTTACTAAGTTTTTATTTGTATTTTACAAACAACTGTTTTTTTTTCACACAAAGACACTGTGTTCGTCAACCTGCTGACACTTAATTAATAAATCAAGCATTTAGTATTAACGAGCGTCGGTTAAGACTACCGGACACCAACACACCGCACCGGTGCGAGTATTCGAAATCGCTCTTCGAAATCAAATGCAATAAATTGTTTGCCTGCTCTAAAATTAGAAAAAAAATATTGTTCTGCGCGTCTGTGCGTACATACTCAATACCGCAGTTTGTATTGACGATATTACTTTTGATTTGATATTCTTTGGAGAAAAAAAAAAAAATCAAGTAAAATTATGTCAAGTTTTTTTGGTGTAAGTGGGTACATAAATATAATAAAAAATGTGAATTCACATTGAAAATACAAAAATAAAACTAGAATGCCTACGCTTGACAAAATTATTTATCTAATTACCTATCTGAACAGTAGAACAACCACTTTTATTACTAAGATTGTAGGTATCAAAAACTAATTAACTATCTTGTTTCCATTAAATAACTGCTCTTTAAATATCAAAAGATCGCGCACTATTAAATATCAATTAGGACCATCACTAAAACTCATTATATTGATAATAACGACGATTAGTTATTTTCCATCACACAATAAACTAAATAATATAAATAAATAGAACATTTATTTGACTAGTTTAAACGAGGATGTACTTTTTACAACTGAGGAAAGGAAACTAAGTTGTAGTGATGGGAAAAATAACAGTTTTTTTCTATAAATAGCGGTAGTAACGTTTACTAATCTGTTGATTGTCTTTTTAGGGTTCCGCACCAAAATGGTAAAAAAGGAACCCTTATGGTGTGACTCAGTCTGTCAGTCTGTCTGTCTGTCTGTCTGTCTGTCTGTCTGTCTGTCTGTCTGTCACAGCTGGATATCTCAAGAACTACTAATGCTATCAACTTGAAATTTGGAACAGTTTTAGATGCCGTTTACCCAACTATTTTTCAAAAGAGAAATATTTTTTTTTTTTTTTTCAACAGTGTTCTTAAAAATTAAAAGTGGGGCTACTAGGGCATGTGGGGTATCATATAAAAGAGCGATGTTTGCACATTTTCAAACATTTTTTCTTTTTTTAGGCCGCATAGCTTTCGACTTTTGAGGAAAAATGTAAAAAAGAATACCGTTCCCCCCCCTTATCTCTAAAATCTGAGAAAAATCTGAAATTATTCTATGTGATAGAAGTTTGTGTAAAGATTACAGGAAAAATAAAACAATGTCTCTAAATAGCACACTTTTTCAGAAATCAGAACGGAACCCTCGGTGCGCGAGTCCGACTCGCTCTTGACCGGTTTTTTTATTAGAAAGTTTATGATTTGCTGTAATAAAAGTATTGACGTGTGATAAATGTAATGGAACCTAAATGTAGCAAAGAAGTCTCTAATTATTACCTACCAGTGATCATCAATTTTGTGACGAGTACCCAAACCTAAGTACCAACGAGTTCAAGAGCAGTCAAGAGCGAGTTCCGTACCATCATATACAGGGTGCTCCAAATAGTGACGTCAAAAAGAAAAATTTGAATTCCTCATCCCCAGGGGTTTTCGAAAACACCCCATGTATGTTCCGCGATTTTTTGTAGTTTTCGAGTTACAAAAGCAAATTTTGTAATTATTTACAGTTTTCTGCCGGTAGAACTTCAAAAATTCATATCTTTTCTTGCTACTAAGAAATAATTATTTTTTTTGCAACAGGGACTGAAAAATGTAAAAAAATACCGTTCTTCCCCCTCTTCCCCCCCCCCCTTTTTATCTACGAAGTTTGCATTGAAAAAAAGTGAAATTATTCTATGAGATAGAAGTTTATGTACCTAAAGATTACAAGAAAAGTAAAACGATGTCTCTAAATAGCAGACTTTTTCAGAAATCATCAACAAAAATTTTATAATTATATAGCGGAACATACATGGGGTATTTTCGAATACCCCTGGGTGGGGATGAGGAATTCAGATTTTTCTTTTTGACGTCACTATTTGGGTGGTCCAAAGAACGGTATTTTTTTACATTTTTCAGTCCCCGTTGCAAAAAAAAAAAAAATCTTAGCTGCAAAATAGTTGGGCAAAACGTGAATGAATACACAGCGTTTAGCTTTGACGCGCTGACTAAAGAGAAAACGTCCCAATTAGGACGTTTTCGAGTCCTCATGACGCACGTGCTAGAAACATATCTGCTTCTTTTTAGGGTTTCGTACCTCAAAAGAAAAAACAGAATCCTTAGGATCATTTGGTTGTCCGTCTGTCTGTCTGCAGTCTGTCAAGACCCTTTTTCTCAGGAACGCGTGGAGGTATCAAGTTGAAATTAATATCAAATACGAAGGACTACGGTCCCTTGGAGTTCTAAAAAAAATCACGCTTATATGTCAACGCAATAAAAAATACGGCCATTTATGCGACATATTTTGACACTCGCAAATAAATCAAAACCTATAAGCTACTTCCCGTTGACCTAGAATTATGAAATTTGGCAAGAAGCAAGGTCTTACAGCCCAAGTAAAGAACATAGTCCGAAAATTGTTAATTTGTAACTTTATCACTTTAAAAAAATATATTTGGGATTACAATGTTAAGTTTGTTTTTGATATAAATTCACCACAACTGCAGAACCCTTCATTGTACGTGGTCCAACATGCACTTGTCCGGTTTTTTATGTATTATCATTGAGGACCCACTACATAGTTTTTGTTTATAGTTCGCCGGCCTCTCAAATCCAATTTGTAGATGATAGTATCGATAACAGCAAGTTGTTACACACGACAACGATTCCGGAGTAATTGCCTCATGTAATACGAAAGTGTGGCTCTAATGGTACAATATGATCCAGTTTCGATGACGGGTTTTTTCCCTTAAGAGCGTTGACTCGGTACGGCATTTCATACAAACTTTCAAGTCCTTTTTTATCGAAATGAATGAACCGATTTTAATGAAACTTCATACGCATAAGTAGGATACATAGGTCTAAAAAGTTAGTTATGAATATTTTCTAAATGTCTTATTTAAAAAAAGATAAATGGAAATCTCTGCTTCTATGGAATATTTAAAATCGGTCTAATTTAGCTGCAACACTATTTTTCGAAAATGTTCTTAACTAACTTTTTAGACCTATGTATCCTGCTTATGTGTATGAAGTTTCATTAAAATCGGTTCATTCATTTCGATAAAAAAGGACTTGAAAGTTTGTATGAAATGCCGTACCTAGCCAACGCTCTTAAGCGTGGAATCTATTGCTAACGAAACGTGAAATAAGGTTGAATTTTTGGAGGATTTTATATTTCAGGTGCGTTATTTTGATTTTCCGCTTGAGAATATTTTGATGTTGAGTAATTTGGATAATGTTTTTTTTTTTTAATTTGGTTGAGAACATGTGATTGGGTTTTTGGATGCAGCCTACTCGAAAATATGGGATTTGGAATTATGTTATCAACATTCGTTTAATTTACAAATGGTCGTCGTGGGAATATCAATCATGATTGTATCTTTGTAATATATTTATAACTGTTTAGTTTAGCTATCCAAGACCTCGATCCCACAATACAAATCTATACTAATAATACATAATACATATAAAATAAAGCCCAAGAGTTTTATTCGTTTGTTTGTTTGAACGCGCTAATCTCTGGAACTACCAGTCGGATTTGAAAAAATCTTTTTGAATTTTATAGCCCAATTATTGAGGAAAGTTTTAAGCTTTTTAACATCACGCTACGACAGTTAAAAGCCGAGCAAAAAAAAGTGGCGGGCAGAAGTTAGTTGTGTAATAAACCGGAACAGCATTAAAAATTTGAATATCCAATATATCCGGAAGCAATTTCAAAACTGTATTCATGTCAAAATTATGAATAAATAACGTATTAAAATAACAGTTAGCGTTATTATCGCGCAAAATAATTGCCCATCACTATTCAAACGAGTTGCCCATACAATTCTATCTCTGCAATTGTATGATAATGTTACTTCCTTAAACGCAATTATGGTAAGTGGACGCCACAATTTTTACTTAATTATTGTCATGGAGTTATCAACCTTATTTCCCTGTGATAGAGGTCACGAAGTATTGAAGATGGTATCGTTTGAGTTGCCATGAATGATCTCTTAAAGGTATGGTGACGATATTCTCTATGTACTGTGGGTTATGTATTTCTTTTGTTTTAGTGATGAATGCAAGCGATAAGGCATTATGTTTTTGGGTGCACTGTTTGTTTCTGTATGGCGTAGACAATGGGTTAGTAATGTTTGTCTTACTTTCAAGCTATTGTAGTCTTTAAGCTTGAACAGAAAAAGGGTGTTTTTGATGCGACAATTTCTCGGTAACCTGATTAAAAACACGGTGGTGATCATCACAGAGTTTGGTAGTAGAGTACCTAACTAAGCAAATAGGTAGGCACATCTGTACCTACAGGTTGTCCCTTAATTAATTAATAACCTCTTAAGGGGTCATTGTACTCATCATCATGGGCAACTTGACCAAACCTGAAGTCCAATTCTCGGACGTAAAAACGTTCAAATTCAAGTCGCAATCTCATGCCAGCGACAATCAAATGTCAAAAATGTAGGGTAGGTAAACGCTATACAATTTTTGACAGATTCAGATTGAGATGAGATTGTGAACATTGTTAGAAATACGGAAATTGCCCCTCTGACATCGCGAGAAAAAAACAGCTGTTCCCTACATTTTGGTTAATTTCATGATCCATAAACTCAAAATGACCTTGAATTCACCAAAAACTGTAAGTGTACCGTTTTGTTTTCAGTTTCAACAGACTATACCGTTGCTCTTCAATCACGTACAGAGGACACCGTTACTGCCCACATGCAGTCCATACAGCACGCAAGCTTCATGCAAATCTACTGATTGAGTTGAACATTATAGCTGAGCAAGCAGAACAGGGTCTTGGGTAGCAACTTGGTAGATACAGTCACCGTCAGACATATTGTAGCAGATAAGGTGACCAAATAGTTCTGAACAATTTAAAATATCATTATGTTCCATACACTATAGTATAGTTAAAATCTCGCTGCAGACTCGGCCTTAAATCATTCGAGTGTTTCGCTCTCTTTCCCACTCACGGGCCTTATGGGCAGGCCACGCCCACACGTAGTCCTGTGCATTACTGCAGTCGATGAGTGATATCGATAGTTTTATATACAGGGTGATTTTTTAATGACCAGCCAAATTTTCACAGGGTGATCTACCCATGAATATGAACAACTTTCACTATGGGACCAACTTTGAAATCACGAAAAAAAAACCAGCGGTTTCCTACAAAAGTTCAATACCTACTCGATCAAAATGTATGAAACAGCTGATATTTTTTTTGCGATTTCAAAGTTGGTCTCATAGTGAAAGTTGTTCATATTCATGGGTAGAACACCTTGTGAAAATTTGGGTGGTCATTAAAAAATCACCCTGTATTTATAAATGGGTGATAGAAATAAATACACATTTTTTTTTTATTTTATTACCAAATTTACTACAAAGCATATTTATTTATTTATTTATTTATTTAGGTTAGCCAACAATTGTTTACACAAAACATTTAAAAAATTTTGCTAACAGTACTTACAAATATTAAATAAAAAAATAAACTTATCATATCTTATTATATTAAATATATAAACAAAAGAACGTATATATAAAACTAAAAATAGAAAATTCAAATTCTTCGTCTGAGTCATCGTCATCATCATCCACATGAATGATGAACTCTTCGCATAAATGTGCTTTTCTTAAGTCTTCATCTTGCAGCAACTCTGCATGTTCCACACATTTTTGCCAATTTTCACTCCATTGAAAATTGGAAATGGCTTCATCGACTAACTTCTCGACATCAGCTATCTTGAAGGTTATGTTTTTCGTTGCAGTATGTTTACGTGATAACCTTAATGATTCTGTTATCGATAATGGCCTTGAGCGCGCGCAACTAGCGCACATCCCTACTCCGATTATGATTTATGACCAAGTCTGCAGCGAGATTTTAACTATACTATACTAGTTATCATTAACATCTAAACTTTCATTACCAACTTCAGTAATATCTGAGCAGATGCTTGTCAATAATTTCTATACACACAACTAAACAAAAATATCTGAACGTCAAGTATATTCTACGCAGACAAACACTGAGCTTACCTAATTCGTTACCGCGTGATATAAAGGACGAACAAAAAACCAACACTGAATAGCGGAATAAAATTGTATAGAAAATCATTTGATATGTCAAATGATACAACTATTATGTTAATGTCAAACTATTGAAAGAAAATAGATCTTGGATCCTGTACTTGACGTTGTAAGTATTCAGATATTTTTGGTTAGTTGTGTGTATAGAAATTATTGACAAGCATCTGCTCAGATATTAATGAATGTTCAGATATTAATGGTAACATAAAGTGTATGGAACTAACTGACATTTTAAATTGTTCAGAAGTATTTGGTCACCTTGTCTGCTACAATATATCTGACGGCGACTGTACTAGGGAATCCAATCCCGCATTCAAATATTAATCCCGGGAGCCTGCGGGATCGAGGTCAGCAATCCTGCGGATCTGCGGGATTTGGTGGATGTTCATGAATTTATGAAGTGTTGTATATGTAAGTACATAATATATATACCACCATACCATACCATAGTTTCTAGTTACCATACCAGTACTTACTACAATTCACTAAATGTATTTGACAATACTATTATTTATTCTGTGGTATTTTATTGATATCATGGCGAAATTGCCTTCACCGCGATATATCGTCCAAACATAGTACTTACCTACATTTAATTTTTCCCTAAAGTTATTTTATTTTAACGGGAAGGAAGTCCCTTAGTTAGAGACGTACCAATTCGTGTGACAAGTAAATTGAAATATATCGAAGCTTATTACATTATCGAAACAAAAATATCGAGTAGTTGCGAAAATTTTCGGTATCGCGATCGTATAATAAAAGTATCGACTTCAAGTATACTCAAAACTACTCTAGTAGCGATTCTCTTTCTGTATCCTTAATTTATTGTCTCGCTCAAGAGTACCTACAATCGCGTGGTGTGCTTTGCATGCTTTTATAGAGACTGCCATATTGTCGCCCATTTTTCTTTGAATTCCATTTTTTTCAGTCCCGCAAATCCCGCAGTTCCCGCATGTGTAGTCCTGCATTACTGATCCCGCAAAAATAGTCCGGGATCCCGTGTATGCGGGATTGTATTTTCTAGGGAGGTAGGTACTGAGTTTTTCGAGTTTTTTGAGCTTCTAGGTTGAACCTATTAGATGTCAATTATAAGTTGCGCCATAAAGCAATCAAAATAGATATAAAAGCTGCTGCAATACCTTGGGCAATACGGTACTGTAAAGGCAATGTAAAAAAAAAACATTAATTAAGTATATAAGTAGTCGTTGGAACTTATTGTAATCCCGGTGGTGGTGTGCGGTGGCACGCGGCCATATTACAGGTATCGCTTCTTCGGCGCGCCGTCTTCTCGTTCTCGTTGACGTCCCGTTGACAAAACATTGTTGGCGGTGGACAAACGGCCTAACACCGTTTGCCCACCGCTCCGGGAACGGGACGTCAATAAGAAAACAGATGACAGCGCCATAGTAAACGTACTGTCGCTACTTCGGCGCAGTCATCTGTTTTCTCGTTGACGTCCCATTCCAGGGGGCCTACTCCCTAAGTCCGTCCGTTCATCCGTCCGTCCGATTATCCGACCGTCTGACCTAATGATCCATCAAAACAAGTGTAAAAGTTAAATTTTTAAGTTAACTTAAGTAGGGACAACTGTCGTATCGTGTTGCCATTCATACTTCGTTCGGGCCCCGAACCAATCATTCATCCGTAGGTGATACGGAGTAGGAAATGCCCGTAACGAAGGCCGAAACTACGGACTTCGTACTTAGGGAGTAGGCCCCCAGGTGCGGTGGACAAACAGTCTCAGGGTATATAATAATATCCTAGAAAAAAATAATAATAATCGTAATGCATGTAAGTGCTTGTCATGTAAGGATGTCTTTGTCACCACAGCCATATCGTCGCTAATTTAACTAACTGACGTATCTGTCATTTTGGACTAAGCAGATAGCCGACCTAACTATAGTAATTTGATACATTTTCCAAGTCGAATCGATCTGTCTAATCGGCGTATCTGCACCTATGCCTTACGGTCTCCACGATAATGCAAAAATCGAGACCGATATATCTTCAGTTTACAAAAAAAAAAGAAAATAGCTTGCCCTGTAAAAGTTTCTTCGAATCAGTTACGTCACTTAGATTAGCGACGATATGGGAGTTGCTAGAGCTGAGATGTTGGGTCACTAGCTTCTGCCCGCGTGAAAAATATATACGCCACCTATGACGCTCAGGAAAACTGTCAGTAAGCTTCCCATCAGTGAAAGAATTTTCGAAATCGGATTCGAAGATAACCCCGTACATACAAACTTACAAACAAGTTTTATATCTTTATAATGTTGTATAGAAGTAGGTACCTAAAGATTTTCCATGAATGATACTGCAATAAAAAAGTAATAAATATTCAAATAATATTTATTTTAAATCAAATTAACACTTTATTACACCGACCTTACACATTTTATTACATACAACACATTCATTGCTTATTTCAATTCATTTATAAATACAACTTATTTACTTAAGTAAGTACTTATTACAATAATAACGATCGTACATACAATACTTATATGGTTTTATAACAATTATTAACTTAGAAGAATTGCTTGTCCGTTTATTTCAACTTGGTAACTTATTTGTTATGATACATACTCTGGCAGCCATTTGCAAGAAAACTAGGGAAAAGGTTAGGTGGAGTCAAGAAAACAAATCGATTTTGCAATATACATTTCTTTAACTACCTAAATACCATATTTTTTTAAGTCGCAACACACATTTAATATCCAATAAAAGGTTATGTGGCAGTGAGCCATACAAACATATTATGTACCTATACGGAGTTGTCAATATTCCCCAGGGAACAGGGAAAATCCTACCGAACACAAGGAAAACATGCACGACAATACAATCTGATTTCATCTGTTTCATCCATTTTAGTACCCACCTATCTATACAAGGTGTAAAATAAATAACCCACAACCTCTTAAGCGGTCATTGTACTCATCATTATGAACAACTTTTACTATGGGACCAAACCTGGAATCGCGAAAAAAAATCAGCTGCTCCCTACATTTTGACGAGTTTGATGTAGATAAATGTACTGGTCAGCTGATTTTTTTTTCGCGATTTCAGGTTTGGTCCCATAGTAAAAGTTGTTCATAATGATGAGTACAATGACCCCTTAAGAGGTTTTTGGGTTATTTATTTTACACCTTGTATAGGTGGGTGGGACAAATCCGGACGGATGGTAACCTGGATTTGTCCGGACATGTCCGGCTTTTTGGTCCCCTGTCCGGATTTTGTCAGGCCTTGTCATTTGTCCGGATTTTTCTATTGTTGTTTTTTTTTGTAAACAAAAATTAAGCTTCAAAGTAAAATGTCCGGACCTTTTTTGCAAATGTACGGCTTCTTATTAGGACTTTTCAAATTCAGAAATGGTTACACTACACCTATAGGAGCATAATATACAAATAACAATAAGTGCGTATGTACATTGTTTATATTATGTAGTTAACTTCGTTTACTTTGCGTGAAAATTAAATAACTAAATCCGTGGGCGAGTTTCTGATATAAATCATGGGTTTGTATGAAATTGATCGCTTGCTTTTAATAAGATAATATCTAAAGAAGGGGGGAAATGTAAATGTGAATATAATATCGAGACCACACGCGGCGACTTTTAGTGGCGATAGTGTTGCGTCTGCACATTATAAAGCCGTGTGAAACATGACACAAAAACATCTAAACAAAGAGGCGTGGCCATACACATTGGTGTATGCTGCAGACAAGATGTTTTTGTTTTCCGAGCTGCATGGAAAACATTCGCCGCGCGAGGGAAGAGGGTAAAGGTTTGTTTCATTTTCAACTGCCGCTCGCAACGCGCACATCAGTTGTCAAACTGATGTGCGTCGGAATTAACAATATCTACATAAAATATCATTTACTGATATTTACACAAAATATTGTGTATGAAAATAAACATTATTGTGTAAAGACGCGCAGGAGACACGGCTTTCAACAATAGATTACTTTGCTAAAATTCTGCATATTAATGTTAGCAGGCTTACCAAATAAATTACGATACGATCTCCTGAGTAATTGAGATTTGGGAAACTAATCAGAGAGTGATCAACCAGTCAGATGAATGAACTCGAAAGTCAAATGAACTACAAGGGCTTCTGATGGGCCTGACTGTCTGTCAAATATTTACAGTTTGACAGCGGACCACACTGTCTGTCAATTCAGCAGTGCGACTGATACGTTGCGTGAGGGCATCGCAACGCAGTCGACTAGCAGTTTAGTGTCTAGATGCACTACCGAATTGATTATGTACGGTACCTATACCATTGTAAAATACTGTGAAAATGCCACTGTCAATAATGGCTAGTTTACACAGTGCGACTTAGCGTGCGAGTCGGCCTACCGAGTATTAGCTGCAGTACAGCAACTCGCACTGTGTGGACGTATCATAAGAATTACTTGCACTTGTGATTTGGACAGTAGCTCGCAGCCGAGTAACGTCAATATTAAATTTATTGTAACGAATTTAATAAATTTATTGTAACGAAAAAACTCAGTTTACAGGAACATTGTGTACGATAACAACTGCATTAGTAAGTAGTACTGTGTCGCAGTCATTAACGCCCACCTCCAAGAAGTCGTGAAAAAGCAAAACTAAAAGACTAAAACAGTAAAATTAAAAACTAAAAACAAATTAAAAAAAAAAAAAAATAATAATAAAAAAGTTAAAAATAGAACTAAAAATAAAACTGTAATTATTCGTGCAATTGTGTGTTTGTATGTAAGGATTGTGTAGGTTTGTGCGTGGAGTGTACCTATAGATGTATGTGTGTGGGGGTGTGTGTGTGTGTTTGTGTGAGTTTGTGTTTGTGTCATGAATGTGTTCGCGCAAGTTATGCATATAAACAATTAGAAAGTGAGTTTCAAGTATTTACATATGTTTCTAATTCTTCATAAGTAAGTGTATGAAGCCATTCATCCGTGATCCTTCGACATTCTCGCAAGGTCAGTGGGTATATATTTAGATGTTTATTCACTCGATTATACAAAGTGGAGCTAAGGAAGTGGTATTATTATTATTTTATTTATTTTCGTGCGACCTAGCGTGCGAGTCAGCCTACCGAGTGCTGCAGTGCAATAATTCGCACTGTGTAAACAGCCAAGGCAAGCCGAGCTACTGACATGCGAGTACACAGTGTGTCTACTGTCTAGTTAGCAGCACGCACTGTGTAAATCATAAGAAAAAAATATCAGAAAAGTACATTTTATAGTTGTGAGTGTTTAAATGATATGACAGAAAAATATAATAGTTAAAATTAAATGACTTGTTTAGCCAAATTCACACAATTAAGTTGGTAAAAAATTCTTAAGGCGCAACTGTGTCCCAACTACATCGCTACAAAAAGTCGTCGAGTGTATGGCCACTTCTGCTATATTTGTATCTCTTGTCGGCACGCAGAATATACATACAAGAACGGTTATTGCCGTGTTAAAAATTCCAATATATAAAGTTAGCAAGATTACATTGTTTACTAAAACCCAAAAATATCTTCTCCCATTTCATCTCCCCATCCATACTTCGGTTTTAATTCTGGCAGCTGATAAATCTATATTTTCCTCAGTACTCTGTTTTAAGTATATTTATTTTGGCAAGTATGTAAATATTTTGCTGAAATAGAATCACGGACAGGTATTTTTGTGAGCTTTGCTGAGTGCTATATTATTTGACGTCATAACGTAAAAAATAATTAATAGCTTGGCTCCTTGTAAAAATATTTTTATCAGATTAATGTAAAGTACGTTAAGATGTTGGTCCGGCTGTCATTCGTACATCTTTGACAGTCGTTACGGGTAGTCAGAAGCCCAAAAGTCTGACAGCCAGTCTTACCAAGGGATATCGTATTACCCAGTTACTGGGTTGTGGAGGTCAGATAGGCAGTAGCTCCATGTAAAATACTGGTATTCAGATGCTTCGGTTAGACTGGAAGCATACCCCAACATAGTTGGGAAAGGCTAGGCAGATTGATAATGTCTGTCGTACAAAATGTCTGACCGGTTGAATCTTGCAATCGAATTTTCTGACATTTCCCTTTATTTCTCATTTTAAACAGCATAGTTATCTGTGTGTGTGGTGATGGAAAGTGTCAGTGGTCAGTTAGTGGAAACATTTTATGGATACATAATCAGCCTGTAATGTTCCCACTGCTGGGACACAGGCCTCCTCTCTGTGAGAGGAAGTGACCATAATCCACCACGCGGGCCCAGTGCGGGTTGGTAGATGTCACATGTGTTCGAATTTTTGTTTCAAGGACATGTCGGTTTCCTCACGATGTTTTCCTTCACCGTTTTGAGAGCAGTGGTGATGAAATAATTTACACAAAGTAAAGCGCCTGCTTGGGATTGTACCCACGACCTACTCGTAAGTCGCGCCCGTTACCACTGGGCACTGCTCGCATGGATGTAAAATAAAATTGTCTAAATGTTTGTTTGGAATTGTTAAAAAAGATTGTCAACTGTCGTAAATCTATATAAATAAAAAGAGAAGTCCAGACTGACTGACTGATTGACTGACTCATCAACGCCCAGCCCAAACACTTGGACCTACAAAGCTGAAATTTTGCATAGAGTTTCCCTTTATAATGTAGACAAGGAATGAGGAAGGAATTCCCGGTAGCAGGTTCCCTTGGGATATTTTCCGACATCCACGCGGTTGGAGCCGCGGGCAAAAGCTAGTGGACAATAAACTGAAGTATAAAAATACAACTTTAAAGTGGTATCAAAACTATGTGATACCGAATATCATGTTAAATCCGGACAACCAAATAAACCCAACATAATTTTAGCTTTCAATGTTACTCCCAAATCAATTGAGTTAGCAACTGAAAGGTGAGAGGTGTTCCAATATAATATGATATTGCCAAATCATAATCACTAAGTAATAGGAATTATAATTGGATTAAATTCAGGTGGTAATACAATAATCAGGTTAATAATAATACCTGTATATTGTAGGTACCTAAGCTTATGTAACTGGAAGCAAATTTACATAGTGCTTACTGCTAAGGCTGTGACGTCATGAACTGAAATCGAGATATAATTATGAACGTTCTTAGCACGTACCTACTTTGGCTGAGTGTTATTCTTGTCACTCTCGCACTTGTGTCAATGCACTAGTGCAAGGCAGAGACGGGAACATGTCTAAGCCAAAGCATGATTGTGCTAAGTAACGTTTATAGACCACCATACCAGATTCCTAGACCATACCGAAAAAATGCGACAGGACACGTTTTCTATTATTTTTTAAGTTTTTTTGCATAAGTACTTACTTAAAAAATAATCGTGTGCCTAAAAGATACACAGCGATTTTACAAAGTAAAAAGGTTAAGCTTTTGAATCCATGCTAATGTCATAAATTCGAAAGTAACTCTGTCTGTCTGTCTGTTACCTTTTCACGCCTAAACCACTGAACGGATTTCGATAAAATTGGGCAAGGCGATAGATCGCATCCTGGGGAAGGACATAGGCTACTTTTTGTCTCAAAAATAATCCTACAGGATATAGGCGATGAAAGTTTGTATGGGAGCATTATTCTTAAGTTAGGGATATGAAAAATACTAATATTATAAATTCACGTGGGATATTTTCCGACATACACGTGGGCAAAGCCGTGGGCAGAAGCTAGTACACAATAATGCCCAGACAATGTGTGACAAAAAGACAAACATGGCGCCGCACGTATTAAGGCTCTTACAGACAGAGGCGATATCGCGTCGCGACGTGTCGCGTAGCTTTGTTGCGACGCGATAATATCGCAATATCGCCTCTGTCTGTAAGAGCCTTTAATAGGCGAAATACCCAGTGGTCAATACAGAAGCTGTAGCAAAAATTACTTAAGAAAAAAATACAGCAGGTTAGACAATATTCATAATGTTTTTCCTGTAATTAGTTGTCTTGGCCTTGGGCTATATTATGTCGTTTCTTTTTCTTTGTTACATAATTTCGGTTCAGAAGAAAACGTCTGTCTGTTATCTTAACAGAAATGTATATTATGAGAGGCTGTTATTTATATACAGGGTGTAAGGGACAGCCCTCCGCAAACTGATAGGGTGAATTCAGTATGTCATACTAAGATGACCGGTACCTACATGAAATTTTGTCAGGAACGTTATGGGAATCCAATAAATCTGATTTGTTTGTGTTTTTGTGCACAAATCGGAGCGTCTATTACTGGTTGGGAGGGGTAGGTAATAGGTATACGGTGAGTTCGATGAACTCTGTAGCTAGACAGAAAGTGAACAGCTGATTTCACGCGTCGTTCGTTAGAGTATTTCTACATCCATTGCTGGTTTTTGTTTTCAGTTTTATTTTTTTGCTGTTTTTTTTTACATAAATGGAGTGCTGCGAACACACAATGTAATTTTACTTTGAAATAAAGAAAATGTAACTGAAAAAAATATAAAAAAAATGAAAATTTTCATGAGAAAATTTCCGGTGGAATATGATTCAAAATGAGGAGCTGAATGCACCCTGTTAGTTTGCGGAGGGCTGTCCCTTACACCCTGTATAAAATGGGGTTACTTTAATACTACGGGTTTACTTACTACTACTTTCGTTTTGACTTAGGAAAAGCTTAATTTTATTCCGTGTGTGAACGCATGAAAATGGTTTTTATTTTTAAGTGGCACCACGCTTGGACTATAGTTTTTTTATTATTTTATAATTTAAGGCGTTGTATTCATTATTATTTATACATTTTAAAACTAAAGTCGAAAGTTGTTATCAAAGCAATCCCGTAGTATCAAAGTATCCCCATTTTACGGTACGAGATTTTTTTTAATATGTCTCCTGGTTCCAACTTGATAATTCCATTCATTTCTAAGAGCTAGTTTGGTATTATTTTCAGGCATTTTATCTGTTTTGTTTTTTCTCTTATACAAGTAACCTACTTAAACTTAGACATGAAAGACAAAACAGTTGCAATTTAAAGTTGTAAACTTGCAACTAAATGGACATAATTACAGAGTGGTACTTCTAAAAGTTTCCATAGTATCGTTGTACACGGCTACAGATCAAGCTATACATTTCCAGTATAAGCTGATCTCGCATTGTATAGGATTTCAGTACAATGAAACGTCAGCATATACTGGAAATGTGTAGCTTGATATGTAGCCATGTATTCACTCAAGTTGAATTAAAAGGACAAACTTGACTGAGTTTCAAGGAAAAGTTTTAATGCAGCTTGTTTAGCTCATTATTTACTACAAACACAGTTTTAACAGATTTTTTAAACATTTTAACATTCAATTTTTCTTTCATAAGTCAAAAAAAACTGCGCAATTTTTATACATAGTTTAGAGTCGTACAAAGTAATGTTTTTGTATGTATTATTTATAAGTGAAAAATTCAAGTACTATAATGTACTACATTATTTTTCTTTTTATAACATTGTTTCAGAAAATATACATTTAGAGTGGGATTGTATAATATTATTATTATTATGTTTGTTTACATTTTTGTGCATAGAGGTATTCTGAAAATCCTTAAGAAATTAGTACAAAAAATATTAAAAGTAATAAACTAGTCAATATACTGCTAGGTGCTTAGTATAATTGCTCTTTTCAATTGAATAATAAATAATTAATGAAAAACAAATATTCCGTGTAAACCAACATGTTGATTAAATAATAACTATAATAAATTCTTGAATTTAAAACTTATGCTAAATATTACAACATTCACGCACGGAAGACGCAATTTAACAATAATTATGCCGAGTTGTTAAATTTTAAATAATAAAACATACAATAGTTGGTCCAGCCAACATTAAGGACGTTAAGAAGAACATCATTAGAAATAAATAATGATTATCATTAAATTAGTACTAACAAGCGTTTTGCGACATTTAAAAAAGTTATTTGGTTTAAAATTCCTTAGTTTAACACACATGTTTTTTACTATTTTTATCTACATTTTGTTCCTATTATTAAAATTATGTTGCTATTCAAAAAAGCGCTCTAATACTCAGTTAATGTTCCCTTACTGAACTGTTAGTCCCATTTTATATTAAACCAGTCTAAATATAGACGAGCGTAAAATAACAATGACAACACTATACACAAATAATAGAATTATTCACATTATACACATAATTCACGATGCATTTATAAACGTCTGTACACTTCACTTTTAAAATCTCGTTTAAAAATTGACATTAATTTATTTGCAGCAGTATTTTTGAATCTTTGAATTTGGAATAAAGGTCCAATTTTAAAGTTTTCATTATGGCTGCTGCTCGTCGGTTATTTTCCATTAGAAGACTTTAATGGAGTCGTGGTTTTGTTCCAAGTTTTTCAGTTCTATAATGTGTTATTTGTTTCTGTACATGGCTAAGCTCACGTGGCATGCTTGCCAGCAGCCTCGTAGCCTTCTATGAGCGTTTCTAGTATGAATTTGATGGTAATTTTGTAGATATTTTCCACGTTTGGTGTGTAACGGTCGCCCAAAGTCGACTCCACGGCTGCTAGGAACGGTGCTTCGATTTTCTGTGAAAAAGAAAGATAATGTTAATTCAAATTTAACATAGTTAAGTACCTACTTTATTTTTAACACGACAAAATATATTATATCGAAGATATGGCCGTTCGGACCCTAGCACCCATGCACATTTTTGTATAGGTACAGTAGAGGTTTGTTCCATTACTCAACCTTAGCACAAGACTAAAGAACGAGTTTGTTCTTTAGTCTTGTGACCTTAGTATGTTTACTGGCAGACATTCTATCATTTTAACATCGAATTACTTTTTAAGAAAAGTGGAACTAGCCTTTGTTCAGTGCGGGAGTCAGATTCTAGCTAGGGTTTCGATAGGAGAGTGATATATTTTAAGTTGAAACTGAGTCTCTTTAATTTTATAGTGTAGCTATCCCCCTGTGAGGTTCGACCCCTCACAGTACCTAAAAAAAACGTCTAAAAATACAGCTAAAGTCGCTCGCCCGTTGATCCAGAAAATCCCATTATACAACAATGACAACATCTAAAAAGTATTTATTGAATACTTAAAACATTTATACCACGCCAATATTGACCGGCTCTAAACAGATTCAAGAATATTTCAAACGTAGATAAGTCAAAGGTTTGAGGGCTTTCATACCCGGAAATGAGGGACGAGGGTCACTTCGGGAGTTCCAGATATAGACGAACTTTAGCAGGTCAAAAGAGAATTCAGAAAACCCACTCGTTACAAGAGGAAAATCTCGCGTTGATACAAAAGAATTATGAAACAAGTGTATAATATGAATTTGAATTTGGAAATGGTTCCATCGTTCATCTTCGGAAATAGATACCGAAATATAACGAATAGAAGACTCGACCAATAGAACTTTTATTGATCTATATACAGGGTTACTTGTAATTCGACGTATTCCTTGCATGACGGCATACTAGGGTTAAAATGCAATGCCTAAGAAAAAATATAAATTACGAAAAATAAAATGTTTAATTAGTGATTTGCCAAAGTTTTAGGCATTTTTCAACTTTTTTTTTTTTTAAAGATCTGCTACGGCATCAGCTACGATAATAATTTAAATTCCAGTAAAGTCGCGCCGTAATTTTTTTTTAAATTGTATACCTATTTCATAAAAAAAACTAAAAATCTAACTAATTAAAAAACTATTGAATTTCGGTAGAACATTTGGTGGCTTAATTTGTTGCATTTTAACCCTACTATGACACCCTGCAAGGAATACGTCGAATTACAAGTAACCCTGTATATAATCCCACCGTCGAGATCCGAAGACGTACGAAGGTTTTCGATATCGGAAAACGAGTTAGGAACTCAAATTTAGTTGGGCAGGACACCTAACAAGGCGCAGTGATGACAGGTGGAGTAAGGTGTCCAAGGACTGGAAGACGAGATGACGGTCGTCCGGTGGCGAGATGGGCGGACGACATTGTTAGCATCGCTGGCAAAACCTGGATGAGGGTGGCACAGGAGTGTGGGGATCGCGATCGCAGGGGAGCGAATTAGCACAAGAAAATAGCGGCCTATGCCCAGCAGTTGGTGAAGTCGGGCTGTGGATGATGATGATGATGAAATTCCCACCTAAATTATTATATATTGATGCACCATTCACATCTAATTCGACAAAGTTCGGTTTTTCCGAAGATAAGCGATGGAACCTATGAACATTGTCGTACTGTACGACTTATTACTTATTCGTAGTGTACAGATTGTATGTAGATAGTGCCTACGATTAATTCTTGCTTTGAATTACAGTAGGGCACACGTCATTGCTAACACTTTGACCTTGTAATCTCGTTTCTCGGTTGACGTCCCGTTCCCGGTGCGGGACAAACAGTATTACTAGAGGCACTACCACAAAACTCACCTGTGCAACAAAAACATACCAAAAAGCAGAAAAGTTGTGAAAGCATTTGTCGCTGAGAACTTCGCTACTTTACCCTCTTACAAATAAAACACGGAATAAAGTTATATCAGGGATAACAAAGGAATAACCATACATTTTCATAGGTTTAAATTTGGAATAACTTTATTCTGTGTTTATTAGTAAGACGGTTTGTCTTTTATAACTCGAACAAAGCATGAATGTTGGTTGAGATTGACTTCAACACATAGTTTGGTAGCCTGTTATAAAGGAGAAAGTAAGTTCTTAGCGACAAAAGAAAGAAAAGAAAGAAAGAAAGAAAGAAACGAAAGAAAGAAAGAAAAGAAAGAAAAAAAGAAAACACACAATATATGCACGAAAAACACAAGCAAAAAAAAAGCTTACACAACGTTGAAATTCTGCTGTTTGGTATGTTTTTGTTACAAAGATGATAGTGGCTGTGTGTTGTTTATTTTATGTAGGTACTACATATTTTACCGAGGACCTCCAAAGTAGTGTAATTTAAAGTTTTGGGTAGGTTAGGTTAGACTTTAACCCTCTCTATCTGCGGGTTGCATATCATTGAAATTGGATGACGGAGCGTGGGAGAGGGTAGTTTAATATGAAGTGAGATAGTTTTATAGGGTCTAGAAGTGCGGTCGGTTGTGAATTTAGAGAGCCTTCAATATCCGAAAATAGATTGGGTTAAAAAAAGAAAATGATTTAAGTACGGATTTTAGATTTGAAGAACAGCACAAACTGTGTCAATTAAGTTTGCCGGTACGCCGGTCAAGAGCGAGTCGGACTCGCGCACCGAGGGTTCCGTACCTTATGTAGTTTTTTTTGATGATTTCTGAAAAACTGCTATTTACAGACATCGTTTTCTTTTTCCTGTAATTTATATATTTTATGACATAGAATAATTTCAGATTTTTCTCTTTGCAAACTTCTGAGATAAGGCCCCCCACGCCCCTTATCTCCAAACGGTATTTTTTTAACATTTTTCATCAGAATTCGAAAACTATGCGGCCTAAAAAATAAAAAAAATGTTTGAGAATGTGCAAACAGCGCTCTTTCATATGATACCCCACATGCTCTCCACTTCGAATTTTTCAAATTTTCAGTCCATATTGCAAAAAAAAATATTATAAATAAAATAAACAAATAAATAATATCCTTGGACATTTCACACAACGCCATCTAGTCCCAAGTTAAGCAACCTAATGCTTGTGTTATGGTAACGAGATGGCTGATGAACTACTTATATACATTTTTTTTTGTAAATACATACATATTTTATATCGAAAACACCCAGACCCGGAACAAATACTTGTAGGTCATACAAATATTTGTTCCGTGCGGGACTCGAACCCGCGACATGCTGCGCAGCAGTCAATCGCTCAACCACTGCGCCAACCGCCAGCTATATTTTTATTTCTTTCTTATTTGGAAAATAGTTGAGCAAACGTCATCCAAAACTGTTCCAAATTTCAAGTTGATAGCATTAGTAGTTCTTGAGATATCCGGCTGTGACAGACAGACTGAGTCGCACCATAAGGATTCCTTTTTACCATTTTGGTACGGAACCCTAATTAACAAAATCCCTAAACTGTTGAAACCAATCAATTATAAAACTATCCGAAACACGAAGCAGCCAGTGTATCACCCAGTTTGACAGCTGAATATAAATCCAATCAACTTTACAATAACAGAGGCAGTTCACTTCAACATTTTCAATTTATGGTGTATACGAATTTGATGAATGGTTCATCCCTAGAGTTAATAATTTATTGGAAGATTATGATGTGGTTGAAATGTGGGAGAATCTACCGTTTTGTGGGGTGAAGCTCATTATAAATGAATAAGGTATTTGTGGTGAAGGAGAACAAATAAATTGGGGTTTAAATTATTTGTAAGTAAGTATAGATTCCGCATATTGGAGTTATTTTATTCATCATCTGCCCAACCTTTTCCCAACTATGTTAGGGTCGGCTTCCAGTCTAACTGGATGCAGCTGAATACCAGTATTTTACATGGAGCGACTGCTTATCTCACCTCCACAACCCAGTATCTGTGTAATGCGAAACCTCTTGTTAAGACTGGTTGTTAGACTTTCAGGATTCTGACGAACCCAACTATCAAAGATCCAATAAATGACAGCCAGGATCAGCGGCTTAGCGTGCTTTCCGAAGCACGGAGGAGTCTTATGTTATGTAGAGATGGTCACCCATCCACTGACCAACCGCAGCGAGTGTAGCTTAACCTGATCGATCGACCCGTGCGGCTGTTATTACTTAGCCACAAGTTTTACTTAAAGTGACTATTAAATACAAATACTTATACTACCTACTCCACTGTTAATATCCTTGAGCTACATTTACTCCAATGAGGCTATGAAGGCCAGCTGTTGGCCGCAATAATCCACAATCACCTTGCAAGGACGTGGCGTAGTTACAGAACTGATACTAACTTAACCGAACCTATTTGGTCGGAGTGCCTTAGTACGATAGTTATGTTCCTACTAGTCCATTGATATAGGAAGATATGTTACGCGCTAATATCGCAAACACTAAACCTGGACTCGGCGCACGACTACATGCACCAAAACTCGCACATCTGTGATCACAGACACAAACCTAGTTACCGACAGACAAGCACGGAGATAGGAGCCGGCACGGCGCTGTCGTGCAAGTGAAATCGCGTTAGCCATCGAATGTTTACGATTATGAATGACATTGCACGTCTATCTCGCTCTCACAAACATGGCGAAGGCGAAGCAAACATTAAATATTATCATAATTTTCAACAAATTAACATTTTTGGCTGTATTTACGAGTGAAAAGTAATCCCGTGGAACTTGTTTTTGGTTTTGAAACATTTGTGCACATTTTGAAAACACAGGAAGGCATTGTTGCTGCTTAATTAGACGATTACGGTAATTTTACTTAACGTGCTACACAAATGCTAGTTCGATTGTGACCAAGGCCAATTGTGTGCGTTAGCACAAATTATGCGGTCCACGTCAAGCAACGCGAACCATATCTTCCTAATTTATACATCAATATCCTAGTAAGATAGATAGGAACCACTTTCATATAACTATATCCCGGTAGATAGCTAAATCCCTAGGGATTTAACTATATTACTGCCACAACCATTTTACTGCCACAGATATATATACATAGGTACCCACCCAAAAGTACTCGACTTTAAATCCAGGTATTCTTCTATGGCTGGCCCCAACTTGGTGTATGTATCCGAAGAAGTTGTCCAGGTCATCCAGACCCTTGATGCCTTCATCCAGGGTGTTCATAACGTTGTTGGCGTGTTCTGCTAGCTCCATCGAGTTGATTTGTTCTTCCTTCGTCCGGCATTGGCGGAATTTCTCGAACATATTTAGCAGATCTTGGTTTTCTTCGAATAATCTGGGAAAGAGAAGGGAAGACTGTGAGTAATGTGTTAAGTTGTAGTGTAGAAGGGTAAATAATTTCTATGGGAAGCCGGTTCTACCAACGTGTAAAAAAAACCGGTCAAGAGCGAGTCGGACTCGCGCACTGAGGGTTCCGTTCCGATTTATGAAAAAGTGTGCTATTTAGAGACATCGTTGTTTTATTTTTCCATTTTCTCTATGCAAACTTCGGAGATACGGGGGTGGAACGGTATTTTTTACATTTTTCATCAACAATCGAAAACTATGCGGTCTACAAAAAAGAAAAAAAATGTTTGAGAATGTGCAAACAGCGTTCTTTCAAATGATACCCCACATGCCGTAGTAGCCCTACTTCGAATTTTTAAGAGCCTGTTTCAGTCCCTGTTGCAATAAAAAGTATAAATATGATTTCTTTCAAATTTGCAAAATAGTTGGTCAAACGTCATCTAAAACTGTTCCAAATTTCAAGTTGATAGCATTAGTAGTTCTTGAGATATCCAGCTATGACAGAGACAGACAGACTGAGTCGCACCATAAGTGTTCTTTTTTACCATTTTGGTACGAAACCCTAAAAATCGATAGGAGATGGAGTCCCATCACCAACTCTGGTAAGTATAATCAATCAAAATGGTTCAGTATCGAGAGTTCCTCCAATTTTACATTTAATTAAATATTTGTTTGGCAAGTAAACTTCTATTTCCATATCTGTAATCAATATGAACCTTCAAAATTACAAATTAAGGATGATGCGCCAGGGTAGCCCGCGAAATTCAAAATTTATTACGTTTTTTGTAATTTGTAGGTCAGTGTGAGCTTGTATGTTGATTAAAATATGATTCGCGGCCGTAGCTAATATGGCTTTACATAATTATAATCATTACAATCAGCAATACAACTCCATAAGTTAGCATTTACCTCAAATCTAGCGATTTCATGAAATCATGAGGTTTGAGGTAAATGCTAACGTATGGAGTTGTATTGCTGATTCTAATGATTATAATTCTGTAAAGCCATATTAGCTACGGCCGCGAATCATATTTTAATCAACATACAAGCTCACACTGACCTACAAATTGCAAAAAACGTAAGAAATTTTGAATTTCGCGAGCTACCCTGGCGCTTTCGCCTTAAGTACAATAATTATCGAGGGAATGCTTCAATCAGACTCAACACTCGCTATCCATATTTTATTATTGTAAATACTTCTTTCAGTTCAATTCCCTTTGTAGAGTTGTTTAAAACACTCCTATAAAATTCTCTAAAGCACGGTACCTATCAGATTAAATTTTTCACGAGGTTTAATGCATTCACACTCACGCCCACAACACACTCACGCCTACAGTTACTTTCTTTTAAATTCCGACTTGTTCCTAATTTTTCATGTACCCTTTTATTATTTATTAACTTTTTCCAACAATCATCGGCTTACATACATACATTGTCAATACGCTGACTCATTTTACACGGAAGGCCCTGTATTCTTTTTCATTCGGTAATTTAATTAATTTGGCTGTCATTCGTGGATGTTTTATAGTCGTTAAGAGTCGTCAGAAGCCGGAAAGTCTGACAACCAAGACTGGTTGTGCCTCGGAACTCCTCCGTGCCTCGGAAAGCACGCTAAGCCGTTGGTCCCGACTGTCATTCGTGGATCTTTGACATTCGTTACGGGTCGTCAGAAGCCGGAAATTCTGACAACGAGTCTTACCAAGGGGTATCGTATTACCCAGTAACTGGGTTGTGGATGTTAGATAGGCAGTTGCTCTAAGTAAAACACTGGTATTCAGCTGCATCCGGTTAGACTGGAAACCGGTCCCCATATAGTTGGCTATAGGCTAGGCAGATGAAGTATACATTTGCAAAACCACAACTTACAGTGAAGTTGTTGATGAGTATCACGGACTAGAAAAAAAAGAAGGACTCCGCGCCACGCATATCGAAAGTGAAGCACAGTACAAACACGCCTCACGCACACATTTACATCATAGTATACCGACCGGCCGCCATTACGTGACACGACGGCGTTTTTGTCAAATCACGCAGACACGTAGATCTGTATGGTGCTTCACTTTCGATACGCGTGGCGGGGAGTACTTCTTTTTTTTCTAGTCCGTGATGAGTATAATGTATTTCTGTGGTCTTCCAGCAGATTATTCCTTCAATACTCTTGTGAATAAAATACCCTATCCTTCATGATAATTATTCAATAAGTAGAAATAGACAATTGGCCTAGAAACTACGATCCAATAAGGGTATGTTCTAAAGAGGCGACTGTGAAATTGGCTCCATTCTCTAGCGTTCACTGGCTTCAAACGTAATCTGTTAAAAATAAAAATCGTACGTGTAACCTGGTCGTCCGAGTGCAGATTGCCTTAGGGTAGTTACATACGCGGTAAATTTCGTCGTGGAATCCACGACGAAATTTACCGTACGCAAAATAGTGGAGTGGTGGACACCAGCCAGTCGTACGACTGCCTAGATTTTTAGTGTTCCGTACCAAAATGGTAAAAAAGGAACCCTTATGGTGTGACTCAGTCTGTCTGTCTGTCTGTCTGTCACAGCTGGATATCTCAAGAACTACCAATGCTATCATCTTGAAATTTGGAACAGTTTTAGATGACTTTTACTCAACTATTTTGCAAATAACAAAGAAATAAAAATATATGTATTTTTTTTGCAACAAGGACTGAAAGGGGGTCCTAAAAATTCAAAGTTGGGCTACTAGGGCATGTGGGGTATCATATGAAAGAACGCTGTTTGTACATTCTCAAACATTTTTTTTTTAGGGCCGCATAGTTTTCAACTTTTGATGAAAAATGTAAAAAAATACCCCGCCCCCCCCCTTATCTCCGAAGTTTGCAAAGAGAAAAATCTGAAATTATTCTATGTGATAGAAGTCTATGTAAAAATTACAGGAACAATAAAACGATGTCTCTAAATAGCACACTTATTCAGAAGTCGGAACGGAACCCTCGGTGCGCGAGTCCGACTCGCTTTTGACTGGTTTTTAGGGTTCCGTACCTCAAAAGGAAAAAACGGAACCCTTATAGGATCACTCGTGTGTCTGTCTGTCTGTCCGTCTGTCACAGCCAATTTGCTCCGAATCTAATGGACCGATTAAGTTAAAATTTGGTACACATATGGATTTCTGTGACCCAAACACGTACAGCTAAACTAAATATATGAATTTTGAATAGGAGAGTCACTTTTAGGGGGAAAATAAGAAAGTTAAAAAAAAAAGTTTTGTAAACTGTACCGAGTGACATATCAAATGAAAGGGCTTACTATGAGGGTCTCAAATATATTTTTTTTATAATTTTAAAATTTATTGTTTTAAAGTTATTTAAGAAAATAGTGGAAAACTGAGCATTCCCCCCCCCCTTATCTCCGACACTACTGAGCCTAAAATTTTGAAAAAAATATAGAAATTAGTTCTATACCTGTAGATTACAGGAAAACCTATAAGAAGTCTGTGGTCTTAAAATAACATGGTAAATCCATATATATAAAAAAATCAAAGTCCTGACTGAGTCGCTGACTAATATACCAACGCACAGCCCAAAACAATGGACCTAGAGACTTGAAATTTTGCACATATTTAGATACCTTATATAGTGTAAACATCCACTAAGGAAGGATTTTTTGAAATTCCATCCCTAAGGGGGTAAAACAGGGATAAGATAAGATAAGATAAATGTTTATTTCTCACCACAATATTATTGAAAATACACAATACACCATGAATGCATTATTTGAAAAAAAAGATGAAAATGAAAATCAAATCAAATGAGATGGGATGAAAGTTTGTATGAAAAATCCTATCCCTTGAGTTAATAGACTTGAAACTTAGCACGAATATTCATCTAAGTAAATTATAAAGTTTATCATTTTTAGTTTTCCTAAACTACCCCCTAAGGAGGGATTGGGGGTGTCAAAGTTTGTATGGAGGAACTTTAACACGCGGTCCGATTAACTCAAAACTCAGTTTTTGAGACCAAAAATTAAGACTAACGTGTTTTAGGGTTTTCCAAAAATCTTACCCGTAATGGGTGAAAAGTTAATTTTACAGCGGAGGATTTTATTGGGGGCTTGATTAACTCTAAAATTGGTGTAAATAATGTTTGAGTCAAGTTATGGAAACATGCCAGACGATTTTTGAAATTCTTTAGGTGTCTGTGTTCGTGAAAACAGAGATACAGTTTATATGAAAAATCTTGTTAATTTGGTTAATGAACTTGAAACTTAGCACAAATACCTGCATAAGTAAGTAATAATGTTTGTCATTATTAGTTTTTCAAAACTACGCCTCAAATGAGGTTTAGGGATGTTAAAGTTTGTATAGAAGAATTTTAAAGCGCAGTCCGATTAAAAAAATGGTACTTTGAGTCAAGTTAGGAAACTTGCCAAACGAATTTTCACCGATTTTGACGGCATATAGCTGATGTTTTAAGGAGTAACTTAGGCTATTTTTATTTTAGAAAAATAATTAGGGTGCCGCGCAAGAAAATTAAAATCCATGAAATCAGACAACCACGTACAGCCCAGTACAAACTTACTAAGCCTCCGCTGCCTATTACGGCTATAACAACAAATAATAAAAATAAAGCAAAGTTAAAAATTTAAGGGGTCGGTCCCCATACAATAAACTTTTCATTTTGAAAAAAAAAATAAAAATTTTAATCTAGCATGTGGGGTGTCATGTCATTATTTCATCACCGCTGCTCTCAAAACGGTGAAGGAAAACATCGTGAGGAAACCGGCATGTTCTAGAACCAAAAATTCGAAGACATGTGACATCTACCAACCCGCACTGGGCCCGTGTGGTGGATTACGGCCCACTCCCTCTCACCGAGAGGAGGCCTGTGTCCCAGCAGTGGGAACATTATAGGCTGATTGTGTGTTATGTGGGGTGTCATCATCTAGAACTCATTGAGTAGAGTACAAACATATTTTTTTTTATCTTTTAAAATTAAGAAATAGGGGGCCGTAAAAGTTGTAAATTTTAGACCATTTTTGTACGAGCTCTAGCGCAACAATTCAACAAATTAGGAATTTGAAACTTTTTTATATACCTACCAGTATTGTTGATTAAATACAGTATTCATGGTACTTACCATGAATACTGTATTTAATCAACAATACTGAAAACGGCGATTCATAAGGTACCTATTTTGTTTAAACATGGGTGATTTTCTGCAACTGCAAAAAATAACCTTGTAATTCACAGTATCATTATAAAATAAGTAAAAAGTTATCTTTGCGATTGTTAAACATATAATATGGTACGGAACCCTTCGTGCGCGAGTCCGACTCGCACTTGACCGGTTTTTTTAAACAATGTTAGTAAATATTAGCCAGTCAAAAAGCGGCGCAGATTGCTAGAGTGCACCGGATGTATTTCATTCACAAATTCTAATTGTATATCTGTAAATCCAAACATGTTAATACACACGCCTCAAGAGTTGCCCAATATGTAGCAAGCCTAACCCGATTTGTCCGATACATTCTCGTCACGACGCACGTGTGTCGGCACATCGCGAGAGCCCCTTCGGACCGAGGTTACCTACCCCTGACAAGGGGAGAAGGGGTAGGTGTATATTCTATTACCTACCCTACATTGTATAATCAAGTTATTTTCCCCTTATACCGTGTATATTTTTTCAATCAAATAAGCCAACGTGAAAATGAGTTTATTCAGTCGAAGGTACGCGGGATTTGCATGAATATCTTACTTGGAGAGATTTGGGCAGTTTTAGCTCAGAGCTCCGATGGTATTAAGGCTATGTAAAAGATTCTTTTTTCGTATACTTACGGAAAAGATTTTTCGAGGAAGAAAGAAATAAGCGAGCCCTTCATTATAATTTTATTAGTCCTTTTCACTTTTTAATGAGGTGACAATGATGAAATGTAAACTCCTGAAATAAATTGAATAGCAACCTGGCACGGGGCGGTGCACGGTGTATTCATTTCAAGTAACGAACTTTTCATTAAGCTTATAAGATGTTTTAAGTTAAATTATTCCCAGGAGCTTTGAGACAATTCCCAAAATACATTTTATACCTACCTACGTAAAGCTTAAAATACATTTTGATGTCACTTCAAAAGATAACTCTGAATTTTATTAAAACAATTTCCCAATGACTCACTTCGTTTAGTTTCTTTAGAAGATTTGAATTTTCATGAAATTAATTCAAGAGCGTTGTAATGAAATGCCTCACGGGCCACTGGCATGGCATTCTTAATAAATTTATTTTACGCGCCTTGAAATATATGCTTAGCAACTTGTTGTAGGATCGTGCTCACGAGTTTTATCATATTACTTGCAGGCGTTTTCAAACTATTACAACATGCTTTCAGAACGATTTTTAACTTGCTAGACAAATAATTTACTAGTTAGGGTAATTTTGATACAAGTAAACTTTAAATAACGTACTGTTTGATAGTATGGTAGTCCAATTAATTATTTTTTATTTTGTTTTGTATCACAAACTTACCTACAAGAGGAGCTCGCGGCTAAGTAATAACAGTCGCACGGGTCGATCCATCAGGTTAAGCTAGCTTGCCAGGGTTGGTCAGAGGATGGGTGATCATCTTTACACACCGAGACTCCTGCGTGCCTCGGAAAGCACGCTAAGCCGTTGGTCCCGGCTGTCATTCGTGTATCTTTGACAGTCGTTACGGGTCGTCAGAAGCCCGAAAGTCTGAAAACCAGTCTTACCAAGGGGTATCGTATTACCCAGTTACTGGGTTGTGTAGGTCAGATATGCAGACGCTCCATGTAAAATACTGGTATTCAGCTGCATCTGGTTAGACTGGAAGCCGACCCCAATATAATTGGGAAAAGGCTTGGCAGATTGATCACAAACTTACTTATACAATTAAGTATTACTACTTCCTAGTAAGGAAGTAGTAATACTTAAGTGTATAAGTAAGTTTTTATTATAATTCAAAGAATTTAAAGATGTCTAGTAAGACATCATTAAATTCTTTGATTTATAATAAAAACTTTGATAGTACATCCTCCAAACCCTTTAAAAATATGGAGATTTTAATCTCGTGTATAAAACTGAGCTTTAATAGTAAAGTTTTAGAGATTAAATTTTCTTGAAAGGCTGCTGCCGTAGAACGGTTTAGTGCCCTATAAAGTGTTTTATGGTGCGCCGGACAGAATGTGACTAAGAACAGAGTAATATGAAGTTGTTCTAGTTACTTAAGGTTTATATTGACATTATTATGAAGCATAAAACGTATCAATTACGTACGTGACCTTGTTTTGTCGCGTGTTTTAGAAACTTGTGCCGAGAAAGTGCGTGAGGCACAGTTTTGATGGCTAACATAAAAGTATGAGGCGTTTTATAAGCGGAAGTGAAGTGTGGAAGTGGTCAGTTGAGAATGGAAATTCACTACCGTTATACAAGGACAAAGATTAAAAAGATTTATTATTTTCAAAATTTATTAACACTGAATAAATTTTGAAAATAATAAATCTTTTTATTCTTTGTCCTTGTATTGTCGTCATCTGCCTAGCCTTTCCCCAACTATGTTGGGGTCAGCTCCAGTCTAACCGGATGCAGCTGAATACCACTATTTTACATGGAGCGACTGCCTATCTGACCTCCACAACCCAGTTACTGGGTAATACGATACCCCTTGGTAAGACGGGTAAGACTTGGTTATACTTTCGGGATTCTGACGACCCCTAACGACCGTCAAAGATTCACGAATGACAGCCTGGACTAGCGGCGTAACGTGCTTTCCGAGGCACGGAGGGGTCTTGGTATGTAAAGAAGGTCACCGATCCACAGACCAACCGAGGCAAGCGTAGCTTAACCTGATCGATCGTCCCGTGCGGCTTTTATTACTTAGCCACAAGCCCCTTGTCCTTGTATTGTGTAAGTAAGTACATAATTATTATTTTGTCTTATGGTATACAATAAGGATCATTGATCTATCATGTTTGTGTTTCGACCAATGTTGTGTTGGAATTTAATTATCTAAATATAAAATTCATAAGATAATTATTAATCTCTCGGAAGAATTCGGTAGCTTGATTCAGTTGAACGTTTCAGGAAGTTTGCAGGAAGATTAATGTTGGGTGGAATTATGTTGTGTTAATCCTTTGAGACCGGCGAACACACATGACCTTTGTGAGGTATACCGTAAAGTTAATCTTAGGTTGCATAACTCGGCTTAAATAAGTCCAATACACAAAAGTATAAAATAAATTTTGCTTTTAGCAAATCGATTCGATGTGAATTGCTATGATAAATACGTCAGGCGAACAAAATCCTACTTTAGCCTATCTATTTATAATGTGAATGTTTGAATGGATGGATGTTGGTTATTCAGTCATGCCAGAAGTCATAGTCTGGAATAGCATATAGGCTACTTTTTTTAGGGTTCCGTACCTCAAAAGGAAAAACGGAACCCTTACAGGATCACTTCACTGTCCGTTTGTCTGTCTGTCTGTCAAGACCCTTTTTCTCAGGATCGCGTAAAGATATCAAGTTGAAATTAATATCAAATACTTAAGCTCCCTTAGAGCAGTAAAAAAAAACAAGCTTCTAAGTCATGTAATAAAAATCGGCCGTATACGATATATTTTGATACTTGCAAATAAATCAAAACCTATAGGGTAGGTACTTTCCGTTGACCTAGAATCATGAAATTTGCCAAGAAGCAAGGATTTTATCCTTTACTTGTGCTGTGAGAAGCACAAGTATCCTTTACTTGTGCTGTGAGAAGCACAAGTAAAGGATAAAATCCGTAAATTGTTAATTTGTAGTTTTATCATTTTTTACGATTACAAACTTACATTTGCAATTGGAGAATTAACCGTGACGTGTATCGATTGACGTATGGGCGAAAATTTTCTCAACTACAAAGCTAAGTTTGTTCTTGGGATAAATTCATACCAACTACGGAACCCTTCATTGTGGGTGGTCACCACCAAGCACATGGCCCGTTTTTTATCCAGGTAGTACTTCCCCGTGGGATAGTTTCTGACATCCACGCGGGCGAAGCCGCTGGCCGGAGCTAGTGTTTCATAATTTAATGTCTGTCATTTACTAAGTAATTCTAATAATAGTAAACCTTACCATTTTTTATATATTATTATATAGCATTTTTTAAATTCATTTATTTCAGGTCATAAAACACGCATATAAAATAAAAAAACACAATTAAAAATAATAAATGATTAAATAATGTCAAAAGTGAATACTTAATAATTAATTAAATATTGCAAAGAATTAAATAAATTAAATAATTGCATGAAGTTAAATGTAGTTTTAGATCGCAAACATAAGTTTAAATCAACGCGTTTTATACAGCTAAGTATAGGTCACTTATTTAAAAAAAAAAAAAAAACGTTTATACATAAGAATACAGGATTATTCATATAAAATAGCAACCAGAAACAACTTAGGTTTAGATTTGTGCTATCATGAGTCTATCTCTCAATATCGAACTATGTACAATGATGCATTTCGTTATTGTCGATACAATTACTACTTAACATAATTAGGTCTTAATAATGCTTAAGTTTACATTTGATATTTTTATGTGTAATACATTTGTTTATTTCTGAGGGTAGACTATTAATAAGTCTCGGTATATTAAAACCGGTCTCGGTATAAACTTTTTCGTTTGACTAAACGGGCTTGGTAACGTATACAATGTAGCCACCAAAGACGGCTATTACAAACTAGTAATTACCTACTTTTACAATAATTGTGCTGTTACGTAATTATACCTTTAATTTACCCTGTTCTCACTGAGTAATTATTCATTACATAATCAGCCTATAATGTTCCCACTGCTGGTACACAGGCCTCCTCTCGGTGAAAGGGAGTGGGCCGTAATCCACCACGCGGACCCAGTGCGGGTTGGTAGATGTCACATGTCTTCGAATTTTTGATCATTCTTCTAATATAATTCATTCTTCAATTCTGTATTAAAGTTGACAAATTGCCACACATTTTTTTTTTCATATTTGAAAAATAAATGTCTGTTCTATACTATTCTAAGAACCGACACAGCGAAGGCATCTTTAACTTTAATAGAAGAGAGAAAAAAAATACAGCAAAAGATTGTTACTTTTATCAACGCTGGAAAGAAACCCTAGAATCCAGAGATCTAGAACCCTAGCTCCCCGTAGTGGCTATTTACCTGACTGCCAACTGGGTCAAGACCACTCCACGCTCGATAGGCGTACCGTCCACAAATTATTGAGTCCCTCGCAAAAAATACCGTCAGCAAAAACAGCGGCGTACTTAAGCCTCAATTACTGTGAGTACAGATAGAAAATTCTGGAGGACGTTGGACTATTTTCGGAGGCCTATCTTCGAGAGTGTTTTTGCTATCCGTAAGAACGTTTAGCAGGGATACTCAACCTTTTTTTGCTTGTATATGGATGGGAACTTGGCAGTTTATCCGGCCCGCTGATGACGACCCTTTTTAAGGAAGGTGTAATAAAATGTTAACCGCAGGTTGAGCCTCTACGCCACTGCGTTGTGGAGATACGGAATGTTTATTAGATTGTTAAGTATGTATAAGCTATAGTGAAAACCCAATACATATTTTTACTCCCCATTCGCGTAGATCACTACAAGCATCCGAGCGCGAGCGTCTCGCTGTGCTACGCGCCCTGCTACGGCGTAGCATGCCTACGAAACACTTATGTAGGATAAAAGTGGGATAGTTGCCGTAGGAGGATAGATGCCCCATAATTAAAATGGTGACTTTTAAATGTACTACTATCATCGCAGTTAAGGTAGGTGGTGTAGCGTATTTTTTGCTTATAAATATTAATATTAACTGTGATGTTAGTACGTTTACAAGTCACAATTTGAATTATGTGGCTTCTATCCTCCTAGGGCAAATATCTTCTTTTACCCTAACCTTTTTTTTAATAAGTGATGAATACAAGGCTACAAGTTATTATTCATTAAAATTACTTAAAAATAATTATAATGAGGTATATAAACGTAAACTTTAAAACGTATTAATGACTAACATTGGTAAAACAAAAATCTTTTAGAATAGATAAAATCTATTTCAGAATTAAAATAGTATAGAATATACTAATTCCTCTTAAACAAAATGATAGAAAAAAATTCCTCTACTTATCAAAATAACCCGGTCTCCCATAAAACAGGGATGCAATAATACTAAAATGTAAATTCATTAATCCGGAGCCTATTCACATAAAAACACTTTGATTTATACCTTTGACCTCGAACACTTACCAGTAGGATATTATTTTGTTTTATTTGAGCTTTGTCAATATTATTTAGGCCTTGACGCTTTGAAGATCGTTATATTTTGATCCTTCTCGAGTTGCGTAACTAGTTGAAGACGATCAGTCCTAGGGAAATATTTTCTTTCACAGATACTAAAGGAGGAATTTATTGATAGAAATATCCCTGGACATTTCACACAACGCCATCTAGTCCCAAGCTAAGCAACCTAATGCTTGTGTTATGGTAACGAGATGGCTGATAAACTACTTATATACATTTTTTTTTTTAAATACATACATATTATAGATAGAAAAACACCCAGACTCGGAACAAATACTTGTAGGTCATACAAATATTTGTTCCGTGCGGGAATCGAACCCGCGACATGCTGCGCAGCAGTCAATCGCTCAACCACTGCGCCAACCGTGCCGTCAAAAATAACAAACATTGCATTATAAAGTTAAGTTGGTAAAGTAACGTCTGCTGAAACGTACATTTTTAAACAAAGCCTAGCTTGTCATAACTTTCATGTCTATAATAAGAAATCTTGACATTAAATATAGCCTTTCAAAAACCAATATGGCCTTTTCATATGACCAATGTATATGAATATGAAGTGAAATGGCAAAATATTACCTTGGCTTTCATATTCCTTTCGTCCCCTTCCTAAGTATACAATCATACAGATACACCCTGCACACATACATACATACATACATATCACATTAGAGAACTGGATCAACTTAAACTAATTTATTTTTAACTTTTAAATAATTTATATAGGAATTCAAGACAATTAATAATATTTTATTTAAATAGTTGATATACCTACTTTTACCTTAGGTTCTATTATAACAATTTTTTATTTTTATTGAATTGCTTTAATATACTAAATGTTAGAACGCCGACGTCTCTTATCTTAGAGGTCGCTAATGGCTGAAACGCAGTTTTTTAAACTAAACTAGCTGTTAGCGGACACTAAAAACATTTGTAATCTGTTTTTTGTTCTAATAGAATATCGACTGTGAACTGGCAACTGGTCCTATCTCACATTTTTGACTCGCAAAAAGTCCTTTCTCAGATGGATTTAAAATTGGCGACAAAGTTATTTGTAAAGGGTCTTTCAACAAGGACGGGTCGATGTTGAATTTAAATAAAACAAGCTGTATGTGAGATATTAAAGAAATTATTTTTTTATTTGAAAGGCTCATTTATGCCTTTATTTATGAAATATGACAGGCGGCGTCATTGGTCCGCACTTTTTCAAAAACGATGACGGCGAGGCCATTACTGTCAACGGCGAGCGCTAAAGATCAATGAATAACAATTTATTGGTGACGTGAATTGGTCACAAAGATCGTGCGATTTGACCCCGCTATACATTTTCTTGTAGGGTTTTCTCAAGTCGCAGGTCTAAGCCAATAATCCGCAATCAACCAATGCCCTGAAAGTCAACATTACGCAGGCCATCGCTCAGATCTATGCAGTAGAGTAATTGAAAGTTGGACCTCTCGGATCCGTGCCAAAGTTCGAAGCCGCGGTGGACATTTAAACGATGTCATATTTCATAAATAATGGCATAAATGGGCCCTTAAAATAAAAAAATAATTTCTTTAATATCTTACATACAGCTTGTTTTATTTAATTTTAACATCGACCCGTCCTTGTTGAAAGACCCTTTACAAGTTGATTAAAGCCGGTTTTGGCGCCAATTTTAAATCCATCTGAGAAAGGTCTTTTTGCAACTGTGCGGAGTAAGAAATAGTATAAAATTGCATCAAAATGTGATAATCTCAAAAATGTGATATCGGACTGGTTGCCAGTTCACAGTCGATATTTGATTTGATTACCTAACATCTAACCTATAATACATGGTGACCCGGTAATCTGTGGCAATCTTAGCAAGTAATCGCACGTAAGGGTGATCAGGTCTTTCAATTCAATTCAATTCAATTCAATTCAATTTGTTTATTCAGTAACAATATACAAAAGCAAACTTGCTTGCTTTGTAAGCAAACTACGTGGAATCGAGCGTAATCCAACACAACCACCTCTGGAGTAGGTAAACAACGTACATGAGCCTATCACTACAGCTTACAGATGTTGTGCAGGAGAATTCTACACTCCCAAAGGGGAGATATATAATCCCTGACCGTGTCTCTATACACAGAGGTTTTAATGGTGTGGCCTTAAACTACACAGGGGTGTGTATATGTGTGTGTGAGACTAATAGAGGGTGTAAAACACGTCGCACGCTAACCGAGTCTACCTTGTAATTACAGGTTCAAGACTAAAAGCACTGTTTTCTTGACAAACCGTTTACTGAAACCTTGATCCATTCTATGGTCAGTGAACAACATGTTTTTCAAAATAACTTTGATCGATTGTAAGTAACTTTCACTTTCTTTTTTTAGCATATGCGTTGTAAAATGTTTTAAATTAATTACCATAAAACACAGATTACCATTGTCCATAATAGTTGGACTACAGTACGCGAGCTTTGTGTACAACGACAATACTGTACAAAGGTGATTGACTCAATACTGAAGGCATCCCATGCAAACCAGGAACTTCTGAAAGGGGTATCACGGAATAATTCTGGGACTGTATATCTTTTACGATACAGTTGAATCGAGAAATAGACTGGTTTTTTTTGGACATAGATCATTTAAAACTACATAAAAATATGAACTTTTCAGTTATAGGTTGTTTCATATTAAATGTAAGTATAATGATATTTAATAATTGAAACAACCTACAATACCATATCCTTCCTATTTCTGTTAGCTATATCCTCTGTAGATAGGACAACTTAAATCATTATTACCTACCTAAACTTGGACTTTTAATCGTAGGCACTCAGTAACTTGCCAGTTGAAGGGTTAAGTTCCTGACAATAAAAAGGAAATGAGGTGAAAAAATAATTACCGAAACTACCTTGATGTGCTTATAGTTTTAATTGAAACACGTTATATTCGTTTATAACTCTATGTACCATAAAAATGAAAATTATGTTGCTTCGAACTGTCGAGAGCCTCTTAAATATCAGACGCCACCCCATGTAAGCGTAAGGAAAGTTCAATAAAAATCCTTTATAACACATTCGCTCGTAAAGGTCCTCTTATTTCACCAATTTCAATATCGTAATGTATGTCATTACGTACTTGTGCGTAATCGTAAAGTAAAACGCACGAGTTTCTTTCTAATAAGGTAACACGTACGGTTTATCATGATGCTCCGTCTAAAACCAACGGTACTTTTTTAAATCTTAAGAAAAAAAAAGCAAAGAAAGCAAAGCAAAGAGTTTTTATGTCAGAAAAGTGGTCAACATTTTATGAATAAAATTAACTTTGGGATAAAATAAAATTAAACAATTAAATGTAACATTTAATTCTTTGATTTAATTCATTTTGGCAATAAATTACAACCATTTATCTGTAACAAAAACAAAAAAATATGAATTTACTTTAATAATACTGGCTGTTTTTGTGCCTTTGCTTTTAAAAAAAAAGCGCTGATGCGTGCGCATCGCTAATTTGTGAACAAGTAAAAATTATTCCGCGCGCTTTTCCTTTTCGCTGTATTGTTTTTATTTGAAAATGTCGTCAAGTAATTATGAATTTATTCATTCGACACCGCCAGAAGTCTCAGAGGCAGCAAAAAAGGCTACTCTAAGCCTCTTGCTCGAAAAATCGACCGATAGATACTTACGAGCGGATCAAAATTTCATCGTATGGAAAACAAGCAAAGACGCAAATTCATTTTCAGAAAGTGTGTTTTTAAAGATTTATTCGTTTAAGAAAGTCCGAGTTTTATTTATTTCCTCGCAAATATGTTATAAAACGTCGTATGACATACTTGCGCTTTGATAATTACAGCCTCTGCTTTCTTGTAGCCCTCGCCTACGGCTCGGGCTAGCAATATCGCCTCGGCTGTAATTTTCAACTTACCGCACTTATATCATAATGTACTATTATATAATAGGTATATAAACGTTTTGTCATATAAACGTAAAATACCACCATCCCATGGCGACCGCCGGCTTACAGTAGTTGTGAACCTATGGGGTTCGCAACTACTAGGGGTACACATTGACATGAACCTATGGGGTTCATAAATTAATACATTGCTGCATCTAACAGTTTAAAAGTCCAAGTATGCTGACGTTGATTTGCACATTTTCGATTATGAGTAAACCACAGTCACATTATTCTCATCTCCAATCGGATATTCGGATAGATTATTCATCCCTTTTTACATGCTCGATATCCAATACCAATGAAATCCCTTCAGTATCGGATCCTGTAATATAATTTCTTCAACACGGCAGCTCTGTAATTTCCCGTAAAGAAACCTTTACGAGTGAATGCGTTTTACTGACTTTTAGATCGCGTTCCGATTTATTTTCAGGATCGCTTCCAATGTGAAATTACGCCGTACCTGTACGGTAATGGATCGGGTATCGGTTATCAGTATTTTTTTATTTACAGATTGATTGCCACTATTATTGTTTTTTTTATTCGCAGAGACACCCATCAAAAGAAAAAAAGTTTTGTTTAGATAATTTAATTCATACGTCAACCCATAAAGTTTCTTCATCTTAACCCTTTTTTACCCGACCTGCTCAGAAGGACGGTTTCTATTCGACTATTTCGACGAATTCTTTGAACCTTTTGCAATGTGAATCCCAGCTATTTACAAAGATTGAAAAACCGGACAAGTGCGAATCGAACTCGCGCACGATGGATTCCGTACCATTATCTATAGAAACGCAAAAAAATCACGTTTGCTGTATGTGTGCCCCCTTAAATATTTATTTTATTTGTTATTATAACGGCAACAGAACTACATCATCTGTGAAAATTTCAACAGTCTAATTATGACTGTTCGTGACACATGGACGGACGGACAGCGGAGTCTTAGTAATAGGGTCCCGTTGTACCCTTTGGGTACGGAACCCTAAAAACAGAGTTATTCCAATAAATGTTCGTTCAAACTGTCAGAAGTGCCAATACTGTTCAAATAACGATACGAACTTGCTCTGAACTATTTCATGAAACTATCGCGTTACGTTAAATTTAATTTGATTTGATAGTATGAATTCTCTGTCTTTGAATCTTCTTAAGGAATGTTTCATTGGAGATTGGATATTACAGACGAGTAGGATGGCGTAATATGAATGCAAATAAAGCTGTGTTGAGAAAAGAAAACTATAAATATAAATTGAAGAAGGTTCATCCATGCTTACACAATTTTACATGACCATTGAACTCGCGAGAGATGCGAATACATGACTTCTTGCGAAATACATGTAAAAAACTTACATTTTCTTTTGAAAACGTGGCACATAAGCATTTTAATTTTAGGAATGCGCGATGGAGCTCGTGGCTAAGTAATAACAGCCGCACGGGTCGATCCATCAGGTTAAGCTACGCTTGCCGGGGTTGTGTGAGCATCTTTACATACCGAGACTCCTCCGTGCCTCGGAAAGCACGTTAAGCCGTTGGTCCCGGCTGTCATTCGTGGATCTTTGACAGTCGTTACGGGACGTCAGAAGCCCGAAAGTCTGACAAACAATCTTACCAAGGGGTATCGTATTAATAAATAATAATAATAAATATCCTTGGACATTTCACACAACGCCATCTAGTCCCAAGCTAAGCAACCTAATGCTTGTGTTATGGTAACGAGATGGCTGATAAACTACTTATATACATTTTTTGTAAATACATACATATTATAGATAGAAAAACACCCAGACTCGGAACAAATACTTGTGGGCAGTTGTGGGTCGTACAAATATTTGTTCCGTGCGGGAATTGAACCCGCGACATGCTGCGCAGCAGTCAATTGCTCAGCCACTGCGCCAACCGTGTCGTCGTGTATTACCCCGTTACTGGGTTGTGGAGGTCAGATAGGCAGTCGCTCCATATAAAACACTGGAATTCAGCTGCATCCGGTTAGCCGACCCCAACATAGTTGGGAAAAGGCTAGGCAGATTGATTTATGAATGCGCGATACGATCATTAACGATGGGTTTTTCAATTGGTTTTACGAAAAAAGATGGATGATCGCTTCAGCCACTGCTAGGGGGAGAAAATTGGAGTTCAATCAATGGCTATACAGGGTGATTTTTTAATGACCAGCCAAATTTTCACAGGGTGTTCTACCCATGAATATGAACAACTTTCACTATGGGACCAACTTTGAAATCACGAAAAAAAAACCAGCGGTTTCCTACAAAAGTTCAATACCTACTCGATCAAAATGTATGAAACAGCTAATATTTTTTTTGCGATTTCAAAGTTGGTCCCATAGTGAAAGTTGTTCATATTCATGGGTAGAACACCCTGTGAAAATTTGGCTGGTCATTAAAAAATCACCCTGTATAAAGGAAGGGTGCACGATACCGTACTAGATGCGATGGTTAGTTTGGACAGCAATACACAAGCGATTTTTCACTTGATCAACGAATTAAGTAGATATGCACACGGCCTGTACACTCGCGGCAGTTCGGAAGCAGACAAATCGCCATATTCCTTTCTTGTCTTCAATTAGACTGTCATTACGCGATTGGCCCTAATTGGTGTAGCCGTCTCGCTCACACTCGGCCGAAAGATAATATTTAGGAATGGGACACCTAGGAGTACAGTAAAACCAACCTAATCTCATCAATTCGTTTTGCCAACACGAAAAAAGAAAGGACATAACTATACTACACTACTATACTATAATTCCAATCGATCAGTGCAATCAATATCATGGATTACTACAAAATTAATCAGATGGCGCAACCACTTCGATATTTAATAATATCAATGTTGAAAGCATAGACGTATAAAAAAGATGGACTCCGCGCCACGCATATCGAAAGTGAAGCCCCGTACCGATCTAATGTGTGCGTGATTTGAGTACCTGCAAAGATGCCGTCACACGTGTCACGTAATGGCGGCCGGTCGGCATACTATGATGTAAATGTGTGCGTGAGGCGTGTTTGTACGCACGGCTACAGATCAAGCTATACATTTCCAGTATAAGCTGATCTCGCATTGCATAGGATTTCCTTACAATAACAGGTTAGTGTAAACTGGAAAGTATAGCTTGATGTGTAGCAGTGTGTACAAACGGATACTTACTGTGCTTCACTTTCGATATGCGTGACGCGGAGTCCTCCTTTTTATAAGTCTATAATTGAAAGATTGACATATTATTTAAAGTTATGCATACCTATCGAATCTACGTGGAATATTGTAGTTACGTTTTTAGAGCAAAAGGGAGTCCCTAATCGAGAACCCGATCATAAGGCAAGGTAACGCGTCGAGCCCGAAAATATCCAAACGTATCAAAAAGTACCAGGACAGCAGACCAACGCAGAAGCCAGCACAGTACGTACAAAGTTCTGTTCGCTCCACCAGCTAGTTAACAACACAATAGCAGAACGAGGCATCGTTTATGTGACAAGCTCTTTCATGTTGGCTCAATGCAATGCGACGAACAACGGAACTCTGATCAACTCGGTGGGGCCGAGAATAATAGCTATGTAGTAGTTTGTTTGTTGGTTAGTACGTACTTTGTGAAATTGTGATGTGTTTTGAAGATGAGAGTGATTTACAACATACATCAAGTACAGAACATTACGACGACACGGTTGGCGCAGTGGTTGAGCGATTGACTGCTGCGCAGCATGTCGCGAGTAGGCTTACCAGATAAAAAAAATAAAATTCCGGAGTTAATTCCGGACATTTCAAGAAAATTCCTGTTTTTTTTGTAAATAAGTACTTATGGTATAATATGTTAACGTCGAGTTGTTTCATGCTGGTTCTCGTTATATTTATGTGAGAGTGAACTAAGCAATTCACAAATATTCTCGACGAGCGGCGAGCGGGGCAGAGGTAAGTGCCCCTTCTCCAGCCACGCTCGCTGACAGTTAATATTGAATCAATATAATTTTTTATTTTATTTTTACACAAATAAAATTATAGAAATTCCTGACGGCTTAGAATTCCCCCCACATGCCGGACATAGACTTATATTACCCGACATGTCCGGAAAATTCCGGACGTGTGGCAACCCTAGTCGCGAGTTCGATTCCCGCACGAAACAAATATTTGTACGACCTACAAGTATTTGTTCCGAGTCTGGTTGTTTTCTATCTTTATTAGTATGTATTTACAAAAAAAAAAAATGTATTTAAGTAGTTTATCAGCCATCTCGTTACCATAACCGTTGCCATGATTACAGTGTGAAGTGTGGAAGTGAGACACATATATACGAAATAATTAGGAAAATTGAGACAAAGCATCGTATCTTCTGTCCCTTATGGCGTGCCGTATTTTTGCTTTAAAAATGTTGCCAAACAAAGTACTTTCACTGTTAATATTGCTGTCTCATGACCGGCCACACGGTGGCTCGATCTAGATGTATATTATCTAAGCCATAACATAAGCATTAGGTTGCTTAGCTTGGGACTAGATGGCGTTGTATGAAATGTCCAAGGATATTTATTTATTTATTATTACGCCTGTATTTCGCAAAGGGTTGGGTAGAGGTGTACCTGCCCACATTAACACCTATATTTATTTCGGCAGTCATGTTTAAGTCCCTTAGAAGTACTTCTATTGCCATCAAAAGGGCACAAATCCCCCGTACAATCCAGACTTCAAGCTGCTACCGGAAAACCTCCAAATTCCGCCAAATCCACATGAAGGACACAGGAAAAAAAGGGGCTCATCAACAAAAAAAAAAATCATTCTTCTCGTTCACTTCTCGCTCACTCCGACTCGCTTTTGACCGAGTCAAGTTTACAGCTCGCAAAAAATGATGTCATTTTACTTATAGTTTGAGTTTTAATTTTTATATAAGATCCTCGCGGAACTATTTCAATGCTATTGCAGCCAGATCAATCGTAGAGCTCAAACATCCCCCAGACACAATTAATTGTATCTGTCAAACATCCCTCAGACACAATTAATTGTATCTGTCAAACATCCCTCAGACACAATTAATTGTATTTGTTAAACATCCCTCAGACACCATTAATTGTATGTGTCAAACATCCCCCAGACACAATTAATTGTATCTGTCAAACATTCCTCAAACACAATTAATTGTATTTGTTAAACATCCCTCAGACACAATTAATTGTATGTGTCAAACATCCCCCAGACACAATTAATTGTATCTGTCAAACATCCCTCAGACACAATTAACTGTGTCTAAGGGATGTTTGACCGCTACGATTGATCTGGCTGCTTTACAAAATAGTATTGTAAAAGTTCCCCGAGTATCATTATAGAAAAATTAAGACTCAAACTATACATATGTAAGATTCAGACGTAATTTTTTGCGAGCTTGCGAAAAAAACCGCCGACGGGAAGTGTCTGACAGTATTGGCTATTAATTACTAACAATATTCTATAAAACATTCATAAAAATCAGCAGTCAGATTTTAAGACCAGTGAGTAAGTAATATTTTTACGTAACTTTAGTGCTTACCTAATACCTGAAAATTGTCCGTCGGGCCAAGCCTGCAGGTATGCGTACGTTCAAAGTACATACTAACACTATCCTATACCATACATTTTGTTAATCAGAAAATGAGTAAGGTCTGGCGGCTCTGGGATCCTGGACTATAATAGAATACACTTTTAGGACGTAGTTTCTATATCAAATTATCCAAATCCATTCTAAGATTTTTTTCTGATTATGGCGTGTGTACAGACAGCAACAGAGATAAGTAACCAGTGTTGTAGTGTGCGTGACACTACAAAACAGTATTGCTACTGTTAAAACGATTCATTACGTACAACACACAATGCCCTCACGCACACATCGCGTTCATGTGCGAGTGAGTGCGCTAATGTCTTCTCAATTATAGTATAACATAATTTCGCGTTGAAAACTTAAGCGTTCGTAGCCCAACGAATAAGGCATTATACTTCTGAGTACTACGGTGTGAGTTCAAATCTCTGAAGTGATGATTCTTTTTGCGATTTATTATTTTAAGCTAAAGCAATTAGAACAATTTTTGTTAAGAAAATGTTTTATTTATTTAAAATTGCTTAAATAAATAAAACCATTTTTAATAAATATCTTTATTTAAAAAAAAGAACATCAAAAGTGAACATGTTTTATTATAAATACAACAATATGTTTAGAACATGCTATTACATCTTTTTATACCATTATATAATATGTATACAACAATGGGCGGAGTGAATAAACATGTCACATAGATAACAAATATAATCTGATCCAGTAACAATAACATCACTCACACACTCCTACCTACACAGTACCGCCGACTTAATTTATTATGGCTAAATATGCTGTGAAAGTATTAAGTATTTCGTTTAGGTATCTATTATAAAATAAAGTCGCTTTTCATGTCTGTCTGTGTAGCCGCGTTGTTCTTCTAACGCCACAGATTTTGATGCGGTTTTCACTATCATGATAAATATTTAACTTATATATTATAGAAACCTTCATGTTTTAACAAGTCGTAAAAACCGTGCGAATCAGGGCCGGGTCGCTAGTTCAGTTATATACAGATATGAATTACCTACATTTTTGAAAATTAAAATTAAAATAAAAACATTTACCACCTGTATCGGGAACAGTAGGTATTATAATTATTACCAACCATTATTAATTATTTCTAGGAAAATAATAGATTTAAAAACGTTAAAATGTCTGAAATTTAAAGGTAGTATATAATATGTATGTTACGATAAGTCGGTGGTGATTTTCGACGAAGACAATTTTCATCAGTAATTATGACGACATTGTTTTGTCAATCGAAGTGCCGATATTCCGCAATTTTGACGGTGCACGGTATATAACAAAATTTTACGCGTCGGTTTGCAACATGTCAAACCGTCTGCTTGCAGGTGGTTCCGTACAGTTTGCATAATGACGTTGTGTGCTGCTGCTGTTATGCTGGTCTAAGCGAATGGATCTGATGTATGGGTGGCAACAATTTCACGCACGATGCCGAGGCGAAACATTTGTGTAAGCCAATGGTGTCGGTCCAGGCAGGCGACGGTTTATTTCGCTTGTCTCAGTGACAATGCACCCACAGTCAAACGGTTTTTCTCTACAAAAAAAAAGTGAAAATATTAGGTCTAAACATACACCTCCCAAATTATAAATTAAGAAATAAAAGTTACACAATATAAATACAATGCAGAGAATATATATTTATATACTTAAATACAATTGATATATAAGGCTAGTGGTCAGTAATAATAAAAATTATAATACGATAAAATGGAAATAAAAAGGCAGGGCGAGTGACCTAGGAAATACATAATATCATACTTATAAAAAATAAAAAATAATATAATATAATAATGACACAAATAAAAAAAACAAACAACAAATAATATAATATAATGATGATTTTTTATTTTTTCTAAAAAGTATTAAACAATATTATTATACTTTATTTAGAATAGAAATCCTTTGTTTAATTACCATACATGCAATTTACATTTTTAAATATTTTAGATAAAAAATGAAATCTTTTAAAATTGTATTTTATTATTATTATCTAATCATTTACAAACATATTCATTATTTTTGAATATTTTATTACAAAACACAGATAAAAACTATTACTATAATACTGTGTAAACCAATAATGGAAATGATTAAATAATTATCGATATAATGAGTGGCTATGCAGTTAACAAAAATTGTATTTATTTGTTAACTGCATAGCCACTCATTATACTAAATTCAACTATTCCGGTGTCATTTTCTATTAGATTCAACTATTCATATCCACAATTCGTTAAATGAGATACAACAGACAATCATAATAAAATTACTGGGTGGGATCACGGTGACATAATAAATTAATACATTCTAATAATAATTTCACTCACCGATAGCATTGGGCGCCTTGCGATTTCACTAATAGAAATATTTTTTTTCTCATGCAAAACAATAATCTGAGCTTTTTGAAATCTTGTTAAATGATGCATGGTCTAAATTAATCAATATATCACAATCACAAACTTCAAGTGCAAAAGAAAGAGTATAATGTGTAGTTGCTAATGCAGACTGACTACATAAGTTCACAATTAAAGGCAGGAATATATTTTTAAAGCGGGTAGTTAGCTTCTAAACTGGGAAATAATTTTAAGTAGGCGAGAAACTTGTGGTAGATTCTCAAACTGGTCAGAATATCGCTTTATTCAGTTAGTATATTCATTTTAAATTACAAAATCTCAAAAATAATATTTTAGTAAACTCGAGGCTCGAACTCAGATCATTCTGTCACTGTAGGTTGAATGCTTACCTGTTGCGCCACGAGAGCAACTATCCTACATTGCGAAATTATGTTACACTATCATTTAAAAGACGTCAGCGCACTCACTCTATGAATGGGATGTGTGCGAGGCTGTCATTGTGAGCAGTACGTACAGTAGGATATAGTTTTGTAGTGTGCGTGTCTGGTTACTTAATTCCTTTGGCCTGTGTACCTCTACCTACCTAGCAAAGACTTCACAAACTTTCACATTAATTTTTAAAAGTAAAAGGATGTTGTAGCCTTTTATGTATTGTTGTTAAACATTATGTTATTTTTGACTTTGTTTATTAAGCAAAAACATTTGCAAAGCTATTATTAAGTACAGTAAGTACACTTCAAGACACTCAACATTTTCAATATGTTGTTATGCATACCATTTTGTTGTAGAAAATATCCCTTTATTTTATTAAGTTTATAAGAAGCCGCTTTGTATCTATCTCATCCAAAATATTCTTTACTTTAAAAGGGATTTAATAAAAGGAGAAGTTTTTCAGATTGTCAACATATAAGACGAAAGTAATCAAAGTTACATAGAACTGAGTAGAAACTCTTTAATATCTTGTTCATAATAAAATAATACTTCTAGGAGGTAAACACGACGACGACGTATTCCAACACAAGTTTCCAAAACCAACTTTTTGTTGATCCTTTTCTGTTTACCACCCTACATGTAATATATTACTAGTTTTTGAAATGCCCTTCAGACGAAAAACGTACATATTAGTTTGGCAAAGTTTTACTTAGTTTAATATTATATTAGAGTGATTTGTATTCTGGCTAGTTACAGAATATATAAAAGAGAAATTAAAATATAAATATTCAGATAAGTCTGAAGGACTTTTAAAGGTTGGACAGACGGCTTCGATATAAGTAATTAAGTAAGTATAAACAAATCGTCAAGAGAGAAGTTATATAAGTAAGAAATGGCTTTTACCTTGGCCAGAGGATTAGTTGGCTAGAGATTACTTTTTCGACGCCATAATTTTAGTTAGGTAAGTATTCATAATCAGCCAAAGTTCTTACTGTTGGTTACTTACTTTCTGTGCGAGGAAGTGGTCCGTATTCCACCACGCGGGCCCAGTGCGGGTTGGTAGATGTTACATGTCTTCGAATTTTTGGTTCTAGGACATGCCGGTTTTCTCAGACTGTTTTCCTTCACCGTTCTGAGAGCAGTGGTGATTATTAGATTAGGTTACATTTAATGTATATTTCATTTTAATTCTGAATGAACTCTCTAGTGTTCCATCAATAAAAGCAAATTAAATTTCAAACCATGGACAAACACTCTGAGCAATATCATTCAGATAGATTTTGTACCTCATTACCTCATACATACATGTACATTTTGAAAGTTTGTTTCCAGAATCAGACCCTTACCGCAACCGATCGAGCCTTCAATCACCCTCAATTTGGTCAGTGTGTGACGTTGACATTCCCCCAAATTGGATTCTGAAACCCCCATGTCCCCCAAAGTTCTCCCTCCGTTCCCCTTAACACCTCTTTTTTAGCTTTAGTTTATCAGTTACACAATGAACCAAACAATACGTGGTCGTATACGGGGTTATTGGTAGTATATCGGCAATCTTTTATGGGGATATCGGAGAGGTTATTTGCAACCAAATAAGGTATCCAAATGTCAACCATTTTCGAGTAATTAGAATTTAGACATATAATATTTTTTTGAAGATATCTGCGGTATACAACTTTGAACATTTATTTAAAAGAAAACAATCAATCTGCCTAGCCTTTTCCCAACTATGTTGGGGTCGGCTTCCAGTCTAACCGGATGCAGCTGAATACCAGTATTCTACATGGAGCGACTGCCTATCTGACCTCCACAACCCAGTTACTGGGTAATACGATACCCCTTGGTAAGACTGGTTGTCGGACTTTCGGGCTTCTGATGACCCGTAACGACTGTCAAAGATCCACGAATAACAGCCGGGACCAACGGCTTAGCGAGCTTTCCGAGGCACGGAGGAATCTCGGTATGTAAAGATGGTCACCTATCCACTGACCACCACCAATTTATTTAAAAGAAAACAAAGCATGAAATATTTTTTAAAATTATTATCTGCTTGCTAACACTTCAATACATAATAAACAACCATAAAATGATAATGATCAAATTATGCAAAAAAAAAAACAGTTTTCGTTTGCATAGAGGTCATTTGATTGCAAATGACCTCTCCATGTCACACCGGGTTTAGAAAGGGACAGGTATGAGTGATAGAGGCGATGCTATAGGTACAAACCCGATTTTTTCTAAAACTCGGGTTTTTATTTCAGCGGCCGCATCTTTTACAGACTTAATAGACAAAAGAAACGCCTGGAAGGGACGCCCTGTGGAGAAATATGTATATGTCGGAGAAACACCGTCCTCCTCGACATTGTTTTTAGTGTTCACGTTGGGTATAGTGGGCGTCATAGGGATATGCGAGCACAAAACACTATTTACACACACACACACGCGATTTTATTAAAGTTCTACAATTTTAATCACTACGTAGGTAATTTTAACTATAAAGGAGCAGCAGGTTCGCAGCACCGATCTAACTTCACCACTTGTGATCCACCTCGATCAACCACCGATACCAGACTGCACGCTCCACCCGGCGAACGTTAAGATGGCGCCTCGACCCCACTCTAGGTCTACCCTCTGCTCTGATTGGACGTTATACAATGCAGTGACTTTTAATAAATTTGTTAGGTTTTACACAATGTAAAAATGTAATAAATCAAATTAAATTAAGACTTTATTAGCCATCAATATTATCTATTCGTATACAACCAACAATCAACTCTTTGTTTACTTTCTCCGACATATATATAATATATAGACAGTCAAAAAAAAATCAGCTGTTCAGTACATTTATGTTCGCATAATTCGTTAAAATGTACTGAACAGCTGATTTTTTTTTCGCGATTTCAGGTTTAGTCCCATAGTAAAAGTTGTTCATATTGATGCGTAGAACACCCCCTTAAATTTTGTCGCATGTTTTCAAAGTCACCCTGTATATACACCACTATTTTTTAATTAGTACAATAAAAAATGGGGCTCTATCCGTACCCATTACTGATCATATTTGTGTTGTCAAAAGTAAAAAAAACGAAATACCAAAATTGTCCACGAAAATTTGTCATAATTGGTAAGTTCATGATTATGATACGATAACAGCTGTTGGAGGCGGGGCAAGTTCGAGCGAGAGCACGCGAATGCGAGAGCGAGAGAATGAATACACCGAATAGGCTGTACAATATTTCCATACATTGAGTGACATTTTGCGATATAAACAAACGCCAATAACTTGCTGTTTATGAGTATTATTTATTGAGACTTTACATATATAATAACAAGACCTTCTCTAATAAGCCCTTTAAGTATTTGTACTAATTAAAAATTAGTGGTGTATACTGTGACCTCATTGGTGATGTTCTTCAGAAAGGTCAGATGCGTAGTACTAGCAACCGACTTGTGTATGAGCAGATGTATGAACGTAAACGTGGCAAAAGCAGTATGTAAGGATTGTAGCAGGTGGCGTTCTGTAGTTTCTGCCTACCCCCATGGGGAGAAGCCGTGAGTTTAGTATGTATGTATATAAACAGTGGAAATAACTTAGACAACACTGAAATGTAACTAACTAATAATGTTAGTTTAGGGATGACGTTAAACTGGTCCATTAAGAATCTAAGTTATACCACAGATTAATACAGAATGGACACTCAGCAGTTTAGGTATGAAGCTACAAGTACGCGCCGAGCTCATCTCACTGGGTCAACTCAGTGTGGGCTGCCGCGCACCGGCCGGCTCGCACGTTAGTTCGATACTCACTCACGCGCCGCGTCGTAAAAGAACACAACCCTAACGAGTCAGAAGGTATAAGAGTTACGCGATAGAAAGAGAAGCAACTTGTAGGTGTATATAACTGTACGTAATAAGCGTTGTGTGAGCTGATTTGCACTTTATTGTGTCGTATTGTGTTGTAGTCGCTTTTCATTTAAATAATTTTGCGGAGTGTCCCATCTGTATTAATTTGTGGTTATACAAAGTTTGTTTAATAGCTAGGACTAAGTTCATTATCTTAAAGTTAATAATTATGAAGTTGTAGGAAGACCCGTTTTTAGCGTTAGTTGTTGGAAGAGAAAATGTGTGTTTATGTGCGGTTAATGTTGTTTGATGGCTAGTGGCTTTAATGTAAAATTCCTTTTTTAATTTTGTTCAATGAAGGCTTGTTCTCCGTGGGGGCTCGTGGCTAAGTAATCAAATCAAAATCAAAATCAAATCAAAATCAAAAGTCCTTTATTCAAATTAGGCTGAGAATCAGCACTTTTTGAACGTCGAAATTACAGTAAGACAGTCCCCACAAAACGCCCGCCCTTCACCACTTCCTAGTGCTTTAGCTGGGAAGAAGAATTAGCGGAACAAACTCCCCAGCAGCACAGCTGTCTGTTCAGTTAGAAGAACTAGATTCTATACAATAGTACCTATGCAAAATAATTTACGCAACACAATACATTAAATTATATTTTTGTAATAACAGCTGCACGGGTCGATACATCAGGTTAAGCTACACTTGGTTGGTTGGTCTTGAGTTGGTCCGCGGATTTACGTATCGAGACTCCTCCGTGCCTCGGAAAGCACGTGGTCACGGCTGTGATACGTGAATCTTTGACAGTCGTTACGGGTCGTCAGAAGCCCGGAAGTCTGACAACCAGTCTTACCAAGGGGTATGGTACTATTACTCAGTTACTGGGTTGTGGAGGTCAGATAGGAAGTCGCTGCATGTAAAATACTGATATTCAGCTGCATCCGGTTAGACTGGAAGCCGACCGCAACATAGTTGGGAAGATTGATTGAAGGCTTGTCCTCCTTAAAATATGGCGAAACTAAACTTTGTGTCCATCTTTTACAGGTTTTGTCCTCTTTTTGACAGAAAAAAATACACAGTAATCTACAATACATAAGAAGTGATTTCATTTGTCCTGAAATCTATTTAGTTTGTTTATAAGTAGAACCAAAGAAAAAAAAACTAAATCCAGGTCTATTTTTTCTAGTTTTTATCATAATTATTCCTACAATTTTCATTAAAACTATTCATTAATTTATACAGTTCTTTACAAAATAATAAGGAAGGATTTAATGCCATTACGTTTTTAGTCCAATCAATAAATAGGTAGATTTTTTGTAAATATATAATTGCTTCATATTTTGCAATAAATTACCAGGGTTGTGTCATCGCGCTTCTCTGTCTTTTCTATGCAGTCCGACAGTGACCGCGCTTTTTACAGAGGAACAATTCAATTTAGTTATTCAGTAACAATTTACATTGTGTTTGAATATAATCAAGCGTGAAAAACCGTTGGCGTGATGTAAAAGTCTGGATTTCTATTTGCTCCCGCCGTTCCGTTCCGTTTGGCACCCTTCGAATACGGAATCCTAAAAATCAGCCTTTTAAATGATTTAAAATAGTAGCCAGGCTGCAAGATTGTAGGGGTTTACGTGACGTATAGTCCGGGGTACGAATGCACCTGAATAACGGTGGCAGTAATATAATAATATGCCTCTAGAGACGGATGTTATTCCCGAAACTACACAAAAGCGATGTACAATACCTAAGCGTCAATCATATCGGGACGAACAGACTGTTCAAAATGATGTAAACAACAATGAAAATGAAATAATAACTCAATGACACAAGGAATGTTTCAGAATGAAGACAGTACACGACAACTGTCATTCTGACAAGATGTTTATCCAATTGAGAAAAAGTTTAATTTTCTGAGTAGTTGAGATCATTTTACAATCTGTTCGTGCCGATATTTTTAACGCTGACTGTACAACATGGCTCTACTACCCCATTCGTTCACAATCATAAATCACACAACGATTTATTCGAGACAACACTTAATATCGGCCCCGTACATGGGACCCGAACATCGCAATAACTCAGTAATTGGCAGTTCTATTCGATACAGCCGTTACAACTAACTGATCACTACTTATAGGGGAAATAACAACTGGTGGTTTCTTGAGGCTTATGATTAACTACAAATTAAAGACTCTCAGACTTCTCCTTTACTTTGAGCTGTGGGACCTTGATTGTTGCCTAATTTCATGATTCTAGGTCAACGGCAACTATATTTATTTGCGAGTATCAAAATATGTCGCATAATGCCAGTATTTTTTTATTGTGTTGACTTAGAAGCTTGATTTTTTTAGAGCTCCAAGGGACCATAGACTTATTTATTTATTTAAGGCCCGGGTTCCAATCTTGGTTTAGCTCGGTGTGTAAGTGAAATGGCTTTATGGCTGTCTAGTTTAATGCACGAGATAGAAGATTCTCACGCGCACCGGAATTATGTCGTAAAAGTGCAAATAAAATCGTATAAAATTAGAAATTAACTATTTAATAAAAAGTAATCCATCACTGGATGCAGTTTGAAATTTGACATTTCATGGTATATTTTTAATTATAATTGTAATTGCTAATGAAGGTATAAACAGCTTTTAAAGATTATTAGGAGGTATGTTTAAAGATTTTTTTGGTGCATTAAAGTATGTTTGATTATGTTTTGGCTTCCATCACTGTATGCGAAAAGGACTTGAAAATATCATATTTTTTTACATGTCAAAATTATTTACGGTTTATGCGATACACAGCTTTAAAAAACCACCTTTTTGATCGTTTTCAGGAAATCTCCGCCTTAAACTTTTCGCACTAAAAACTGTACAAAGACGGACTTAATGCTTTAGGCATTCTCTAACAGTCAACCAAGACTTACGTATTTAACATTAATTTCAACTTGATACCTCCACGCGTTCTTGAGAGAAAGGGTCTTGATAGACTGACAGACAGATAGACAGACAGACTGACGGACGACGAAGTGATCCTTTAAGGGTTCCGTTTTTTCCTTTTGAGGTACAGAACCCTAAAAAAGAAAATACAGCTAACGGAAATAAAGAGAAAATATCACATTCTGGGTAGAGACTATGAATAAGAGGAAGTAAGTGACTGTATAGTTGTGTGGAAATCGGTTGTCATGGTATGGGCATGGTGATGCGGAGGAATGAGGAAAATGTTAGAAAAGTTCTGAATACGAATGTGGATAGCTGTAAGAGTAGGGAAAGACCAAAGAAACGATGGATGGACTGTGTGAAAATTATTATGGCTAGAAACGGAGTGACTACCGAGATGATGATTCTAACAGAGAATTATGGAAGAACAGTGAGCAGAGTGAAGAGTGGTGGCACAATGGTAACGACCGCGACCTACGAGCGGTCTTAGGTTTGAACCCAGACAGGCGCTTTATTTTGTGTAAATTATTTCATCACCACGGCTCTCAAAACGGTGAAGGAAAACATCGTGAGGAAACCGGCATGTCCTAGAATCAGAAATTCGAACACATGTGACATCTACCAACCCGCACTGACCCCGCGTGGTGGATTACAGCACACTCCCTCTCACCGAGAGGAGGCCTGTGTCCCAGCAGTGGGAACGTTATACGCTGATTATGATGGAAGAACAAGTTAAAACTTAAATTTAAAAAACCCCTTTCACAAAACCCAATTTTTTTTTGCTACTCTATCATAAGACCCTGATTGTCATGTATCTAACCTATTCATTGAGACCATTTCAATGAGCCCAAACACTATACCTCTGTTGTATGTTGGTGAGGAAGTTGGGTGTCCTGCAAATTACAGTTAATGCTGCAGCATCAGTTCAAGAGCCTCGACTCGATCAGACCTAGGCGATGTTTATCCGTTCATCAACTAGAAAAGAGCTGATAATCTTCAAACAACTGAATAGATGTTCTTGAATCATAGATCCCTCTTCATCAAATCTCCTTTCAAACAAAACAAAAAAAAAATCTAAATCTGAACTGACTGAACGACTGAACCAGTCGTTTGGGAGCTACGATGCCACATATAGATACACATATGCACAGATACACACGTTAAACTTATATTACACCTCTCTGTTTCCGTGGGTGGTTAAAAATACATGTTGCACCGACCCCAACCAAATATATTGGGATAAGGGCAGGGGAATTATGATGGTCTCTACCTGATTATGATTACCCATCTACGAGTACTACGAAGCGTAAACCAAACAAAAAAATAAATAAATAAATACTCAATACTCAATACTCAATATCTTTAATGCTTTACCATAATGTGTACTTAGGTGGTATAATATATAATTTAGATCATTATGGACCCTGTAGGGCACAGCAAAAGGGTAGGAGAGAGGAAGCCGTGTTTTAGGAGATCATGAATAACTATTATTGCTATATTATTCAATTTAATTTATTATTAAGTACTCGTATTTCTAAGTATTTTAATTGCATTATTATTTTTGTTATATTATTTTATTATTATATTAGATTATTTATTACTATCATTTATTGTTATATTAATAATTACCATATCATACCATTTTTATTTTAAACATATCTATAAATTGCGTGACTATCACTAATTTTTGTTATCAATTATTATTATTCTTATGTCATTTTTTATTATATTAGTAATTTCCCTAACATATACTTTAAACATTTCTCTTATTATTTATGTTTATCATTTAAATATTCATCTAAGGAATAATAGCATTTTTTTATTAATAAGTTTTTAAGTTTTGTTACAAATATATTGAACTTTTCTTCTTTCTTTATTATGTCTGGTAATTTATTGTATATCTTTATAGACATTACGTAGGGACTTGTGGAATGCATTTTTAGCCTGGATGTTGGTATGTTTAGCCTCGATCGGTGCCTAAGTGTGTACTGTGATTGGATGTCTTCGCGTTTTGTGTAGAACTCTTGATGCTTACGGACAAATTTACATATTTCTAGGATATAAATACTGGGGAGGGTTAGAATATTATGTTTTAGAAAATAGGGTTTGCAGCTGTTAGTTTGATCAATATTTACCATGATTCTAACTAGTTTCTTTTGTAGGGTAAAGAGTGTCAGTGCATCTGTACTATTTCCCCAGAGGGTTACACCGTAGCTAAGCCATGCATTGGCATACGCATAATATGTGGTGAGGGCGGTTTGTAGATCGGTGGTCTTTTTAATTTCTCGAAGAGCGTATGAGAATTTTGAGATTTTTGAACGGGTTTTTTGTATTTGTGTTTTCCAGTTGATATGCTTATCTATTGTAAGTCCAAGTAGTGTAAAGTCATCAACAGTTTCCAATTTTGAGCCGTTAAAGGTGAAATTTAAGTGTAGAGGAGCTTTTTGATAAGGGTGGAAAACCATTAGTTTAGTTTTAGCATGATTAATTTCTAAATTATGTGAAGTCATCCAGTTACAAGTTTTTGTGAGTGTGGAACTGAGTTTTTCTTCTATGTTTGTGTTGTTTTGACAGGTGACTAATAAAGATATGTCATCTGCGAATAAAACACATGGCCCCTCTATGGTTTCTGGTAAGTCGTTGATGTAAACAAGAAATAATAGGCCACCTATAACACTTCCCTGGGGAATGGAAGCGTTAGTTATTTTGCTTTTAGATCGGATTTTTTCTATTTCTCTACTATTGTGATTAAAGTATTCAATTTCAACTACTTGTTCTCTATTTTTTAAATATGACGTAAGCCATTCATGGGCTTTTCCGCGGATTCCTATTCCATACAGTTTATTTAGGAGTATTTTAAATTGTACTTTATCGTATGCTTTGGTCATGTCCAGTAAAATCCCTACAGCGTATTTCTTATTATTTATAATATTTAGGGCTTCTTGGATGTATTTATAAACAGCTAATGTGGTGGAACGGTTTTTTCGGAAACCGTTTTGACAATCGCTCAATATGTTAAATTTTTCGCAAAAGGTATAAATTCGATCACACATAGCTTTCTCAAAAATCTTGGACGCTGAGGGTAATAGAGCTATTGGGCGATAATTATTAGGATCAGTTTTTGTGTTCTTTTTATGGATTGGTTTAATTAGTGATTTTTTTAAAAATTCCGGGAAAGTGCCTTCTGTAAAAGATTGATTTAATAGTAGATAAAATGGTAAGGTGAGTTCATTTGCGCATTCTTTCAATAACATAGGTGGAATTTCGTCTAAACCGTAACTTCGTTTATTTTTTAGGTTTTTAATTAATGTGTTAACTTCCCAAGCTTCTACTGGGCTAAGGAACATGGTGTTCTCCGTGGAGTTTAATGTTGACATGCCGCCCAGTGCAGTACCAGATGGATTGTTGCAATTTTCTCCTATTGACGCAAAGAAGTCATTAAAAATATTCGCAATTTGCTTGGGTTCGGTTATTATAGTATCATTGTGTTGTAATTTTATGCTACATTTTTCCTTTGTTGGTTTTTTATTTGTCCTCTCATTTATAATACTCCACATCGTTTTTACTTTGTTGTCTGATTTCTTTATTTTGTTTATATATTGTAATTTTTTTGCAGTGGTAACTGAACTTTTTAATATTTTTTCATATTTTTTATAATGCTGTGTAATTATTTGGTTTTTGGTTTTATTGGAAAATAATTTTAACAATCTTTTGTTTTTGCAGGAAACTTTAATGCCTGTAGTTAGCCAGTATTTTTTATTGTTAGTTTTAAGTTTCATTTTACGCATAGGTATACATTGATTTAAAATTTTTATTAAGAGATTGTTGAAAGAATTATAATTTTCATTTATATTATTGTTTGATTGTATAATGTCGTGCCAGTTTTGTGTGCTTAATATTGATTTAAATTGTGTAATGTTCGCTTTATTAAATAATCTTTTATTTGTGTACCATGTAATTTTTTTCGCTGGTTGAGGTATGCTTAGGTTTATAATTGTTCCACTATGGTCTGAAAGTCCGAAATTTTCTACGGTTGTAAACATATTTTTGTCGCTGAAATTCGTAAATATTAGATCAAGACATGTTGATGTTTTTTCTGTAATACGCGTAGGTATTTTTATATGTTGAGTGAATTTGTATTCTAGCATGAGATCCAGAAACTGGTTAGTTTTAAAGTTGTAAAAAAATAACATGATTTATAGCAGAAAAATCCCAGACCAAAAGGGAAACATACAAAATCCTCCTCAATGGCGCTGTCATTAAAGTCGCAATTATGATTCGTTGGCACATTTCTCTTTGCTGGCTATTTCTTTTGATGACGTCACAAGGACGAAGCTCAGACTTCTTATTAGTCTTACCCAGGCGGAAGCTGGTGACCCAATTCTCTTATTTCATGTCCGTAATAAGTATTTATTCTATTTTTCCTTTTTCTGTTGATAAGTAGGTATTTGGTTATTGTGGCACAGAAATAAAGCTAATAGAGCAAGATCCTAGGGCCGCCAGAACTTACTTATTTCCTGACTAGCTTTTGTCCGCGGCTTCGCACGAGTGGATGTCGGAAAATATCCCAAGGGAACCTGCTACCGGGAATTCCTTCCTTATTCCTTATCTACATTATAAAGGGAACCTCTGTGCAAAATTTCAGCTTTCTAGGTCCAAGGGTTTGGGCTGGGCGTTGATGAGTCAGTCAGTCAGTCAGTCAGGACTTCTCTTTTTATTTATATAGATGAACAAAATGTACGGGGACGTGACGGCCAGTTTTTAGGTATCAGGTACCAAAGTTACTATTGTGTAAATTACAGCCACACAGGTCAAACGATCAGGTTAAGCTACGCTTGCCACGGTCGGTCCGTGGATGGGTGACCATACTTACATACCGAGACCCCTTGTGCCTCCATTGGTCTCGGCTGTCATTCTTGGATCTTTGACAGTCGTTACGGGTCGTCAGAAGCCCGAAAATCTTGACAACCCGTATTACCAAACAGGTATCAATTAGTACCATAACCAGAACTCAGTTACTGTATAATTCTCTGTATAATCTCACATGTATAATTACAACATGCGAATGATGTAACCAATATTTTTGTAACCATATTTTGATTTAAAAGAGTGTCCGTGGAGTTTCCTGTCCGTTCTTCTCCATAGGGACCTACTACGCTTTGGAAATGACCGACCCAAGACCGACCCCTTGTCCCCCGAAATATATGCTTTGAGTTTGAGTTTGACTGACTGGAAGCCGACCTAATAAAGTTGGGAAAAGGCTAGGCAGATGATGATGACATTTCATTAATTAACTGTGTGATATTTAACAGCTACAATGAATTATTTGGTTGTACATCACGCCATTTGACGCGAGGGCGCTATCGTGAATTACCTCAAGAAAACTTGAACTGTCAGTCCTAAATTCTGTTCTTACGAGCGCATTTTAAGACTACGCCTACACGCATTTTACTTACCTACACGAACACAAGAAATATGGAAAAACAGTAATTCCACTTGGTATAATTCCCAAAGAAACATTATTAACCAACAAAATTCTGCGCGTTCAAAACATACGTTTGTGTGCGTTAAGAGGAAACGTGGTTGCTCTTTTCTCCATACAAACAGATACAAACGCTCTCGCCTGTTTTCTTTCTGGTTAGTGACCATAAAGCAATGATTTTTTACAGAAATATAAATATCAGTTACTTGTATGCCCCTATGTTTTCCTTTTTGATGATATATTATTTTTATAAGAACTAGAACCCTCCAAAAATGCTCAAAATTGCCTATTCAGACCGCTGTCAACAGACGCCTAGTATACCAATTTGACAACTATTAACGAAAAAAAAAAAACATAGGGGCATAGTATATATCCTTCTTATTCAGTTTATGAAGTATCTTTTAAATTGGTCCAATATTGGAGGAGGAAATAGGCGAGAGCCAAAACCTCGAAATGTGACTTTTTACATAGGCTATTTAGTCGGATCTGCAGTTGTCCTTATCGCACGAATTCAAGGGCGGAGCGCTCGCAGAGCGACAGCAATACCTTCTTAAAATACCTAATTTTCAAAAGTCTGGTCGCCCGCATTTCCTCTTAAAGTTGGCGTTTCTGCCTACCCCCAAGAGAAGAAGGCGTGAACTTATGCATGTATGTATGCGTAAAATCTATATAAATAAAAAGAGAAGTCCTGACTGACTGACTGACTGATTGACTGACTACTCATCGGCCAGCCCAAACCCTTGGACCTAGAAAGCTGAAATTTTGCACAGAGGTTCGCTTTAAAATGTAGTCAAGGAATAAGGAAGGAATTCCCAGCAGTACGTACCCGTGGGATATTTTCCGACATCCACGCGGGCTCAGCCGCACGGGAAATACTGGTATCAATATGAAGGTCAAAAAATAATGCCGAATTTAGAGTCAAAGTTGCGAAAATTCGTCTGTAATCTGCTATAGTAAAAAAAATGTGGCTTGTCAGAATATGTAGTATATAAGTAGACTATGTACTTAAGGTGGCTTATCACGTTAAGGACGTACTTTTCTAGACTCTTTTACTAAGAATGTTACGACCACAAAATGTCTTAACTTTACAAGATTTCAGTGGACCTTCTTTGACTTTTATTTCCAGGTGAATAAAAGCTTGTAAAAGTGGATGTCTCAAGTTATCTACCCACGCAGTTGTGACATCAGGGCGGACTTAAAAGGATTATGTTATGTAACAAGACTATTTCGGAGAAATTTTGTCGTACACACGGCTACATATCGAGCTATACATTTCCAGTATAAGTGGATCTCGCATTGTGTAGGATTTCCGAACAATGAGAGGTCAGCTTATACTGGACACGTATATCAAGTTATACGTGTAAAGTATAATAGCAGTGTAGGTACCTACTAAAAGGCTTATAATTTGTAATTGGTGTACCAAAGAGAGTTCAAGATACCTTTTTATGTCATAAAATAGTTAATAACAAGAAGGACCCGGCTGCGTTTATTAATAATAAATAACTTAAGAACTGTAAAGGTGTCTTAAATTATTTGTTTTATTTTTTTTTTTATTACTTAAACAAAAAGCTTAAAAAAATGACTTTCAAAAAAAAGATAAGAAGTGTGTGGTGTTTTGGATCTCTGTTTTAGTTTTTAACCACCAACTTTCGAAACTAAAGTTTTTTTTTTCACTTTTTTGTGGGTCGGTTTGTAATTTATTTAAGTTACAATAACCTAATATCATTTGCGATGAGCCTGCTAAACTAAAGTCATTTTTCAGTTTGTAGCGTTTTTTTTAGAAGTTGGTTGTTTTTTTTTGTACCCTTTCAAACAAAAAAAGAATTTTCCAAATCGGTCCAGCCGTATTTGAGTAATCGGGGAAAAAACACAAATAAAAATTATTCCTACGAACTGAAAACCTCCTCGTTTTTTATTCACTTCGGTTAATTATTGTTATCCTTATAGCACCTCAATAATAGAATCCTTTAGAAAAAATATTTTTGAAGTTTTTTTTTTTAAGTTGAGAAGTTTTAGGTCTGTTCGTGAATTACTTAAGTAGCTTGTATGTTTCCGAAGATTTTTTTTCATAAATATTTATTTATTTTTCCTCGCTCTATACACCAAACAGAATTTAATGAAAAGAGCCTAAATACAGCATACGTTAGATGGGCATCTTGCAAATTGTTAGAGTCAACCGTACGATGTAGGTCACCGCCTGACCTGACGAGTTTTATATGTATATAATGTTTGTATGTAATAGGTTCATTTGCTGTTAGTGTTACTTTTATACTTAGGCATAAACGATGTAGAAACAAAATAATGATGATACTGTTTTACGGATAGTAATATATCGTTGAAAAATGGATAAGTAATTGAAAGGTTTTTTTGGTAGCAAAATGATCCCATGATCACCCCGCACCAAACTTGTTACAGCCTCCAATAAACTACAACATATGCAAAGACTAGCCTGCACGGCGACTACGGGTTGCATGAGGACTACTCCGACTGCAGCAGTTGAAGCCATGCAGGGTTTACCACCGCTACACCTGTTCATACAGCAGGAAGCAACGATGGCGGCGGTACTTCTTAATGCGCTAGATCTCTGGGGTAAGACTAACTCACCACACACCGCGCTGCTTGAGGGACTCAACAAGGAGTTCCCTATTACGAAAGCTGTAAATGACCGGGTACCCAAACAATTTATTTTTAACTAGCTCCTGCCCGCGACTTCGTCCGCGTGACATTTCTTGTCCCCCAACGACGCATCGCATCGCAACGCCTGCCCGCGCTATTACTTCGTTTGCGCTTAAGCATCCTTTCTGACATTTTTTCTTTTTGCTCGGCTCCTAAGGTCCCTAGCGTGATGTTAAATAGCCTATATCCTTCCGCATCGCCTGCCCGCGCCATTACTTCGCGCTCGGCTCCTAAGGGCCCTAGCGTGATGTTAAATAGCATATATCCTTCTGCATCGCCTGCCCGCGCTATTACTTCGCGCTCGGCTCCTAAGGGCCCTAGCGTGATGTTAAATAGACTATATCCTTCCGCGTCGCCTGCCCGCGCTATTACTTAGCACTCGGCTCATAAGGGCCCTAGCGTGATGTTAGATAGCCTATATCCTTCCGCATCGCCTGCCCGCACTATTACTTCGCGCTCGGCTCCTAAGGGCCCTAGCGTGATGTTAAATAGACTATATCCTTCCGCATCGCCTGCCCGCGCTATTACTTCGCGCTCGGCTTCTAAGGGCCCTAGCGTGATGTTAAATAGCCTATATCCTTCCGCATCGCCTGCCCGCGCTATTACTTCGCGCTCGGCTCCTAAGGGCCCTAGCGTGATGTTATATAGCCTATAGCCCTCCTCAAGAACTGGGTTATAAAATGCAAAAAGATTTTTTCAAATCCGACTGGGGTAGTTCCAGAGATAGCGCGTTCAAACAAACTAACAAAGAAACAAACTCTTCCGCTGTATTCCACCGACATTATTGAAATAAAGAATCGAGAGGGTCGTCAATCCGCGGAAAATCTCGCTATTCAGAAAAATTACTTATTTGCACAACGCCAACTATGGGTAAATTGATAAAACGTCCGCACTAAACATGTTCGCTCAAGAGCGACCGGTATGAATTAAAGTTATTTTGCGTTTTAGTAATTTTATATTATCTCCGAAATTGTATGACTAATTGACATACTGTAAAGGCCAAATCTTATCTCCATGATGTCCTTGTGATCATAAAATAACTTATTTTGATAAGGATTAATGTTTTGTAGTTTAAATAATCATCCAAACGTAAGTATGTCTAAAAAATACTTTTTTAAAGCAATAAAAGATGTATAAAAGATAGAAATATGGTGTCGCGAACTTTTTTGTAGAATTATTTAATACGGACCAGACTGCCATACATTGTTCTCAATTATAAACAACCGTTTAGGCAGCGCATGCAAAAAAGTCTGTTTAAAGAGGTATTTCTTTCCGACTTGTTAGACAAAAATTGTGATAGCTCGGCTAATATGCATGATATAAATATATAATTTATAGCCTATAGCACTCAGGAATAATGTAGCTTTCTACTTGTGAAAAAATTTTTAGAATTGGATCATTAGTTCCGGAGATTACCCCCTACATACAAACTTACATACAAATTTTACCTCTGTATAATATTAGTATACAGGGTGGCCGGAACATTGACGTCCAAAAATAAAATTTCGGTCCCTCGTATCGTGGGGTATTCGAATCACCCCCATGTATGTTCCGCGACTTTTCATAGTTTTCGAGTTATGAATTTTTTTCTGAATGTTTGAAAATTTTCGACCTGACCAACCTAAAAAAATTCTAAAAAAAAAGTAGAGGGTTTTATCGAGTTTCTTTTTTTGCAACTGAATTTTCATAAGTAGTACTTTTATGCATAAAATAATCAGCTTCGTAACTGTGATGAAAGTTATGAAAATGTTGATCTAAAGTGAAAAATTTACGTTCGGTAAATTATGACTCAAATTTTCAACTTTAAATTAAAAATCTTAACAGGTGACTTCATAATTCCTAAGTAGACTTCAAGAATGCGCCAGACTCTCAGCTTTCATAATCATAAAAAAAATGAAGTACTTAATAGGGCTACTTTGTTTAAAATCGGCCTTCAAAGACAGCGAGGTGGAAAAATTCTTAAAATTACCCATCTGAGTAATTATTTTTTTTTGGCTATTTTCTCGTTCCTAAGGTTAATTAATGATAAGAATACTGAAAACTAACCAACAAATAGTTTCAGAGTTGGGTAAGAAAAGTTTTACGTAAAAAGTGGTTTTGAATAAAACACAGATGATAATGTGAAAAAAGTACTTAATTTATTTTTAACATTTACAAAAGGTTTTCAAAGTGGCCACCACCAGCAGCAATACACATTCTACACCTACGTAAGAAATTGTCTGGCAATAGTCTAAAAGCGTCTCTGTTCTCTCTCACAACACGTTCAGCTTCTGCAATCAACTGCCTCAGCTCTTGTTCACTTGAACAGTCTCGGGCGTATGCTATTTCCTTGTAATAGCCCCAAATAAAGAAATCGATGGGGTTGAGATCAGGTGAGCGTGGAGGCCACCTAATTGGTCCGCTGCGTCCGATCCATCTGTTGGGGTATGTTTCATCTAAGTAATTTCGGACCTGGGTTGCATAGTGACACGGGGCGCCGTCATTTTGCAACACCATGGTTCGTCTGAGTTCGAGATTCACATCTGCCAGCAACAATGGAAGTTCATTTTCCAAAAAGTTTTTGTATGTTTCTCCATCAAGTCTGGACGGCAGTTCAAACGGACCAATTAGTTCGCCATTGAGGATACCAGACCACAAGTTAACGCTGAAGCGATGTTGAAATGTCGAAGCTCTCACTTCGAGTGGATTTTCATTCGCCCACGTGTGGTAATTATGAATATTGAATATAATGTGGTTAGTTTTCAGTATTCTTATCATTAATTAACCTTAGGAACGAGAAAATAGCCAAAAAAAAAAAATTACTCAGATGGGTAATTTTAAGAATTTTTCCACCTCGCTGTCTTTGAAGGCCGATTTTAAACAAAGTAGCCCTATTAAGTACTTCATTTTTTTATGATTATGAAAGCTGAGAGTCTGGCGCATTCTTGAAGCCTACTTAGGAATTATGAAGTCACCTGTTAAGATTTTTAATTTAACCCCTCAAGTGTCTGAGTTTGGCTCATTTTAGACCCAAAACCCCAGCGAGTGGGGAGGGTTGGGGGTTAGTTGCAAACCCCATAGGTTCACAACTACTGATAATGATATTTTTTCCATCGGATGATGTTTTTTTACGTTTATATATATGTGATCTAAGCTTATATACCTATTATGTAAAGTTTTGTCCTTTTGCACACTTTGGGTGCATTTGACACGCGGGGGGAGAGGGGGGGTTAGCTACGAACTCCATAGGTTCACAACTATGATGATGATTGGTTTTCCATCGGATGATGTTTTTTTTACATTTATATATATGTGATATAAGCTTATATACCTAACAAAAAAAGGGTTTTTTCTTATGCACACATGGGGTGCATTCGACACTTGAGGGGTTAAAGTTGAAAATTTGAGTCATAATTTACCGAACGTAAATTTTTCACTTTAGATCAACATTTTCATAACTTTCATCACAGTTACGAAGCTGATTATTTTATGCATAAAAGTACTACTTATGAAAATCAGTTGCAAAAAAAGAAAATCGATAAAACCCTCTACTTTTTTTTTTAGAATTTTTTTAGGTTGGTCAGGTCGAAAATTTTCAAACATTCAGAAAAAAATTCATAACTCGAAAACTATGAAAAGTCGCGGAACATACATGGGGGTGATTCGAATACCTCACGATACGAGGGACCGAAATTTTATTTTTGGACGTCAATGTTCCGGCCACCCTGTAGATAAAAAATACAAGATCCAGCTCCACGAGGATCGTCGATGCGAGGGGTTGTGCCCCGCAGAGCTGCGCATCTTCACGGATGGATCTAAAACAGGTAGTGGCACAGGTGATGGAATCTTCTCGGAGGACTTCAAGATACACATAGCTACACCATTGGGGGTCCATAACACGGTGTTCCAGGCCGAGTGCATGGGCATTTCTCTGGCTGCTACTGCCATCATGGCCAGGGAAGTTAAGGACCACTCGATCCGCATACTCTCAGATAGCATGGCTGTTCTGCAAGCGCTAAGTAGTCACACAGTGGACTCTGGGCTAATAGACGAGTGCCACCAGCGTCTCAACCAGGTGGGTAGACTCATTAATATAACCATTCAATGGATCAAGGGACACAGCGGCGCGGTAGGCAACGACGCAGACGACGAACTTGCCAGAAGGGGGTCGAGCATGGCACCAGTGGGACCTGAACCCATAGTGCCGCTCCCCTTCGGGTACTTGCGCACTCTGGTAAGGAAACGTACCAGGGACCAGCATCACAAGCTATGGTCGGACCAAGATGAGTGTAGGCAGGCTAGGGAAGCACTCCCTGCAATTGATGGCCGCCTCACGAAACAGTTTCTTCGACTAACTAAACAACAGCTACGTACAGTTACGGCTGCTATAACTGGCCATGGGTCATTTAATAAACACCTCTTTGTCATAGGAGTCACAGACAGTCCGCTGTGCAGGGCCTGCATGGAGGACGACGAGACAGCAGCTCATGTGCTTCTAAACTGCCCGGTTGTCGCCGCATACAGGGCAAAGTACTTCGGTAACCCAGGTACCATCCGAGAGGTTGTCAGTAATGTCAAGGCGCTGTTGGCCTTCTTTGAGGAGAGGAGGAAAATCGGTTATTCAATACACCCCGTATTGAATAACCGATTTTCCCACCCATACGCAAAATACGCGCATTGTCGTGGAGTTGCGGATACCAGCTCGTATTACCTATTACCTATTGGTAGCAAAAGCTGACGCAGAAAAAGTGCTTATCATAATTGAGTTCATCATCTGCCTAGCCTTTTCCCAACTATGTTGCGGTCAGCTTCCAGTCTTTTAACTCGATGCAGGTAAACACCCGTATTTAGTGGTAGTTTATAGACTTTCGGGTTTCTGACAACCCGTAACAACTGTTAAAGATCCACGAATGACAGGCGGGACTAATGGCTTAACGTGCTTTCCGAGGCACGGAGGGGTCTTGGTATGTAAAGATGGTCACCCATCCACGGACCAACTGCAGCAAGTGTAGCTTAACCTGATCGATCGACCCGTGCGGCTGTTATTACTTAGGCATAAGCCGCTTAAAGCTTCACATAAAAATTGGTCGTATTAACCATTTTCTGCCTTACTAAACCACTCTAAATGAAGCACTAACAACTGTTTCATTACCTAAATGACAAGCACTTGAGGACACTTAACTGGCACAGTATAAATTATAGCACGTTTCGCTTGGCCTCTTGGGGCCAGCCTAATCTGGGCTAAATATTGTCTCGGGGGCACTTGTGTGCATTTCACGTGGCCCACACTGTAATTTTACTGGGTTACCTATGTAGCCTTTACTTTCTCGACAGTAATAATAGTAGATAATGATAAGAATAATGCTGGAAACGTCTGTATGTGACAAGGGGCCTTTCACGAACGCATTTTTGAACTGTCTTTTTCATGAAAATTTTCATCGTTTGCTTTTGATATCTATGTTTGTCGGTAAAGCTCCGTTTATACGGTACATACAAGTTTCTGGAACGTTGAAGAGCAATAATCACATGCCATAAAGCACGTGCAATTGTATTGCCATTCAAGAATTGCATGCGATGTTATACAGGGAATTATAATTAACTAGCTAAGTCAGTTAAAATGGGTCACTTTAGCCTGCCTGACTTGGCTATACAGTATCTTCAAAGGACGTTTAGAGGCTTAATCCAAGCTAAATGGATTCTCCTGGGCTTTGGTGTGCACTTTAAATGGGTCGCAGTGTAATATTATTGATAGAATGGCTTCGTACTTTAGTCATATACACGGTGAAATTGAATAGATGCGACAAAATTTAAGGGGGTGTTCTACGCATCAATATGAACAACTTTTACTATGGGACCAAACCTGAAATCGCGAAAAAAAATCAGCTGTTCAGTACATTTTGACGAATTATGCGAACATTAAATGTACTGAACAGCAATGATATATTACCTTTAGATGCGTTACCCGGGCTCAAAAATGGGAAATTAAATGAAGGGTAATTGCCCGGCGTGATATCAGTCACGCACGCGCGCCAGTGAACATGCAGCAGCTAGTGACGTAATTAAATAAGTATATTCATCTCTTACTTACAACAGGTATCGGCATGCGTCTTTCCTTTTCTTTGCGGCCAGTATATACTGGTATGTTGGTACATCATGGCTTACGCTGTTTTTGAAAGCACTGCATGCATGCATGTTCGTGTATGACGCGTCTATCTATAATACGTCATTGCTGAACAGCTAATTTTTTTTTCGCGATTTCAGGTTTGGTCCCATAGTAAAAGTTGTTCATATTGATGCGTAGAACACCCCCTGAAATTTTGTCGCATCTATTCAATTTCACCCTGTATATTATGATTTTACCTGGAAATTATATATGCCGATTTAGGAACGTAAGCGAAGCAAAAGGATTATGTAAGCATCGTAGCAGGTAGCGTTCTGTTGTTTCTGCCTACCCCCGTGAGAATAAGGCGTGAGGTTATTTATGTGTATTATGTACGCGTTTATAAACGCTAACCTCATCGGTATTTTTTTTTCCTCAAAGTATTTTTCTCGCAAAATAAAGATTAAATGTGATGTCATTTTAATTTTAAAAGGTGTAATTTTAAATAAGTAAAGAAGAAAAGAGAAGAGAAGAGTGAATACTAGATTTATTTAACCGTATTTTTTTTAAATTGGCCTTTTTTATGTTCCGCTAAATGTGTATAAATAAAAATCAGTTTTCGAATTTATGTACGCAGATCACTTCAGAACGGTTGCCCCTATTTGGCTAATTATTTTTTGTAATTGCCAGGACAAGGTTTGTATGAAAGAAAATGTCTGAAAAGTGGCCGGAAATATGGAAAATTCGGGGAAACTGAAAGTGTATCTTCCATAGGAATTTATGTATGAACAATTCAAATTTTAACAGGACAAATTTTGTCGAGTAAGCTAGTCTTTAACATAAAAAAATAGAAAATTCCTGACTGACTGACTGACTGAATGACTCATCAACGCCCAGCCCAAACCATTGATTGGACCCAGAAAGCTGAAATTTTGTACAGAGGTTCCGTTTTTTTTCTTTAAAAAAAAAAATATAATAATAATATCCTTGGACATTTCACACAACGTCATCTAGTCCCAAGCTAATACAGTCCCTTTATAATGAAGACAAGGAATAATTAAGTATTTTAGTTTCCGTGGGATATTTTCTGACATCCACGTGGGCGAATCCGCACGGGAAGTGCTAGTTAAAACATAAAGATAACATAAACAAAAACTTGACCACGCTAATTAATTAATTATAATCATTGTGTGCCAATTCTGTCGAACTGAAAATACGATATAACAATAGTAGCAGCGTCAATTAAGCCTCTAAGTGGCAACATTAACGAATTTCGTTCGAATTTGGAATATTGCAAAATTATTTAAATCTGCCGCCGTTCCCATTGAAGCGAAATAACAAGTTTATTTCGAAATTCAACGTTCCAAATGAATGTTTTATTTGAATTTGAAATACCTTTTTGCCAATGGCTGTTGGAATATTGTTTTTTTTTTTAATTGCAGGATTCGATAGACTTTAAAAATGAATTTGATTTCGGACGATCTTTACTAAAACTAAAGCTACTAAGTACTATGGTTTCCTAGAAGATCGGTGACCACCACATATTGTCTGGAATTTACCAGCGAGTGACGTCACCGAAACATACTGACTGTTTACTGACTGATAGGACAACGTCTGACAGGTCAGCTCAGGTCAGCTAGTTTATTTAAAAAATTAGGGAAAGGAACGAAAAAATTGCTCGAAAAGAGGTGACTTTGTGAATTTATTCTATCGAGCCAACTTTATCAAATTGTGTTTCCATCGTGTATACTGCCTAAGTGCCTAGTATACAGGGTTATTGGTAAAACACCAACAACCTCTTAAGGGGTCATTGTACTCATCATTATGAACAACTTATACTATGGGACCAAACCTGAACACATGAAAAAAATATCAGCTGATCCCTAAATTTTTACGAGTTTGGCGAACATAAATGGACATCAGAGGGGCAATTCTCGTACCTAAAAACGTTCGCAATCTCATGCCAGCGTCAATCAAATGTCAAAAATTTAGGTAAACGCTATACAATTTTTGACAGATTGAGTCTTGAGATGATATTGCGAACGTTGTTAAAAATACGAGAATTGCCCCTCTGTTTTTTTTTCGCGATGATGAGTACAATGACCCTTTAAGAGATTTCGTGTATGAATAGATAGACCTTATGTACTTATCCGCTTATCCCCAATAATACCAATGTATTTCCACAGATTTTAATTTAAGTAATTGTTAAAAGTTTGCTACTTCAAACAAGGGTTATAAAAACGGGTTTTAAGAATAAGAATAGAATAAGAATAAGAATAAGAATAATTTATTTGCTGAAAATATAGGTTTTACCAGATGTAAAAATTGGTGGTTTAAGTACATTCCATATTTTGCCTGTTTAGGGCATGCAAATTAGTTCTTAATAATAGGTGCAACTATGTACTTAATAATATAAATTGCAATACACACACTCCAAAATAAAAATTTAACACACCTAATCTAATATGAATTACAAACTTGTCAACCTTATTTTAAAATATAATAAACCTTAATATAATATAATCTAATCTAATACACACAACCTTAAACAACATAAATTACAAAGCAGCCTTAACATAACAGTTTTTATTTACATATAATAAACTCCTTTGCAAAAAAAACGGGCACCTTACAGTCATTGGCTTTTCTATTGAAAATATTAATATTTTTAGTATGTCATTAGCATAAATGACTAGAAATTTCTTATTATCATTGAGAATATAGTTTTTAACCCTTAAATGCTAGAATCGGTGTTTTAGTCAATGCAAACAGAGAGTCGTGTTAAAATGGAAATTTTTAGGGTACAATTAAATTAAGACTACGAGTATTTTTATGGTATTTTAATAAAAAAAAGACATTGAAAAATAAAAATTAATAACGAGTATGACCTCCCCTTGCAGCGATTACGACATCTAATAGTCTTGGCATGCTTTCCACCAGGATTTTGATGGTGTCCTGTGGAATGTGTTCCCACTCAGCCGAAATCACACGTTTAAGCTCCATGATGTTTTGTGGAAGTGGTTGGACAGATCGTACTCGCCTTTTTAGGAGGTCCCAGACGTGCTCAATGGGGTTAAGGTCGGGGCTCCGCGCTAGCCAATCCAGACGACGAATACCGACCTCTTGAATATAAGTATCTACGTCGCCAGAACGGTGGTCCCGAGCATTATCGTCCATGAAATGGCATCTTCACCAATTACAGTCAGTGCGGGCTATGCATGTTGACAAATTATTCTTGTTATGCACCTTTGCGCATTTAGTGAGCCATTTTCAATGAACACTATCTCGGTACGATAGCTGGAAGTTACGCCCGCCCAAAACATACGGGACCTTCCACCATAAGGGGTGATTTCTTCAAAACACACGTCGGCATAGCATTCCCCTGGTCTTCGTAACTCTCGCCGACGTTGGTCCTCACTATTCAGGCAAATTCGAGCCTCATCGGAGCAGAGTACGCGTTCCAGTTACCTAGTGTCCAAGATAGACAATTTCTAGTGAACCTCAGTCGAGCAATCCAGTGCTCACGGAGTAACTTGGTGGGCCGTGGCGGTCGTTGATTGCGTATATCAACCGCTAAAAGCCTTCTCCTCACTGTCCATAGGCTAACTTGTGCTCCTCGTACCTCTTCAAGGTTTCTTTTGAGGTCTATGTAACTGAATTTGCGGTTCCTCAGTGCCTGAGTCACTAAAAGCGGTAGTCTCGTGGTTGTGTGCAACGTTTTCTCCCAGAACCTTGCCTTCTTTGAACGGAACCTGTCTCTTGGTATCGAGTCCAGGTTCTTTGGACGGTGGAACGACTCACGTTTAACCGCTGTAAGCCGTAACATTGGCTACACCCCACTTCCAGCAGCGCTATAATTTTACTAGCTCTTATTGCTTTTTCTGCCATTATAATCGACACAAAGATATCTGTTTTAAGTCACAATAAGGCAGGATTATGCGACAAACATAAATTATTCTAATAAAAATAACGAGAAGTTAGTTTTAGTTGCCTGATTACCTTTTAACCGCAAACCCGCGATTAGTAAGTAAAAAGTCATATACTGAAAAATGGATTATTATTTTTAAAAACAACAGTTCTGAATTTGAAATTAACTTTTTTTTATACCCAGACTCGTTATTAAGTGCCAGTAACATAGTTTGGCTATTAAAACCTCTTTAGAACTAAATGATTACCAATATTGTAGAAAAATCCAAACCGCCCGTTTTTTTTGCAAAGGAGTGTATTTACCCTAAAATGACATCTTTTTCCCTGTGTTCCAGAAATTCTTTAAGTGTATAAAAACAATTTTCTATTAACCATCTGCGCAGTTTTGCTCTAAAATATTTGAATGGTAGTTCTCTTATAGACTTTGGTAATTTATTAAAAATAGTAATGCACATATGATAAACATTCTTTTTAGATAACGCTATATTACAAAATGGAATTAAAATTTTTGTTGCATCTCTTGGTCTCTGTTTCGTATAATTGTCACCTTTGAATCTAAAGAATTCTGTATGCTTCCTTACAAAAACTGATACCTCAAACAAATACATGCCGGTCAAAGTCAATAATTGCAGCTTTTTGAATAAAGGCCTACAAGATTCAAGTGGACCGACACCGCATATAGCTCTTACACATTTCTTTTGTACAATAAATGTTTTTTCGTTATCTGTTGAATTTCCCCATATTATAATTCCGTATCTTAATATTGATTCAACATATCCACTATATGCTATACGGGCTGTTTTTTCATCTGACACAGTACGAAGTTTCCTTAGTGCGTACACAAATCTATTCAGTTTATTGCATACGGTGTTTATGTGTTGTTTCCAATTACAAAATTTGTCTAAAGTTATACCTAAGAATTTAATATTTTCTGTTTCTTCTATGTTTTTATCGTTTATTTTAATGTTAATACTATCGTGGAGTTTATTTTTGTATGTACGAAATTTAATTAGTTTTGTTTTAGATATATTTACACATAGGTTATTTGATTCAAGCCATTTGATTACAGACTGTACGGCTTCGTGTATTTTATTTTCATGACTTGAACTTTTAGTTTTATTAGGCACTATAACAGAGATATCGTCAGCGAATAGGACACTATCATACTTAATTGAGTCGGGTAAATCATTAATGTACAGTAAAAATAGTAAGGGGCCCAAAACGCTACCTTGTGGTACGCCATATTTATTTAGTTTAGATGAAGATCTGTAGACAGTGGATTCAAGGTTTGTATTTAAGTTAGTAACTTCAACACATTGCTGTCGGCCTGTTAGAAAACTTTTTATCCAATCTAGAGCGACACCACGGATACCATATTTTTCACATTTGTTAAGTAAGATGCTATGATCCACAAAATCAAATGCCTTACTCATATCGAAGAACACTGCTACAACCGGAATTTTTTCGTCTAGATGTGATCTTTTTAATAAGGGTAAATGCTGCTAAAGATGTTGATTTGTTATGCTGAAAACCGTTTTGTTCCTGTTTTAGAATATTATGCTTATCTAAGAAACTTATTAATCGGTTGTAGAATATCTTTTCAAGGATTTTGGATAACACAGGAACAAGTGTAATAGGGCGATAGTTATTTGGTTCTTTTGGATCACCTTTTTTGAATAATGGTTTGACTATAGAATGCTTTAGATTTTCTGGAAATATTCCTTGTGTCAATGAACTTTGTATAATATGGTTAAGAACATTGTGTATAAAGCTCAGTTAGCCGTTCCTAATACTGAGCTGAGGCAGAACCAAACACTTAGAGAGATTTGGTACTGAAAATAAGACTCTTTTATAAAAAAAAACGGTCAAGAGCGAGTCGGACTCGCGCACCGAGGATTCCGTTCCAATTTCTGAAAAAGTGTGCTACTTAGAGACATCGTTTTATTTTTCCTGTAATCTTTACATAAACTTCTATCACATAGAATAATTTCAGATTTTTCTCTTTGCAAACTTCGGAGGGGGGGGGGGGGAAGGTATTTTTTTTTACATTTTTCATCAAAAGTCGAAAACTATGCGGCCTAAAAAAAAATAAAAAATAGTTTGAGAATATGCAAACAGGGCTCTTTCATATGATACCCCACATGCCCTAGTAGCCCCACTTTAAATTTTTAAGACCCCCTTTCAGTCCCTGTTGCAAAAAAAACATAAATATTTTTATTTCTTTCTTATTTGCAAAATAGTCGGGTAAACGTCATCTAAAACTATTCCAAATTTCAAGTTGATAGCATCAGTAGTTCTTGAGATATCCAGCTGTGACAGAGAGACAGACAGACAGACAATAAGGGTTCCTTTTTTACCATTTTGGTACGGAACCCTAATAAACACTAAGTACAACTTGGGGATTTACATTTAACCACAACTCTCCAAGTTCAATTCAAGCACATACACTTTTACCGAAGCTTTTTCCAAGAAAATCTCGCTTTTCATCTAACCAGATGCACCAGAATAAAATTGCAATTACAATGAACAATCCCGCGGCAATTTACTCAAATGGAAAAACGAGTCCATGTTTTTTATTCGTTGATTAATTCTGTCTGAAGAATCCGACATGGAAAAAAAGGTAAAAGTAAAAGAGAAACCGCGTTTAATCTGTGTAATTCAGTAGGTACATTGTCTGTCAATCAGTCTGTCACAGCTAGATATCTCAAGAACTAACTACTAATGCTATCAACTTGAAATTTGAAACAGTTTTAGATGACATTTGCCCCAACTATTTGCAAATAAGAAAGAAATAAAAATACATATGTTTTTGTTTGCAACAGGGACTGAAAGGGACTTGAAAAATCGAAGCGGGTCTACTAGGACATGTGGGATACCTATCATATGAAAGAGCGCTGTTTGCAAATTCTCAAACATTTTATACTGTTTTTTAGGCCGCATAGTTTTGATGATAAAAAAATATCGTTGCCTCCCTTATCTCCGAAATTTGCTTATAGAAAAATCTGAAATTATTCTATGTCATAGAAGTTTATGTAAAGATTACAGGAAAAATAAAACGATGTCTCTAAATAGCACACTTTTTCAGATATCTGAACGGAAACGTCGGTGCGCGAGTCCGACACACTCTTGACCGGTTTTTTTTTTTCTCTTAAGACTATCCACAGAAAATGTTGTCTGTAAAATATCACAATCTGCGATAGTGACAATCAGTATTGAGGAGCTTCTGGCTAAGTAATAACAGCCGCACGGGTCGATCCATCAGGTTAAGCTACGCTTGCCGGGGTTGGTCCGTGGATGACTATCGTTACGATACTAATTAACGTAACGAGACTCCTCCGTGCCTCGGAAAGCACGTTAAGCCGTTGGTCTCGGCTGTCATTCGTGGATCTTTGACAGTCGCTACGGGTCGTCAGAAGCCCAAAGTCTGACAACCAGTCTTACCAAGGGGTGTCGTATTACCCAGTACCTGGGTTGTGGAGGTCAGATAGGCAGTCGCTCCATGTAAATATACTAGTATTCAACTGTATGGTTAGACTGGAAGCCGACCCCAACATAATTGGGAAAAGGATTAGATGAAAACCTAATTATTATTCAGTAATCCGTTTATGATTAGTCCTCTAAAGCACATACATTTTCTAATTGCCTACGTAACTACGTTCTTAAAACATTATACTCATCTAGAAAGCAAGATAATAAATATCGTCAGGAGATACATGTATCTCGTTTAATACAATCATGTATCTTGTTTAATACAATCATGTATACACGTCTACGCGAAGCTTAAAGCTCATGTCAACAGCAGGAGCTTAACGTCAGATTGAAGTGTTTACGCCGAGCAGGGTTTTTAAATCTGTTTCATCCTTTAACCGATATCAACAAAAGTGTCTGAAAATAAAGCTGAATTTCAGCGGTTTGCGGCCAATGCCTCGTGTGTTTTGTGAGGTCTTTGGATAGATTTGTCTGCGTTGGGTAGTAAAGTATGTACAAGCCCTAGAATACTTAAAAGTATTAAATGTACTTACCTATTTCTACTTTTTTGGGTTTAGTACCAAAATTGTAAAAAGGAACCCTTATGGTTCAATCAGTCTGTCTGTCCTTCTGTCACAGCTGGATATCTCAAGAACTACTAATGCTATCAACTTGAAATTTGGAACAGTTTTAGATGACGTTTGCCCAACTAATTTTCCAAATAACAAAGAAATTTAAATATATATGTTTTTTTTGTAACAAGGACTGAAAGGGGTCTTAAAAATTCAAAGTGGGGCTACTAGGGCATGTGGGATATCATATGAAAGAACACTGTTTGCACATTCTCAAACAGTTTTTTTCTTTTTTTTAGGCAGCATAGTTTTCGATTTATGATGAAAAATGTAAAAAAAATACCGTTCCGCCCCGCCTTATCTCCGAAGTTTGGATAGAGAAAAATCTGAAATTATTCTATGTGATAGAAGTTTATGTAAAAATTAGAGGAAAAATAAAACGATGTCTCTAAATAGCACACTTTTTGAGAAATCATCAACAAAAATTAAATATAAATGATGGTACGGAACCGGTACGGTGCGTGAGTCCGACTCACTCTTGACTGGTTTTTTTTTCAGTGAATTTAGTAAATATGCTCTAAACGCTCAACTTCTATATAGGTACCTACCGCAAAATTTAATGTTTCACGCTGTAATGATTATCAATCTAGCAAAAAGTAACGTAGCTGAAAACATTGTTAGGGTTTCGTACCCGTAGAGCGCCAAACGGAACCCAATAACTAAGCCACCGCTGTCCGTCCGTCTGTCCGGTCGTCCGTCCGTCTGTCAGACATAATAAGTAGACAAGTAATATTGTTAATACCTTCAATTGCATTTTGTAAACAATCAATTTGCGCATCAATGTGTATCAATACAGTAAAAAAAAAATCCAGTTGGAATTGATCGTTTCGATGAAAAATAGGGCCTGATAAATAGTTACAGGAAATACTCTCTGCTGTCGAATGTGTGGTTTGATTTTGCATCACTGTCAAAATCACAGTGATCTTTATTCTACGGTTGCCGATGAGACGCTGCTTTCAGAGGTAACAAAAAAAACCGGCCAAGAGCGAGTCGGACTCGCGCACCAAGGGTTCCGTTCCGATTTCTGAAAAAGTGTGCTATTTAGAGACATCGTTTTATTTTTCCTGTAATCTTTACATAAACTTCTATCACATAGAATAATTTCAGATTTTTCCCTTTGCAAACTTCGGAGATAAGGGGAACGGTATTTTTTTTTACATTTTTCATCAAAATACGAAAACTGTGCGGCCTAAAAAAAATAAAAAAATGTTTAAGAATGTGCAAACAGCGTTCTTTCTTATGAAACCCCACATGCCCTAATAGCATCACTTTGAATTTTTAAGACCCCCTTTCAGCACCTGTTACAAAAAAGTATAAATATTTTTATTTCTTTCTTATTTGCAAAATAGTTGGGTAAACGTCATATAAAACTGTTCTAAATTTCAAGTTGATAGCATTAGTAGTTCTTAGGACATCCAGCTGTGACAGACAGACAGACTGAGTGACACCATAAGGGTTCCTTTTTTACCATTTTGGTACGGAACCCTAAAAATGTGAAAGAACTGTACAGTCAAGATCACTTACTTTATAAACATACAGATGCCAGTCTTCTCCATAGCCCTCGAGATGCCCTTCCATGATGCGAGCATCGAATATTTCTGCTTCGCCGTCAGCGGCAGCCGAGGGTCGGTGGCCGGAGGTGGCCCATCACTGATCGCTGGCCCAGCATTGTTGCTTCGTCTCTCAGACGCCGCTAATTTGCCCAACTGACAACCCATTTTGCACCGTCACTAACACACCATTTTATTGAACACTTTCCACTTAAAAGAGCACTATTGCCTCACTTTCATTTTGTCATTATCAACATTCAATTTTGTAATAGTTTTTCATATTTATTTTTGTCACTAAATGCACAATATTTTTTTAACTTTCAACACTGACAACACATTCTTTTTTTTATTTTAATTCACGTACACACATTTTAAAAATCGAATTTGTGAACCATTGTCATGTGATCATGATTTTTATACTTCGCATTTTAAAATTTTGAGCATTATTTTAAAAACTTTGACACTTTTATTTTAGAACATTTAACTTTTCACTGGTGCAGTACCGCTGTTGTTTCCACATTGCTATGTTCTGAGTTTTATCTGTCCTTGTCACATCTTTTTATCTTATCTAATCGGTGGAACACGCGAACGGCGGCTACCTGTAAAAGAAAATTGGGCTATAATTAAATCTGCGAAAAACCTTTTTGTAATAGCCTATTAGGCATTAAAATATACCCAAATAGGTACTTATACATTATGTGCCTTCGAGGTAATTTGGACCTTTAATATTGACGGGCCTTTTGTAATGATGTGAGGGTATTATTTGTTAATAAAATTTAAACCCCATCAATCTGCCTACCCTTTTCCCAACTATTTTGAGGTCGGCTTCCAGTCTAACCGGATGCAGCTGAATACCAGTATTTTACATGGAGTGACTGCCTGTCTGACCTCCACAACCCAGTAACTGGGTAATACGATACCCCTTGGTAAGACTGGTTGTCAGACTTTCGGGCTTCTGACGACCCGTAACGACTGTTACTATACTATTTACAGGAAAAATACAGATTATACAGAAATTACTGTATTAATATATTACAAAAACAAAAAGATCAATACGAACAGAAACTTATAACTGAAAACCAAAATAACATTAAGAAAACATGGGACTCAATAAAAACCATTTGTAACATTAAAAAGGTTGCCAATAAAAATGAAGACCTACTAAAAATTAAATCTAATCCTGCAGAGTCATTGAATGAAGTAAACCTCTATTTTAGCTCCATTGGCGATCAGTTGGCAGGTGCGGTGCTTAGTAGATTAGGACAAACAGAAATTGAATTATCAAATAACACGAGCCAATCAGGAAACACCTCACCAAATTCGCTATTTCTGTCACCAACAGATGAAATTGAGATAATCAAATTAATTAGTACTCTAAAATCCAGTACAGCTGTTGGACACGATAATATTAGCAATGATATGCTGAAACAGACCAAATATGTTATAGCAAGTCCTATAACATACATTTGTAACTTGAGCATATCCTCGGGCGTGGTACCTAATGACCTGAAAATAGCCAATGTAATACCAATTTTGAAAGCAGGCGACTCATGTGAACCAGCTAACTACAGGCCTATTTCGCTCCTGAGCCCACTTTCTAAGGTAATTGAGAAGGTGATTAATGTAAGGCTACTCAAGTATCTTGAACTAAACGGCTTATTGGCTGGGAATCAGTTCGGATTTCGAGCTGGCAGGTCTACGGAGGATGCCGTCACGCATCTCGTTGATTCTGTCATTAACAATGTGGATAAGGGAGAAAGATGTGTCGGCGTCTTTCTGGATCTGGCAAAAGCTTTTGACACGGTTTCCCGGCCGTTACTGCTAAAAAAACTGGAGGCTCTCGGTATCAGGGGCTTAGGCCTGGATTGGTTTAGGTCCTATTTAGGAGAACGAAAACAACGCGTTCGTATTGGTGAGCACGTCAGTGATTTCGCGGATGTTGGCTACGGCGTACCGCAAGGCAGTGTTCTGGGCCCCACATTGTTCCTGATCTACATAAACGACCTATGCTCTCTTGAGCTCCGTAATGCCACCATCTTTACCTTTGCAGATGATACTGCAATAATCTTTCATGCGAAAACCTGGAGTGATGTCGTTTGTGTAGCTCAGGAGGGACTTGAAAAGGTTGCTATCTGGCTACAGAACAATTTGCTGACCTTAAACATCGGCAAAACCAAGTCGCTGTGTTTTAGCATTACTGATCGGTCTGCACCTGACGAAGAACTGAAAATAAAGATCCATGTATGCGGCAGTGTCAGTAATGAGAGGTGTTCCTGCTTGCAAATTGAACAGGTTTCGTGTATAAAATATCTAGGGATACTAATCGATAAACATCTAACATGGAAAATGCAAATTGATGCACTAGTGAAACGTATTAGAAAACTTTCGCACATATTCAAAAAGCTAAAGTCCGTAGCAAAACCTAAACTTATCCGTATTGTTTACTATACCTTGTGCCAGTCAATATTAAGCTACTGTGTATCAGTTTGGGGAGCATCCAACAAAACAAATCTGCTTGCGCTGGAACGAGCTCAACGAGCTATTCTGAAAATAGCTTACAAAAAACCCTGGCGATATTCTACTGATGCCCTGTACTCAGAATGTAGCCTCCTCCGTGTGAGGCAGTTGTTTATTGTTTCAACACTGCTACGATTCCATAGGCATGCTAAAGAACTGGCCCGCCATTCATTCAGAACGTTAAAGTGGGATCGGCCAAGAGTAAATTCTTCTTTTGCACGCAGATCTTTTGCATTTCTTGGGTCATATCTTTACTCAAAATTCTACTCCCACAATAGATCTATACTCACCTTAACATACACCAGCTGCAAAAATGCTATATTTAAATGGCTGCACCCCAAAAATTATGACGAAACGGAAGACCTTTTGCACGTACAGTCGTAATATTGACATACCTACTCACCAACCTACCCATTTTCACCACATACACCCAACACACCACACACAACCCACACATCACACACACCCCACTGATTGATTTTTGTCAAAATTTAATTTAATTTATTTAATTTTTAAAAAAATGTTTGTTTTACTTGGGAAGAGACTGGACCCCACGACACAGGGAATCCTAGTGTGGCGTCCAGAGAATTTGTAAAAATCTAACACCTAAGGACATTTGATTTGATATTGATATTTTTATCTGATACTAGATTTCTTTTTTGTTAAATTATTGTACCGTGTTTTTTTTCTGAACTGAATAAAGTTTTTATTTATTTATTTATTTATTTATTTACTGTCAAAGATCCACGAATGACAGCCGGGACCAACGGCTTAACGTGCTTTCCGAGGCACGGAGGAATCTCGCTATGTAAAGATGGTCACCCATCCACTGACCAACCCCGGCAAGCGTAGGTTAACCTCATGGATCGACCCGTGCGGCTGTTATTACTTAGCCACGAGCTCCTCTAAATTTAAACCCAAAGGAGTGAATAAAACCATTGTGCCAAAATTCGTAAGTATTTCATGTAATAAATTGTACGCTTTTGTACCTTTATTTTAATTTCATCCGTTATTATTAGCTTAGTAGAAATACAACCTATTCATCGAATACAAAATTATATTGTTCTACTCTACAACAAATATAAAGTTTATTCGCAAACAAAAAAGTTTTCTATTAAAACCGTAACTATTACTGGAACTTATATTTAACCACTATTAAACCGTAACTATACATTTGGCAACATTTTGCTTGCCTTTCGAACAACTGACTAATATTTAACAACAGATTGTCAAAATAAGTTTTCCCTCCGAAATTCATAATGAATTTGTTACTTGAAAGGTGAAACATTTTGAGTGACTAAAGAGGTTTTAGAACAATCGTAAACTTTTTAGTGGATAATAAGATAGACAGTAATTCGTTTAGAAGTTGTTTATTTATGAAGATAAATAATGAACAAGTTTTTATTTCAATAAAGTTAAATAGGGGAGAGCGGGGTTAGAAGTGCCGATTTTGGAATGACTTCAAAAATTACGTAGAAAATGTGATATTGGAAAAGTTAAAATTCGGGAAAAATTTGTCAAATATATTCTATTGTGTTATTCTGAAAGTCTTTTAGGTGTATCTTCAACAGCTTTTTATGTATACAGTTTTATATAAGATACAGGCCAAGATACAGGCGCTGCCTAGTTTGGGGACCACTGTTCAAATAAATGTTACTTATTCTAGTTACAGCAAGCACTCAATATTATTATTTTTGTAAGTAATTTATTTTGTAACGATGGACCAATAAAATTATTCTTATTCTTAAAATTATTCTTATTCTTATATGCGGAAAGTTGGAAAATAACAACTTGACTAACCTAACTTAACCTGTATTATACCATCATGACAGCATGTTAAAATTAGTATTAAGTACAGACGTTTGTTTATTATTGTGAAACTGTAACTTAACAAACTGTTTATATTGCTGTGCCCTAGCAGGGTTCTTGTATGAAACTATAAATACTTGTAACAACTTATACAATACATGAATGCAATAAATGGTTATGATTATGATTATGACTCACGTGGGTCAGAGGTATATGCACACACACGAGATTTCAAAGGACGCCACTGGTGTTACTAAAGTGGCGGCCGTCGGTGCGCTGCTTCGTACCTTTTTGACGACACACCTTGTGCTTAAATTTATCTCTTTTCTTCTTAGAGCTATTTTCAGTCGGAACCACTTACCCCGGTAACTTCTAACCCCGCTCTCCCCTACCTACTATCACAGAATAATAAGGCTAAGTACAGTATTTTATCTGGGCAATGACCTTGAATTGACAATTATTATTGTTGTATTTACATGGAGCTCGTGGCTAAGTAATAACAGCCGCACGGGTCGATCCATCAGGTTAAACTACGCTTGCCGGGGTTGGTCAGTGGATGGGTGACCATCTTTACATACCGAGACTCCTCCGTGCCTCGGAAAGCACGCTAAGCCGTTGGTCCCGGCTGTCATTCGTGGATCTTTGACAGTCTTTACGGGTCGTCAGAAGCATGTGCGTATGGACTGAGGGCCCGTTTTTTGAACCGTTGCGAAACGAAATAAGTCTTATAGGGGATTTAGTTAAAAATAGTAAAAACTTAAAGCAAAGGTCCATAAATTTCTTAAACGTGAATTAAAACTTTTACGATTAAATAACTTGGGCCCTCAGTCCAGATGCTTGCATAAAGTGGCATAGTCTGAATCTCAGTAAGTACTATATCTGGGTTAATAATTTTTATTTAGGAATTTAGTTAAGAATTTCTTAAATATTTTAAGAAATTCCCAAGTCTGTAGAATATGACATTACAGATTTATGGCGATATATCTAGGGCCCTCAATTCATTATTGTTTGAACTGAGGAATCTGCAAAACATGAATTTATCTGAAGAAATACATAAATACGACTTTAACATATTTTACTTAGACATATAGGTGAATTAGTTAAAAAGAAATAATGACACAAAAGTTAATTGTTATGAAGTAAATGAAAATTGAATTTTACTAAAATGTCTAAAGTGAGAGCCCAATATTTTCGGCTTTATTGACTAGGCTCGACCTCATAGATGAACACAAATTAGAATAATATTTTTAACTATTTCTTAACTAAATTGTAACATATCGTCCGTCCTTCTAAATATTATACTTTAAAAGAAAATTGATTTTTAACTTTTTATATGAGAAAAATTAGTAGGGTGACCATAATGTTCATAGTAAGTACCTGTACATTTTGTAAAGCGCGGCAGGAAAGTCATAAGATAAATAAAACACGGTCGGTATAATTATAAAAAACCATTTACTTCACACAAATGTAACCTTAAAATAGTCTTATATCCTAAAAATACAAAATTGAAAGGGAAAAGGATCACTCTAGGCAAAAGACTCATTCATGAAGCTATTGTTTTATGTCAGCTGGTAAGGTCTTTGACTTTGACCCTTTTTTTGGTTCATCGTGTGTCTATAATGTTCTGACCCAGCTGTGAGTAGCTTCATGAATGATTTCTTTTGCACAACCCCCATAGAAAAATTGGAGTGGCGTGACCTTTTCTTTCCCGTTCGTTTTAATTTCATCTCTGCGCTACAGGTTGCTCCAAGATGTTATTTTAGAAAATTGTAAATATATCAATAAATAATAAAGTTTAATTAAATTAAAATATCTTTACAAAACGAAGACGCGAAACCGTATACGTCAAATTAATGTCGTCAAAGCAGTTTAGCTGCAAATATTATGACTTTCCGACCGCGCTTTACAAAATGTACAGGTACTTACTATGAACATTATGGTCACCCTACTAATTTTTCTCATATAAAAAGTTAAAAATCAATTTTCTTTTAAAGTATAATATTTAGAAGGACGGACGATATGTTACAATTTAGTTAAGAAATAGTTAAAAATCTTATTCTAATTTGTGTTCAGCTATGAGGTCGCGCCTAGTCAATAAAGCCGAAAACATTGGGCTCTCAGTTCAGACATTTTAGTAAAATTCAATTTTCATTTACTTCATAACAATTAACTTTTGTGTCATTATTTCTTTTAACTAATTCACCTATATGTCTAAGTAAAATATGTTAAAGTCGTATTTATGTATTTCTTCAGATAAATTAATGTTTTGCAGATTCCTCAGTTCAAACAATAATGAATTGAGGGCCCTAGATATATCGCCATAAATGTGTAATGTCATATTCTACAGACTTGGGAATTTCTTAAAATATTTAAGAAATTCTTAACTAAATTCCTAAATAAAAATTATTAACCCAGATATAGTACTTACTGAGATTCAGACTATGCCACTTTATGCAAGCGTCTGGACTGAGGGCCCAAGTTATTTAATCGTAAAAGTTTTAATTCACGTTTAAGAAATTTATGGACCTTTGCTTTAAGTTTTTACTATTTTTAACTAAATCCCCTATAAGTCTTATTTCGTTTCGCAACGGTTCAAAAAACGGGCCCTCAGTCCATACGCACATGTCAGAAGCCCGAAAGTCTGACATCCAGTCTTACCATGTGAGGTATCGTATTACCCAGTTGCTGGGTTGTGGAGGTCAGACAGGCAGTCGCTCCATATAGAATACTGGTATTCAGCTGCATCCAGTTAGACTGGAAGCCGACCCCAACATGTTGGGAAAAGGCTAGACAGATTGTTTTTTTTTATTGTTGTATTTACATTGGTTTTTAGCTGCCTTTTATTTTTAAACTGAGGTTTTAAAACTAAAAAAAACCGGTCAAGAGCGATTCGGACTCGTGCAGCGAGGGTTCCGTTCCGATTTCTGAAAAAGTGTGCTATTTAGAGACATCGTTTTATTTTTCCTGTAATCTTTACATAAACTTATATCACATAGAATAATTTCAGATTTTTCTCTTTGCAAACTTCGGATATAAGGGGAGGGGAACGGTATTTTTTTTTTACATTTTTCATCAAAAATCAAAAACTGTGTGGCCTAAAAAAAAAAAAAAATGTTTGAGAATGTGCAAACAGCGTTCTTTCATATGATACCCCACATGCCCTAGTAGCCCCACTTTGAATTTTTAAGACCCCTTTCAGTCTCTGTTGCAAAAAAAAATACATATATTTTTATTTCTTTCTTATTTGCAAAATAGTTGGGTAAACGTCATATAAAACTATTCCAAATTTCAAATTGATAGCATTAGTAGTTCTTGAGATATTCAGCTGTGACAGACAGACAGACAGACAGACAGACTGAGTGAGACCATAAGGGTTCCTTTTTTACCATTTTGGTACGGAACCCTAAAAAGACAAAAGACACATCAAGATTGTTTACCTTTATTTCACTACCTTTACTACTACTCTACCTTTCTAGTATAACTACCGCGCGCTCGAACTGTTGCGTACTGGTACAGTAGTACTCAACTAATATGGCTTATCGATGTACCTGCGCAGAAGATGAATTTTCAAAGCGCGGGAAATGCTATTGACTAATCGGCACGCTCCACGCTTTTTCCTGTACCGCTATTGGTCTGTAGCTGCCGCCATGTTAGCGCGCGCCGCTGGACAGCCGCCATACTTGCGAGTGAGACGGAACTAACAGCTGCAGTGTATTATGAACCTTATAGTAGTGATCTAAGGTTGATTGTAAGTTTTAAGTATTCTCGTTAATCTTCGGGGCCATACTTTCTTTTCTGTGCGAACGATGATTCACGACGCGCCTTATTACTTGGGTACTACTGTACTGACTGAGATTTCAAAGCGCTTCATTTCAGCCGTTTTCTACGAAGATAAGCTATTGTATCATTATTATACTGTGCTACTATTTTGTATATGCGAAATCGGAATAATAACAATTGAAGATATTTCAACGATGTGCACATAGCCAGGCGCGGGTTGTTCGAAAGAGATACCGCGGCCCTGGCATAGGCAACTGAAGGAACACGGGTGGGTTTTAGTCAGTAAAAGTCTGACACGCCCTTCCGCTCCACCCAGAGCGGGAGAAGTCATTTGATGATATCCCACCCTCAAAAAAAAAAAAAAAGCACCAATATTTTTAGACGTTTTTTTTCTAGCGACGACGTGAAAATTAAAACGCTCGTTGGAAAATTTTTGCTAACATTCTTTAACTTTCTTTCTCTTTGCTTTTTATGTCAGTTATGAAGTTGGGTCTGAAGTTCGAAAATTAAATATTGGACTTTCAGCTACGGGGAACGCTAAAGCTCCTGAAGTATTTTTTTTTGTTTTTTTTTTTAAGCTTTGCTGCATATTAGAGGTGGGCGTTGAATCAATAAACTGTTTTTTTAAACGACTTTTCATTGGTCAACGGGTTAACTGTTAATCATTAAAGAAAAAACAGGTTGAAAATATTAGCTGTCAGATTACGTCAACGCACTCAACGCATTATTTTAATATTATTTTATTCATTTCTGTGAATTTAGTCTCCTTCGGAAATATTCGTTACTTTAAAAATTAATTATGTATATACAATCAGATGATCTTTTAAGTACGCCTGGATACTATTTTTACCCAGCCAGTCCTAAGCCTGGAATAAGTAAGAAGAAAAGGTCATTGCATTACAGTCCAGTTCAATAAAAAAAAAACTTCTTTCTTATCAAATCTCAACCTAAACTGCAACAAAGTTGTTATTTTATGCGTATTCGTTCGTATCGTAAACGTTGACACAATAAATTGACGATTATCGGTAACGATTGAATCATTGAAATTTTAACCTGTTATTTATTAACAGTTTTTTTAACCCGTTGACCATTAATGTTTAACAGTTAAATTACATTAACTCAAAAACCGTCAATGACCCATCTCTACTGCATATCTGAAGTTGGCGCCTGGCAAAATTTAATTGGTAGCGTATTTTTTGTAGCGAAAACTTAGATTTTCAATGCAATCTATATGTGTATAATAATAATTATATATTTAATTTTTTTGACAGACAGCATCTGTCTGGCATTAATGCTGAAATGATCCTTTTTGGCGCAGCCGTGAGGCACACCTTCTTTTTTAAATGTTTTTTTTTCTCTACTTATGTTTTGTGTTTCACGAACTGTGTCCAAATAAACGTTTTTCTTTCTTTTTAGGGTTCCGTACCTCAAAAGGAAAAAACGGAACCCTTATAGGATCACTCGTGTGTCTGTTTGGTACACATATGGATTTCTGTGACCCAAACACGTACAGCTAAAATAAATATATGCATTTTGAATATGAGAGTCACTTTTAGAGGGAAAATAAGAAAATTAAAAAAAAAAGTTTTGTAAACTGTACCGTGTGACATATCAAATGAAAGGGCTTACTATGAGGGTCTTAAATATATTTTTTTGTGATTTTAAAATATATTGTTTTAAAGTTATTTAAGAAAATTGACGAAAATTGACCATTCCCCCCCCCTTATCTCTGAAACTACTGAGCCTAAAATTTTGAAAAAAATACAGAAAATAGTTCTATACCTGTAGATTACAGGAAAACCTATAAAAAGTCTGTGGTCTTAAAATAACATGGTAAATCTATATATATAAAAAAATCAAAGTCCTGACTGAGTCACTGACTAATATATCAACGCACAGCCCAAACCAATGGACTTAGAGATTTGAAATTTTGCACATAGATACCTTATATAGTGTAAACATCCAATAAGGAAGGATTTTTGGAAATTTCATCCCTAAGGGGGTAAAATAGGGGATGAAAGTTTGTATGAAAAATCCTATCCCTTGAGTTAATAGACTTGAAACTTAGCACGAATATTCATCTAAGTAAATTATAAAGTTTATCATTTTTAGTTTTCCTAAACTACCCTCTAAGGAGGGATTGGGGGTGTCAAAGTTTGTATGGAGGAACTTTAACTCGCGGTCCGATTAACTCAAAACTCAGTTTTTATACTTGAGACCAAAAATTAAGACTAACGTGTATCAGGGTTTTCCAAAAGTCTACCCCTAAGGGGTGAAAAGTTAATTTTATAGCGGAGGATTTTACTTTGAGTCAAGTTAGGAAACATGCCAAACGAATTTTCACCGATTTTGACGGCATATAGCTGATGTTTTAAGGAGTAACTATTTTTATTTTAGAAAAATAATTAGGGTTCCGCGCAAGAAAATTAAAATCCATGAAATCAGACAACCACGTACAGTCCAGTACAAACTTACTAAGCCTCCGCTGTCTTTTACGGCTATAACAACAAATAATAAAAATAAATCAAAGTTAAAAATTTAAGGGGTCGGTCCCCATACAATAAACTTTTCATTTAAAATAATAAAATAAAAAATAATCTAGCATGTGGGGTGTCGTCGTCTAGAACTCATTGAGTAGAGTACAAATATTTTTTTTTAATCTTTTATAATTAAGAAATAGGGGGCCGCAAAAGTTGTAAATTTTAGACCATTTTTGTACGAGCTCTAGCGCAACAATTCAACAAATTAGGAATTTGAAACTTCTTTATACCATGTAGGTACCATGAATACTGTATTTAATCAACATATAATATGGTACGGAACCCTTCGTGCGCGAGTCCGACTCGCACTTGACCGGTTTTTTCTTTCAATATTCTCCTTTCGTTAAATAATAACAGCCGCACATACCAATCTTCAAGGTAAACCAGTAACTGGGTTGTGGAGGTCAGCTAAGCAATCACTCACATGTAAAACATTAGTATACAGCTACATCCGGTTAGACTGGAAGCCGACCCCAACATAGTTGGGAAAAGACTTATATATATTTCCATGGGAAAAGGCTAGGTAGATGATGATTAATTAATCTGCCGAGCTTAATACCAGTATTTAACATGGAGTGACTGCCTATCTGACCTCCACAAACCAGTGCCTTGGTAATATGATACCCCTTAGTGGTTGTCAGACTTTCGGGCTTCTGACAACTCGTAACGACTATCAAAAGATCTACAGTGACAGCCGGGACCAACGGCTTAACGTGCTTTTCTAATTAAGTACTATTTTAATTTTAATTTTTTCCTTGTTTAATTTTTACTTTCTATTTTTAATAATTATTTTAAATACTATTTTAATTTTAATTTTTTATTTGTTTGTAATCTGGGCCCCAAGTCTGCTATTTTTTACATTCCAACACGATCACATTGTCACTGCATTGTCATTTTGCTAAAAGGTCGTAATCAGCTAAATTCATAATTTCATACATAGGAGTGTCAGTGGTTGACCATTGGAAAGTCATAATGACGCCATTATGACGCCATTATATTATAAGATTACCAAAATTGTCAAAATCAACAATTATGAAATCAATGATAGACCATTCTGACACTATTGTAATAGCAGACTTGAGGCCCTGGAACGCTGTTGTCTCCCTCTTGGAGGTGGTCGTTAATAGCTGCGACACAGTTTCTAACTATAGCAGCTATTTACGTACAAAATAAATTTGTTATTATTATTCTGTTCCAATAAAGATTTGATTTGATAAGTGCCCAATGTATTATAAGTATGGTTTATGTGAAATAAAATATTTTGAGTTTGATTTTTTTAAAAGATCATGAATTACTTGATAGATTAAGGATAAAATAATAAAAGTTGTTATTTTTTTTTTCGAGGCGCGGGATAGTCTCGATATGTTATGGATGGTAACCCATCTACGGACCAACCCTGGCAAGACGTACAATTTTTAATTTTATCGGAAAAATTGACAAAATTACTTTGAATTTGAGTGTAAAGATTTCTAAATGAAAATAAATGACTGCAGTAGTAGTAGCAATCCCCTATAAACTCTGTTTTATTTTGACTTTTTTGTCCTAGTCTGCCTAGACTAGAATGAGTTTCAGTATTTCACAAGGAGCAATAAATAAATAAATATCCTTGGACATTTCACACAACGCCATCTAGTCCCAAGCTAAGCAACCTAATGCTTGTGTTATGGTAACGAGATGGCTGATAAACTACTTATATATGTAGGATTGGCCCAAACATCAGAAATAGAACTCAGATATGGCAATACACAAATTAATTAAATTGAACAATCAGTTATCAATCCAGAAAATATAGAAACATAGAAACAATATAAAATTAATTAAATAACCAATAATGGTACTGAAGGCGGTCACATAGGGCAGTACTGAATGTCAGAGACAGTGGTCCACGCACCCACGGCAATAAGGACAGTACTAACTGTCAGAGACAGTGTTCCACATCCAATAACCGGGCAGTACTGGCTGTCAAGAGACAGTGGTCCGTGCTCCAAGACGCATCCGTACGAAATGCCCCCCGACTCCACAGCGCAGCTCCTTATAAAGGCGATCGCTAGTGGTGGGGAAACGTCACAATATTTTACTGACTGACTTCAAGTCCTTTAAGCCAAATGCGTCTGGTACAAGTTCCACTAGCGCCATCTAGTCGCCGTCTCTCGTAGCTGCTAAACAATATGGCTGCCGTCATATACATTTTTTTTTTTTTGTAAATACATACATATTATAGATAGAAAAACACCCAGACTCGGAACAAATACTTGTAGGTCGTACAAATCTTTGTTCCGTGCGGCAATCGAACCCGCGACATGCTGCGCAGCAGTCAATCGCTCAACCACTGCGCCAACCGTGTCGTCAGTCAACAATGACCTGCCGACCTTTACAGCGAATTACTGAGGATAGCCAATATCCGAATCCACGTACCGACCGCGGCAACCGTAGCTTAACCTTCGATCGACCCATGCGGATGTTGTGTAGACGATGATATCTACTTTTTAATAAGAATTTACACTTACACTAGAAAGTTCGTTCTGGTTATCATATTGGTGCCGATTCTGTTGTGCATAAACTAAACTTAATTTAGGCTATTGCTAATTTTTTCTTTTTATGAAAACAAGAAGGAGACGGACGTAAATTAGAGCTGTCAAAGGAGATGTTTTATAAATGTATGGAGCCTGGGCTAGTACTGTGTACACTATATGTAAATATCGCTATACAATCTATTAACCGTTTTTTAATGTTAATTTACTATAATTTGGCTTCGTTTAATTGTAGATTAAATATAACTCGATCAAGGAGAGCAACACAAAATAAATATGGTGGATCAGCTGTATGCGAAATGTCATTTCGACAATGACAGATGACACTTAATTGATGTATTAATCTGTGTGTCCAGTGTACACAGAGGTAGCCCAAAATCAAACATCTCCTTTAGTTGAACTACTATTTCCATAGAGATTTAGACGACACGTAAAAACATGTCGACTAAAAACACGGTGAAGCGCAAGGCGTAAATTAGTTTGACATCTCTAACTTAGTTCATAGCTATAGCCGTCCTGTTCTCGCGCTGCCTGTTAGTAAAAAATAGCGATTCTCTAATTTTGGTTTAGTTATTGAACAAGAGAATCGGCACCATTGTTAGCATTATACTTCCTTCAGTTTACACTGAATTATAATCACAGATTAATACAGATGGGACACTCCGCAGTTTAGGTATGAAGCTACAAGTACGCGGCGGGCTCATCTCACTGGGTCAATTCAGTGTGGGCTGCCGCGCACCGGCCGGGGAGCACGTTAGTTCGAAACTCATCGTAACGAGTCAGAAGGTATAAGAGTTACGCGATAGAAAGAGAGGCAACTTGTAGCTGAAACAAGTCCTTTTTTACCGAAATGAATGAACCGATTTTAATGAAACTTCATACGCATAAGCAGGATACATAGGTCTAAAAAGTTAGTAAAGAACATTTTCGAAAAATAGTGTTGCAGCTAAATTAGACCGATTTTAAATATTCCATAGAAGCAGAGATTTCCATTTATCTTTTTTTAAATAAGACATTTAGAAAATGTTCTTTACTAACTTTTTAGACCTATGTATCCTACTTATGCGTATGAAGTTTCATTAAAATCGGTTCATTCATTTCGATAAAAAAGGACTTGAAAGTTTGTATGAAATGCCGTACCGAGTCAAATCGGTTGGCAAGCGACGGAGTTATGCGCGAACAAACATAGAAAAAAAAATATAATTTTAATAATCTAATATTTATAAGCTAAGTAAAATCATTGTAATAAATAAATAAATACAATAAACACATCCATGTCTTTGTTATCTCATAATTCTGACACTACAAATGTGCAGGCGCACGTGACCACGTCACCGCCCGCGCCCGCCGCGTTTTTTTAACCGACTTCTAAAAAAGGAGGAGGTTCTCAATTCGGATGTTTGTATTTTTTTTTTTTTTTTTTTTTTATGTTTGTTCGCGCATAACTCCGTCGCTTGCCAACCGATTTGAAAAATTATTTTTTGTTGGAAAGGATATACTTCCCAAATGGTCCCATTTTTGTCAAAATCCAGTTCTGATGATGGGATCCTGGAGAAATCGAAGGAACTCTTCAAATATTATAGGCACACCTATAGCGATTTGGGTATTTTTTATAGCAGCTCGTGCATTTGCTCTCGGAAAGCACCACTTGGTGAAGTGAAACTGATGATGAAGACCACAGATGGCTACCGGAACTACTCAATGATAAATATTTCACGGGTTGCGATTCGATTACTTTAATATGGTTGCTAAGCAATTTCCGCTCGTCACACAATGCGTGTGGTGAGTGGTTGTTGAGGAGTTCTCATGGTTCTTACCAGCAGAACTCCTCAACAATTAACGTCCCAGCATCGGGAAAAGCAATATTTTGTAACATGTGATGAGCAATTGACATTAGACTATTGTAACTTATACAAATTATAAACAAACCCACTAAAAAGCGAGAAATAAAAACTTTTCAACAAAAAAAAACCGACTTCCAAAAATCACTACAAAGTGAAAAATAACTTTGATTTCGGAAGTCGGTGGCAAAAAAAAAGAATTTAAATAAAAAACGAAAGACACCGACTTCCGAAATCAGTTATTTTTCACTTTGTAGTGATTTTTGGAAGTCGGTTTTTTTCTTTGTTAAAAAGTTTTTTAAATTATTTTATCTACAACCCATGCTATAAATTCTCTATAAAAGTTTCTGAAACAGTTAGCTTATTGCCAACATTAAAACAGCCAGTGTCATAGTAGCCATGGTAACCATAATAGCATCCAAACGGGTATTTTAATGTTGTACTGAATTTCATAATGCAACTCGTTTTCAAAAAAAGAACATTGTAATGCACGCGCGTTTCACTACAACAGCGCCGTAATTTTAAAAAAGAACTTATTCGAATTCACGTCGTATACTATGACGCCGGCCGCCATGTTCGATACGAGTATTAGTATTGCAAAAAACTGTTTCAGAACCTTTTATAGAGGATTGATAACATGGATGTAGATAAAGTCTTGTATGCAACTGTACATAATTAGGTATTAAAACACTCATGTGATACTATTATCACACTCGGCTTCACCTCGTGTGATAAACCCACATTCGTGTCTTAATACCCCTTATTATATGTCAGTTGCATAAATAACTATTAGTTCACTTTAATCAGTGTTTTTTTTTGCTTGGATATCTTTGGTTAGATGTATAAAATTTGTCCATCTATTTTATTGGGACCTAATCTAAATAACAGTTAGCCGACGTTCCCACGGACGTAAAAAAATCGCGGCGGGATTTTATCGCGCACTGGATTTTCAACTCTCTGCTTAGCGCCGGGAGCTGAAAATCCAACCGTGTGTTTTTCGTCGCGCTGGGATGCACTCTGTTTTTGATAGGTTGGATTCTCAACGCTCGGCTCAACAACGAGAGTTGAAAATCCAGTGCGCGATAAAATCCCGCCGCGATTTTATTACGCTCGTGGGAACGTGGGCTTATTGGCAGAAACATAATTTAATCATGCTCGATTTAAAACCAATAGAAACACTTCAATAAAGATATTTCCGAATCTATTACTCATGCCAGGTGGAAAATATTCCGACGTCAGAGCTTTTGTTAGCACAAAGTCAGGCCGGAATGCTAAAAATGAATTCTAGGATTTCTAGAACAAATACTTGTCAATTAGTCTTTTATTTGGGCTTGATTTAATCCTACATCTATAAAAATCGATGTGTGTATGTATGTTTCTTGGACTCCAAAACGGCTGGAGCGAATTTTATGAAATCAGGCAACCATCAGATTACCCTAGCGGGTGATACTGTGAAGTTTGGTGTCAAACGGGTCGCTAGTCACACTATATAGGGTGACTGGTAATTGGTGACCGATACCTAAACACATGATTGTGCTCATGATAACAAACAACTTTTACTACGGGACCAAACCTGAAATCGCGAAAAAAAAATCAGCTGCTCCCTACATTTTGACGAGTTACGCGAACATGAATGTGTGGGGCAGCTGATTTTTTTTTTCGCGATTTCAGGTTTGGTCCCATAGTAAAAGTTGTTTGTTATCATGAGTACAATCATGTGTTTAGGTATCAGTCACTAATTACCAGTCACCTTATATAAAGGCGAAAGTTTGTGAGTGTTGTGTGTGTGTTTGTGTTTGTTACTTCTTCACGCTCAAACGGCTGGACCCATTTGGATGAAATTTGGTATGTAGATAGGTTAACACATAGGTAGGCTAATTTTTTTCCGGTCTACGCGAGTGAAACCGTGGGGCGCAGCTAGTACCTACCCACTTAATAAAATTCTTAAAATAAGACACAGACAAAGCATAGGTAAAACCACTAAAGGGGCTAAATAAAGTTTGTATGGAATAAATAATTTTTGGCGATGGAAAATCCCATCATGAAAACTGAAAATGTGTGTATTAATATTTTTCAAAAAAATTAAATTAAAAATTTAAAAAACCCCCAACGCAAAAAAGAAAAGAGAACATTTAAAAAGTCAAAAATAATACCTATCGTTGAGCCATCAAATTCGATTGAGTAATACCTATATATATTTTAATTACAGAAATTGATGGATGGCACGATAAGGTTTGCTCATTGAATTGGCGCTATAATTTCGCGGCGGGGTACCGCATATGTACATAGTCAATCAAGTGAAGGGTCTGACTTACTTAATGCGGTACCCCGCCGTGACATTATAGCGCCATTTCAATGAGCAAACCTTATCGTGCCATCCATCAATTTCTGTAATTAAAATATATATAGGTATTACTCAATCGAATTTGATGGCTCAACGATAGGTATTATTTTTGACTTTTTAAATGTTCTCTTTTCTTTTTTGCGTTGGGGGTTTTTTAAATTTTTAATTTAATTTTTATTTTAACCTTTTTAAACTTTTTAAACAATTTAACAATACATAAATGCATTTTTATTACTGCAGAATGTTAAGTTTCTCTGCACATAACATTAACTTATAATGATGCCACCATCGTACTGCAAATAGAATTAAATACTGATAAAAAAACGAATACAAACACTACTATCTGCTATTTTTTTTTTCAAGAGTGTACTAGTGTGCTGGATATCCTGACTGCAACATCAGCTCATCGTGTAGCCACCATTGCATTGTATGTAGAATCAAATACTGATCAAAACGAACCCAAACACGACATATCTGCTATATTATTGACGACACGGTTGGCGCAGTGGTTGAGCGAAAGTAAATACCCATTACGCGTCTAAGATCCCTACCGCAGCTAACAATAGAGCGAATAACTTTGAAACGGCTGAACCGATTTTGATAAAACATGTCTAAGAACCATCGCTGGAAAACCTGCTTTCAAATAAAAAAAACCGCATCCAAATCAGTCCACCCGTTTAAGCGCTACGGTGCCACAGACAGACACACAGACACACACACACACACACACACACACACACACACACACACACACACACACACATAGCGGTCAAACTTATAACACCCCTCTTTTTGCGTCGGTGGTTAAAAATATACAGTGTTCAAGAATAAAGACCGTTATCAACACGAGTACAATAATGGATTTAACTCATGAAATTGATCCTAGAACAGTACAATACTACATAGAATTTTTGATCACAAACATGCCATTCAATATTTTGATCGTTTGTTTGCATTTACTCCTGCCCGATTGGTATTAATGTTGATATAACGGCCAATGCACGATACATAATAATTTATTTCGATATGTTACAGTAGATTACATGACATGTTATTAATCATTTAAAATCCTAGTCATCAAGGTACGAATCGAGCCAACAAGCTATTCAAAAATTTTTTTTTTTACAAAAAAATACAAGCGACTTCCAAAAACAACACTACAAAGTGAAAAATAACTTTAATTTCGGAAGTCGATGTCTGGTTAAATGTATTTTCGTTTTTTGCCATCGACTTCCGAAATTAAAGTTATTTTTCACTTTGAGTGTTGTTTTTGGAAGTCGGTTGTATTTTTTTGCAAAAAGTTTTTATTTTTCACTTTTTAGTTGTGGTACCTAATACACACTAATTTTACTTTTTAGTTGTGGTACCTAATACACACTAAATTTACTTTTTAGTTGTGGTACTTAATACACACTAATTTTACTTTTTAGTTGTGGTACCTAATACATACTAATTTTACTTTTTAGTTGTGGTACCTAATACATACTAATTTTACTTTTTAGTTGTGGTACCTAATACACACTAATTTTACTTTTTAGTTGTGGTACCTAATACACACTAATTTTACTACCACTACGTACAGAAGAAATTAGAACATCATCCACATAAAAAGTGGGGAAAAATACGTATTATTGAAGCTAACTCAAAAATCTACCCAAGTAAAGTTAATAAAATTTATAAGAGACCAACTTTGAGGTTACCCTTTCGAATAAAACAAAAATTTTTCAAATCGGACTACTCTATAGAAGTTATGCGGTCATAAAAAAAAAAACAAATATACGTGCCGACTTGAGAACCTCCTCGTTTTTTTCGTCGATTAAAAATACCTATAGTGGAGCTTAGTCAACAAAACTTCTGTGAAACTGAAATCTGTATGATGGATGTAAAAACAGGTCTTTTCGGTGTACCTAAGTACTAGTTATACTATCATAGAAAACACAGATTTGTAACGGCAATTTACTTATGAATGAATTGGTACAGCAAAAACCAAAATTTGACACTAATCTATCAGATTTCACCCCACATTCAGCTTTCTAACTCACTTTTACAAGTGCATCCTATGCCAGCAATCTCCAACAGAGGTACACTTTATTTCCTTCTTTCTAAATAATATTTCCACTTGTAGAATGGCGAGCGGAAACGAGGTGTCAGATTGGAATCATATACACCGAGTACGCGCGCTTCCGCCATCTTGTCTGCGATTTGAATTTCGAACATCTACATATTCTATGTTTGAATTTTGAAAGTTGAGACGCGTTTTGAATCGGTGAAGGATGAACCGAGGTTCAACCCTGGAGGTTTGTCAGTTGTCGAGTTTAAAATTCAGAGCGCAGTTTAGCATTTTTAGGGTTCCGTACCTCAAAAGGAAAAAACGAAACCCTTATAGGATCACTTGTTTGTCCGTCTGTCTGTCTGTCTGTCTGTCAGTCTGTCAAGACCGTTTTTCTCAGGAACGCGTGAAGGTATCCAGCTGCAATTAATAATATCAAATACGTAGGTCTATGGTTCCTTGGAGTTCTAAAAAGATCAAACTTCTAAGTCAACGCAATAAAAAAATACGGCCATTTATGCGATATTTTTTGACACTCGCAAGTAAATCAAAACCTATAGGGTACTTCCCGTCATCCTAGAATCATGAAATTTGGCAAGAAGCAAGGTCTCCTAACACAAATATAGGAAAAAGTCCGAAAATTGTTAATTTGTAATTCTACCACATAAAAAATATTTTCAAAGTTGTCAGTGTGTCAAGACCCTTTTTCTGAAAAACGCATAAAGGTATCAAGTTGAAATTAATATCAAATACGTAAGTCTATGGTCTCTTGAAGTCCTAAAAAACTCGAGCTCCTAAATCAACGCAATAAAAAAATACGGCCATTTTGCGACACATTTTGATACTCACAATCACAACTGTCGCAAGTAAATCAAAACCTATAGGGTACTTCCCGTTGACCTAGAATAATGAAATTTGGCAAGAAGCAAGGTCTCCTAGCACAAATAAAGGAAAAGTCCGAAAATTGTGAATTTGTAATTTTATGACATAGTTTTTTTTTTTTTTTGATATCCAATGTTAAGTTTGTTTTTGGGATAACTTTTCAACTACGGAACCCTTCATTGTGCGTGGTCCGACACGCGCTTGGCCGGTTTTTTATATTTTTTATTAGTCGACGTTCGCACGGACGTAAAAATATCGTGGCGATTTTTTTTCGCGCACTGGATTTTTAGCACTTCTTAGCGCCAAGAGTTGAAAATCCAACAGTATATTATTTTATTCGACGCGCTGGGATGCACTCTGTTGTTGTTAGGTTGGATTCTCCAAGCTCGGCTCAACACCGAGAGTTCAAAATACAGTGCGCGATAAAATCCCGCCGCGATATTTTTATGTCATTGCGAACGGTCGGCTTATATTCTTGTCACCGTGGCCTTGTATGAACTCATTATTTTGTTCATTGTTTTGTAATTGTCAATATATCTAATTGTTAGGTACTTAGTTCAGCATAAGTTTTAAATGAAGTTACTCTTCGGACTTACTATTGCTTATATTAAACCTGGTTCCCATGTTCATGAAAACTTAGCACCATTTCCCAACTCACTCATCCAGAATCCAATCACCTAAAAATGTCAGTAAAACCCAGATTTCAACACCAGCTAAGAACAATAAAAACAGGGGGCCTACTCCCTAAGCACGAAGCCCGTAGTTTCGGCCTTCGTTACGGGCGTTTCTTACTCCGTATCACCTACGGATGGATGATTGGTTCGGGGCCCGAACGAAGTATGAATGAAAACATGATTTGACAGTTGTCCCTACTCCCGATGTGTTTTTGCCCGTCCGAAAAATTTAACTTTTACACTTGTTTTGATGGATCGTAATGTCAGACGGACGGATGAACGTACGGACGGAAAGACGGACAGACTTAGGGAGTAGGCCCCCTGACACGACAAGCTACACTTCGTCAATTTTCCGCCAAATCAGACACGACATGTAGGCATAGAACTCGAATATACAGCACTTAAATGTTATTCAAACGTTTCTATCTTATTAGTCGCGTGCAATGACGTCATTAACATGGTATGGCAAAATGGAAGAGACATAATAATATTTGCGGCTTAGTTATGGTAATGTGTTTTTGTTTTTAAAAGGAAGCTATTGAAATAGAGTGGTTATGGTTGATGTAATCATTTTAAATGGCGTGGTGTATGACGAAAGAAAATTAGGAGTGAAATAAAGATTTTTGCGCGTTTAGTTTTTTTTGTTGTTTGAAGAGCTCGTGGCTAAGTAATAACAGCCGCACGAGTCGATCCATCAGGTTAAGCTACGCTGGCCGGAATTGGTCAGTGGATTGGTGACCATCTTTACCTAGCAAGACCCCTCCGTGAGCACGTTAAGCCGTTGGTCCCGGCTGTCATTCGTGGATCTTTGACAGTCGTTACGGGTCGTCAGAAGCCCGAAAGTCTGACAGCCAGTCTTACCAAGGGGCATTACTCAGTTACTGGGGTGTGGAGGCCAGACAGGCAGTCGCTCCATGTAAAAGACTGGTATTCAGCTGCATCCGATTAGACTGGAAGCCGGCCCCAACACAAGTACAAAACATATTGATTGAGTTTTTTGTTGTTGTTTGCCTATAATATTGTGTCCCAACTGCCACTGGTATGCAAAAACCTCCCATTTTTTGGAACGAAGTTCTTTAAAGGCTCCTACAAACAGGCGCGACACGCGATATAATCGCGCTTGCTTAAGGCGCAGATTTCCTGAAAACGATCAATAAGGTGGTTTTTTAAAGCTGTGTATCTCATAAACCGTAAATAATTTTGACATGTAAAAAAAAATGATGTTTTCAAGTCCTTTTCGCATACAGTGATGGAAGCCAAAACATAATTAAACATACTTTAATGCACCAAAAAAATCTGTAAACATAACTCCTAATAATCTTTAAAAGCTGTTTATCCCTTCATTCGCAATTATAATTATAATTAAAAATATACCATAAAATGTCAAATTCCAAACTGCATCCAGTGATGGATTACTTTTTATTAAATAGTTAATTTCTAATTTTATACGATTTTATTTGCACTTTTACGACATAATTCCGGTGCGCGTGAGAATTTTCTATCTCGTGCGTCAAACTAGACAGCCATAACGCTATTTCACTTACACACCGAGCTAAACCAAGCTTGGAACCAGCAGTGCGATTCTGTAACCATCTCACCGTGAAAACTTAGGTGAAGTGAGCGTGGAGTGAGCTGTCAATAGTGTCAATTCCTAGCAAAAACAAACTCACTTCACCTAAGTTTTCACGGTGAGATTTTTACAGAATCGACCGGCAGGGCCTTAAGGGAGATGCGCTAAGGTAGCCCGCGAAATTCAAATTTTCTTACGTTTTTTGCAATTTGCAGGTCAGTGTCAGGTTGCATGTTGATTAAAATATGATTCGCGGCCGTAACTAACATGGCTTTTCAGAATTATAATCATTAGAATCAGCAATACAACTCCATAAGTTAGAATTGACTTCAAATCTAGCGATTTCATGAAATCATAAAATTTGAATTTCGCGGGCTACCTTAGCGCATCCTCCTTAAAGGAGCCTTAACGCAGCTTGTAGTAAGAGTAACAAACGGGCAGAAATTGTGACGTACCTAGCGAAAATACCTACGTTTTGCCGTCAGTACCAATTTTTGGTTTCTGTTTTTTAACACATTCACTGCGGATCACACAAAATCGGCCCGCCAACCGTGCTTACCGCTGGTGCGCGGTGAAAACTATACAGGGTGAAATTGAATAGATGCGACAAAATTTAAGGGGGTGTTCTACGCATCAATATGAACAACTTTTACTATGGGACCAAACCCGAAATCGCGAAAAAAAAATCAGCTGTTCAGTACATTTAATGTTCGCATAATTCGTCAAAATGTACTGAACAGCAGATTTTTTTTTCGCGATTTCAGGTTTGGTCCCATAGTAAAAGTTGTTCATATTGATGCGTAGAACACCCCCTTAAATTTTGTCGCATCTATTCAATTTCACCCTGTATATCTTTCTCGCTGGTGCGGAACGATTATCTTCGGTATTTGTAGGAGTTCGACAGAGACAAATACCTATAGATTTCGGCTCGTGGTTACAAATGTAGGTATTTGGCATTAAAACATCGCGGCGGACCCTTTTCGATCACCATCGCACTGACGTGTATATATGTACTTATAGTAATTGCAGAGGCAATATTGCTCCCACTATTTTCGAGAAAATTATGTAAAATATTTCAAGTTTAAGCCTAATCAAATTGAATAATTAGCCTCAATTTCTATAGAGTAAAATTATTACACAAATTAAATTTGCCTTGCATTAGTATTAGGCGGTTTAGCTGATAAACCAATAAACTCCTAGTCAAACACATTCATGCTGGTTAACCAAAATCATTATAACGTAATGTAATACATCTATTTAAGCCAATATTAATTATTAACTATGATGTACTATCGAGCAAACTTACATTTATTCACCGTAAGGATTACTCTTGCTTGTGGCGCTAGGCCGCTATAGTAACGCTTGCTAAGAGATGTGATCATCGTGTGCACGGGATTTTTTGTTTTCAAATTGGTCAGAAGGCCAATTCTCGTACCTAAAAACGTTTAAATTCCAGTTTAATCTCATGCCAGCGACAATCAAATGTCAAAAATGCAGGTAAACGCTATACAATTTTTGACAGTTTGAGACTGAGATGAGATTGCGAACGTTGTTAAAAATACGGGAATTGCCCCTCAGATGTAAGTTTTCTCGATAGTACCTAGTACGTAATAATATCTACTGGATAGATTTTTAAGAACGAGGTTACGTTTTGATATCAAGATGTAATTCGATGCCCGGTTCATGTTTAGCTGTTTATGAACATTTTAGTTGCTAGGTAGGTAGAAATTACTGTGAAGCCACGACGCTAAACAAGCAGATTTGTAGTCGCAGTTTCTTGCATAACAGAGGGGCAATTCTCGTAATTTTAAGAACGTTCGCATTCTAATCTCAGTCGCAATCTGTCAAAAAATCTTCTAATTTCCCTACATTATTGACATTGATTGTCGCTGAGATGAGACTGCGACTTGAATTTGAACGTTTTATAAGTACGAGAATTGGCCTTCTGATTGGTTAAAGCCTCATATTTCAATGCTATTATAGATAAATGAGGAACAGGGTGTAAAGTTCACAAATCAAAGAACTAAAAACATGACAAAGCAAAGATCATAAAAAGAAGGCCTTTAAAAGGCGGAATTAAAAAAAAAACACGGTTTCCGGCTATGACAGGAGTTTTTCTAAAACGACATAAACATTATAGAATATGGTCGTAGGATTTGACACCAAACTTAATGACAAACAGAAGACATTGTCGAAAAATATTTGCTTCCTCCAAAACAAAACAAATGAACAGTCAATCTCAGTCTTGTCTCAGTCAGTAGGTACTCAGTGCGTCGACGTCAGCCTCTCATTTGTCAAGCCTTCAGCTGCTAAGCGAATTAAGACGAAGTAGTGGTGACTTCGTACGTCTTAAGGCAAGACAAAGCGGTGCTCCGTTAGATCTTAATTACAAAAGATTTAAGAGAAAAAGTCATTTAGAATAACGATTGTGAACTGCGTCGTTTATAAAAGAAACATCTTTTTTTTTGTAGCATTGTTGACTTTGTTTCATGCTAGCTCTTAATTCGAGAGTTTTTTCTAATGCTTCATCTCATCATCTCTTCTCTCAGAAACCCCCTGAGAATTTTAATTATTACAGCCATATGAACGTAAGACCGTCTTAATTACTTCAAGAGAATTGAAACTTAAGCAACCCAACAGGAATTTAATGGGATACATCTTACAAGAGAGGACCTGTACAAGTGCTTGTATAGGTATCTAAGGATTATTGTGTCTGCCTCCAGCAGAATCCGTCGCAGTAAACATGAATATCTACGTTACTATATCCATCCAATAAAGGCATACAGTCAGGCAATGTATGCCACAAGTCCAATGGAAAATCCCGGTCTAAGCCTAAATATTGGAGTAACAGCTAAATAAAATTGTTAGTTTACTCCGTCGGCAAAAGGATCTTTTTAAATTGCTTTGCCAGCAAATAGTCAGTCGTTCAATAATAGTCTGTGCCTATTTCTGTAGGTCTACACAAACACAAGACCATTGAAGATTTTTGTAAGTATTTTCGATCGCAGTAAGTATTGAAAGTTTATCAAAAGCATTTTAATTATAATTGTTTCTTCAGAAACAGCAAACAATATAAATATTTAGGTGTGTATGGATTGGACAAAAACCTTCATCTCTCTCAAAACGAACAACCTAAGGGACAAAGTCAATTTCAAACAAATACCTAAGCATTTTACAATAGATTAGTTGACGATTTATTGTCCCATATTTATAAGGTACATGGTATAGTAATTGGGTTTGGAGCATTGGTATGACCAAACGGAGCATAAAGAATTTAAAAAAATATTTATTTTTAAAATTCTATACAATACATATGCTCTGTTACATTAAAATAACTCCCTAGTTCCCTTAAGTCTTTAATGGTGACGTGCAGACTAAATTCTATAGAAATTGATTAATTTAAAATCGAATAAAACAGTTTTTTCTAATAAAAAAAATGCAAATTTTGAGGAAACTGCGATTTTTTTATATCGGGCCAAACTGTGTCAATGGTGTATTGGCCTTTGGCCCTCATAATTTAATAAAGAAAATCTTCAATTTTTATAATCATGAAAAAGGATAAGGCAGTAGTTTTTGAGGACAAAAATTGGTTTTGGTTGCAGCCGAAATGCGTCAAAGTATCTTTTATTGGACGCAAACTAACACTAGGTATTATTATTGTTAGACACAGTCCGTCTTATTACAAAAAAATGCTTAAGTACTGGTTTAAACCAAGACTAAAAGGTCTAGGATTGTTACGGTGTTAAAGCTAGTACCAGGACCAAAATGTGTTACGATTACAAAACGCAGACTATCGGAGGATCAGTTAGTACCATGGTTAGTACCAATGAAGGGCCATGCTGGTCCATGCTTTTAAAATATCCACAGATAAGAAACAAAAATGGCATTCTTTCATTCGTTCCTACAGTATTTATTTGAAGCAACGTTCCGTTTCTCTAAATATTGATATAATAGTATCACTTGAAATGTTTAATTAATTATTTATCAATACAAAAATAGGTCAAAAATTGTTCTTTGTCTATGTTACAATATATTGAACAAGCACAATTCGTACTTTTGACGCGCTTTTTATAAACAAATTGTCATATTTTCTAACACCTCTAGCGTGAAGTGGAGCGACATATATTCGGCGAGCGGCGCGTGTAATTTGAGAGTTGAGAGCCTTGAGACGAATGTTTTTGTTGCGTCCTATAATAATAAATACCTGGATGAACTTCTTATTTTCACTAATTGTTTTTAATGTTACTGTTGCTGTTGTGTGGTTTGCTCGTGAGTTGTTGTGTCTGGTTAAATTCTGTGCTACTAATCGTAAAAAATGGAAAACAACAAAAGAAAAAACGGGTTGAACACTGGATTTCTGAAGAAAAAGTTAGTAAAACATGGATTTTAAATTATTATTAGGTAAATAATAACCATCTTATTTCGACTACCTAACGCGATTCTTATATTCTTATTATTATATTAGTACCGCAGTTAGTCCAATAGATAAACTAGGGGTCTCTGTGGTTTAACTTTAGTACCATAGATAGTTCATGAACTAGTGATAAACTTCATTTTATAATAACGTTTTATTTAGTCATGGTTTAAACCTAGTAATAATCCCAGTACTATATTTAAATCGCGTTTTGTAATAAGACGGAGTATGGCTATTTCCTCTCCCCGTAGTTACCATTGAGCCGCAAACCTAATCCCAAACCGATCTCGGTCTGTATCTACCTACCCTAGTATTAACTATATTGTAGTACAATCTATATTGTTTGCCTCACCAGCAGGATCTTGGTAAATTGGAACTAGAGTCCTTGACTAATGGTATATAAGCGTCGGATATAGACTTTGGTTTCATATGGCATTTAGTTTCAATATTATTAGGCTCTTATGTATATTTTGCTGGTACAGTTTTTTTTTTGCCAATATTGTGGAACATAAGTTCTTGGGTAGGTTGGTGTAAACCATGGATATCTAGATATCTATAGTGTAAACATTAATGCATATATAGGTACAGTGGGCTGCATCAATTGGGTACCCCAGTTGTATTTTAAAATTTTAATACAACTGGTGTCCAGCCGTTCTTGAATAGTGTAACTAATCCAACTTGTTTTATAGATAGAACGATATTTACACACACAATAATACTCAACATTCAAATCAAATTTAAAATACATTATGCGGAGTGTATTTATTCGCATAAAAAATATTGGAAAAAAAATATTTGTAAAAAATATTGCAGTAAGTATATTCAAATTAAACAGAGAAAACACTCAAGTACAAGACAAACGTCAAAAAGAAAATTCGTTCATAATAAAAACAATTTCGCGTGTTACGCTCTGTAAAAGATGGTAGATAATGTCATAGTAACATTTGTGAACTGAACACATACACGTTGAAGCCAAGTATTTTACATGGGACACTCCGCAAAATCATTTAAATAAAAAGCGACTCTTACTACGACACAATAAACTACGCTTGTTACCTACAGTTATATTCAACTACAAGTTGCCTCTCTTTCTATCGCGTTACTCTTATACCTTCTTTCCTACTGAATTGGCCCCGTCAGAGGGGCCTGCCGCATACTTGTAGCTTCATACCTAAACTGCGGAGTGTCCCATCTGTATTAATATATGGTATTGTCAAGAATGTTCCTACCTGACCTTAATTTGAATAATTCATGGACACACAGTACACAGTACCCACATTTCGGGGCTTTTTGCTTGAATAGAGTAATAATGGACCCGAAACAATAAAAACCTTTAATCGAGTTTCATTATGGCCTTTGACAATAGAATTGTTGGAAATTAAATCGCATACCTAACATAAAATATGAAGTATTAATATTAGGCTCCCTCACCAGTTCTGGAATAAAAGCTATATAGCTATAGTAGCTATACTATAAAAATACCTACATGTGTTTTGATACTAGCTTTTACCGTCGACTTCGTCCACGTGAAATTTCTTGTTCCCCCGACCTATCACGTCGCATCGTATCGCCCACCAGCCCACTTCGTTTACCATTTTTTCTTCTTTTTGCTCTGTTTCTAAGCTCCTTCCTCAAGAATTGGGCTATCAAATGCGAAAATAATTTTTCAAATCCGACTGGTACGAGTAGTTGTAGAGATTACCCCTTACATACAAACTTACAAACAAATACCTCTTCATAATATACCTTTTTTTTCTTTTTGCTCGGCTCCTAAGCTCCTTCCTCAAGAATTGGGCTATCAAATGCAAAAAGATTTTTTCAAATCCGACTGGTACTTACAAATAGTTGCAGAGATTACCCCGTACATACAAACTTTCAAACAAATACCTCTTTATAATATTAGTAAGTGTAGATGTTGGAAAACGAAAGTTCAAATGAAAAAGCTCCGTGCAAAATGACTAAGCAAAGGTATTTACTTCTTTCCAGCGTAATTTGACACAAGTACCAACCTACAATTTTATGTATGAACATTCCACCATCCCCCACCCTGGTGTACATCACAAGCCTTGCCCAAGCTGACCACAATAAGCGCCAGGGTTGTCGACAGCAGAAACCAACGTTTGAATCAAGATATTCCCAACAGAAACCACAAGGCCCCCGGAGACGGGAATGAAACATTTTAATTATATTATATTTCCCAAATTCATTTACAAAATTAAAACGGAGTGGCTTTGGTTTCAAATTGCTTTTTGTTTTACATTTTGGGGACTGTAGATATTTTGAACAATTGGCTTTTTTTTCTGTAATTTAATTTGAAATATCCTTCCCTTTTGGAGTGATCTCCCTCCAGATCATAGATTTTTATGTGGTAAAGAATAAAATTGAGGGTTGGTACTTAGGGAGGAATTGTCTGTTGCGTTGTGTATTATTTTCATTGATATGTAGTAAGGTAACGAAGTTAAAGTTAGTGCAATCCACGAAGACGCGCCCCACTCTTCTTCCTAGCCGCTTACAGTGCAAGTGTGCACCATTCCGCTAGTGTTTTAGTTTTGTGAATACACACTAATTACAGGTAATTAACTATAGGTATAGGTAATTAGTGCGTACACTTGTACAAAGTTCCATACTTGTAGGTACTGTACGTGATTAGAAGAGTGGGGCGCGTCTTCGTGGATTGCACTATAGCTGGGTCAAAATAAAAGTTTAGAAAATAAGTATTTTTATTTTCTGCTGTCTCCTGTGGAAAAGAAAGAAAGAAGGAAAAATATTTTATTTTTTTAGGACACGCACAGGAAATAAAATAAAAAACTTGAGAGGTGTCAAGGGACACCCGGATGGAACGAAGTTCCTTTCGATGAATTAGTGAAGGAATAGTAATAAAATTTTATTTTTATACTTATCATCATCATCATCATCATCATCATCATCATCATCATCATCATCATCATCATCATCATCATCATCATCATCATCATCATCATCATCATCATCATCATCATCATCATCGCGACACCACACTGTTCAATACGAAATAGAAATGAAAATATCTGGCTTGCTTTCTATAAGAGAGAGAGAGAGACAGACAGAGAAACATGCGCACGCCGCACGGCTTACAATAGCTACCTATAGCAAAAAGTGTCGTGACAACTTTTCGTGAGACTATTTTCCGTCTAGCCCCCTTTCACAACGCGCGATAAGGAACTTCGTTCCAATTTAAAAAAACAGCTATAACGATACAACGTGTCCTTTTGCATCCTCGTCTTCCAGGGTGTGATACAGAACATCAAACCGAACAACTTTCTCCATTGGACCAACATCGGAATCGCGTAGAAAACTTCAATACCTACTCGCAAATGTATGGGACGGCTGATTATTTTTTCGCGATTACGATGTTGGTGCCGTAGAAAAAGTTGTTCGGTTTGATGGTCTATACCACACTCTTTATGCCAAGGATGAAAACGACACCTTGTATGAGTAAAAGCTCTATATTGTAACCCTTTTAAAATCCGGCTTTCAACATAACACTAATTCATAAATACCAGTAAGACCCCACTCTGCTATTATTTTAACTCATACTTAGTTTCATAAAGTTCCTATGTCAGGTGCTCATTCAATAATGCTGCTCTCAAAACGGTGAAGGAAAACATCGTGAGGAAACCGGCATGTCCTAGAACCAAAAATTCGAAGACATCATGTGACATACACCAAACCGCACAGGACCCCCGTGGTGGATTACGGCTCACTCCCTCTCACAGAGAGGAGGCCTGTGTCCCAGCAGTGGGGATGTTATAGGCTGAAAATGCTTTTGCTACTGAAAAATGGCAATGACGTAAAAAGCCCATTCTTACGGCCTTACATAAGTTTATACATGACGTAAAATATTTGCAATAATCCAATATCATTTCATTTCCATGTTTATCATCCTCCTAATCCTAAACTACATACTCCCTCCCAACAATGTTATAATTATGTGAAAGTGAGTTTATTTGTTACGCTTTCACGCTAAAACGGCTGAACTGATTTCGATAAAATTTAGCACATGGTTAGACCATAAACTGATATAGGACATAGGATACTTTTTATCCCGATATTCCCACGAGTTCGAGACTTAAGCGGGTGAATTAAATTCGTAATTTCTTCCTTAGATACATTTTCAGATAGAAACCCAATCCTAATAGCAGAACCAATTCACTCCTTAAGGCGAAAGCGCCAGGGTAGCCCGCGAAATTCAAAATTTCTTACGTTTTTTGCAATTTGTGTTTTGTTCAAAATTTCTTACGTTTTTTGCAATACAACTCCATAAGTTAGCATTTACCTCAAATCTAGCAATTTCATCAAATCATGAGGTTTGAGGTAAATGCTAACTTATGGAGTTGTATTGCTGATTCTAATGATTACATTATTGAATTTCGCGGGCTACCCTGGCGCATCAACCTTAAGGTTGATGCGCCAGGGTAGCCCGCGAAAGTTAAAAATCCTTACGTTTTTTGCAATTTGTGGGTCAGTGTGAGCTTGTATGTTGATTAAAATATGATTCGCGGCCGTAGCTAATATGGCTTTATAGAATTATAATCATTAGAATTAGCAATACAACTCCATAAGTTAGCATTTACCTCAAATCTAGCAATTTCATCAAATCATGAGGTTTGAGGTAAATGCTAACTTATGGAGTTGTATTGTTGATTCTAATGATTATAATTCTGTTAAGCCATATTAGCTACGGCCGCGAATCATATTTTAATCAACATGCAAGCTCACACTGACCCACAAATTGCAAAAAACATAAGAAATTTTGAATTTCGCGAGCTACCCTGGCGCTTTCGCCTTAACTAAGCTAATAGGCCAATCTCTTAGTATTTGCATATTGGCCCACCGTTTATTCACGCAGTGAGCTCCATCGCGCCCGTCCCTAAGGACGTCATGAATGGCTTAATTAAATTAAATGGCCGTTCATAACCGTGCCCCATTACTGTTGCGGAACTAGTTTAAAGATGCAAGATGGATGGATTGTTGTAGAAACTTCTAAGTATGCCACGGGTTTGGTCTCTAACAAGAATAATGTAGGCTTTTTTTTTTTGTTTTTATCTTTTGTGTTTTTAGTTTTAGTTGGTGATATCTTCCTGTGCGAGTCACAATAGATACCTACTTTTTCTTTCTTTTTTTTCTTTATTTCAAAGAGAGCCCTTGGAGTTTCTTGCCCGTTCTTCTACATAGAGATCTACGTTTTGGAACGGGCGAGCTTCAACTTTCTGACTAACTGACTGACCTTTAAAATATGGTTTAATTGAAATAATCTGTGTGTGAATTTAAAGCTTTATCTTTCCACACAAAAATACGTCAATTTTATCAGACAGATACTTATTATGAAAGATAATATATCTGACGTAACTGACGTTGGTAAAATCCTGAGGTAAAATCGGCCCTTAATAAAAATCAATGACATTAAACATCTAGACGTTGCCATGATTACGTGTGAAGTGTGGAAGTGAGACACATATATACGAAATTAGTAGGAAAATTGAGACAAAGCATCGTATCTTCTGTCTCTTACGGCGTGCCGTATTTTTGCTTGGCAAACTTTCAAATGTTAGCCAAACAAAGTGCTTTCACTGTTACAAAATTTATCTTGCGTCGATTAATTTAACTTTTTTGGACAGTTTTTGCATTGTGCGAATGTATTGACATGGGTTTCAGTCCAAAATATGGAAGATTTCTTACGTTAAACCTCATTTCTAATACCACATAACCTAGAAAAAGTATTATATTGCTGTCTCATGACCGGCCACGCGGTGGCTCGATCTAGATGAAAGAAAAGAAAGAAAGAAAAACTATTTATTCCCGCGAAAAATGACGCACATACATTTGTTTTTTACACAAACCTAAAAAATAAAAACAATTGGGTAGCTAAATTTAAACATAAAAAGAAAAACAACAAAATACTTAATTATGCGTCACTAATGCGCGAAACGGCTAACGCTCAGCGTAATGCCGTGACCCGTGCACGAAGGCACGAGTCAAGGCGCTGGTTTTCAGCGTAAACCGGCGGCGTGTCGCCATCTCAGAACCCGCAAAGATTAGGATTGAACAAAGTATTATCTATGACCGAGGCCAGAACAAAAATACTCTTACAAGTTCTGAGGTGGCTTTAGGCACAAAACGACGCTGTATCGGCGCGCACAAATGAGCAATTTCAATACTATTAAAATAAGAGCTAATCTTTTATAAAAACAAAAGTTACTAAACAAAAAAATTGAACATTTCATACGTATAGTAATAATCCAAGATCAACCAAAAGACAAAATAATAAATTAAATTATGTGGCAACATTTCAACGCGTTCCGAGCCCAAAGACAAAAATCAAAAAACCAGAGAGTTCGCGATATGCGTATGCGTCAATTTAGATGTATATTATCTAAGATAAAACATTCAAATCCCCAATATGTCAACATTAATCTCACAATTCCTAATTCAAAATCTTCAACTGCCATCCATTAAGTATAGTTACCCAGACAGTTGGGTCACAGAACTTGAACTATTAGTATACTATGTATCTGGACTATAAATCATACTATGACTTGAATATCGTAAATCATGTGTTACAGTGACTCTGGAGCCGACCGTGGCCCGTGTCTGAACCTTGTGTATGTGAGAACGTTGTATTGTAGGCCTAGATAGAGATGTACAGGGTGTAAGTGTAAACAGTGGCCATCTTTTAAAAGGTCATTGTACTCATCATTATGAGCAACTTTTACTATGGGACCAAAACCTGAAATCGCGAAAAAAAAATCAGCTGTTCCCTACATTTATGTTCGCTTAATTCGTCAAAATTTAGAGAACAGCTGATTTATTTTTTCAAGTTTTCTGGTTTGGTCCCATAATAAAAAAAAGCTCATAATGATTACTACAGTGACCTCATAAGAGTATACCATGAATTCAATTTCACCTAAGTTTTTTTTGCATTTCATCACTTCGTCATATCTTTCAAATCAATTCAAGAACTTTAATAAAAATAAATAAATCTTTTATTTGGACCAAACACTTTACTTATACAAACCAGCCAAACTGTAAGTCAGTTTGTCGGCACGAATATAGCTCCTCTTAAAACATTTGGTATTTGGAACTGACCAAACTGAACCGCCCAGCGCCCACACACAATCAACATGAGGGTATAATAAACGGATTAGTTATTACTAAGATAAAAAATAATTTTCATGTATACAATGTGCGTCACTTTCTCGTGATAGATCGATTTTAGCGATAAGACCGCCCATTGTGTCACCCTATGTATTTCAACATTTATATCTGTAATTTTTATACGGGGTGATTTTTTAATGACCAGCCAAATTTTCACAGGGTGAAAAAAAAACCAGCGGTTTCCTACAAAAGTTCAATACCTACTCGATCAAAATGTATGAAACAGCTGATATTTTTTTTGCGATTTCAAAGTTGGTCCCATAGTGAAAGTTGTTCATATTCATGGGTAGAACACCCTGTGAAAATTTGGCTGGTCATTAAAAAATCACCCTGTAGTGTGCATAATAAAGAGTATTCTATCTATCTATCTATCTAATAATCTGTTTTTCTTTCTTTCTTTCTTTCTTTATTTATTAGGAGAATAAGTAGGTACTTGCACAAAGAAACAACTGTGTGCGAAGTATAATAAAATTTAAGGCGGAGATTTCTTGAAAACTATCAAAAAGTTGGTTTTTTAAAGCTGTGTATCTCATAAACCGTAAATAATTTTGACAAATAAATAAAATGTGATATTTTCAAGTCCTTTCCGCATACAGTGATGGAACTCAAAACTTAGTTTAACATACTTTAATGCACCAAAAATATCTTTAAACATAAAAAATCAATCAATCTTCAAAAACCAGTCTTTAAAAGCGGTTTATCCCTTCATTATCAATTATAAGTATAATTAAAGATATACCATAAAATGTCAAATGCCAAACTGCATCCAGTGATGGATTATTTATTATTAAATAGTTAATTTCTAATTTTAGACGATTTAATTTTGCACTTTTACGACATAATTCCGGTGGGCGTGACAGTCTTCTATCTCGTGCGTCAAACTAGACAGCCATAATGCCATTTCATTTACACACCGCTTGGATGTAGGGCCTTAATATAACTTTAGAAGTATTCTCGCAATCGAGATGATAAGGAATCGAGTGGCACTCGTAGTAGCCAACCAGGCATCGATTGTGTAGGGTAGCGTTTAATCGATACTCAGCGACTCGCGTATACTCGCTCACGGCTTATCTAGGTGTTAACGCTAACCATTTTAATATACCGCTGTCGGATTGCAGTGAATTAATGGTTTAATTAAGTATAGGTAGGTTTAGCAGTAAGAAACAAAGAATAGAAAAGGCTCTAAGAGACTTTCTGGATAAATTGAGGTAGGTAAGTAATAGATTTTATCAGGCGTAAGTATAACGTTTAAGGCGCGGTATTATCTCAACATTCACAAAAATTAGTTTCTTGGATTGTCGAGTATGACGTAGCGCAATGAAACTATCCGACGCAAAAAATACAGTGGACAGAGAAGGGTTTAAAGAAAAAATTTAATCTAATAGAATAGTAAAAAATAGTTTGATATTCCCAATAGAAAATTTGGAAGTTGCTCCACAAAAATAAACTTTGACGTCGAACAACTCTGTAATTTCAGCGATAACAACATTTGTTTTTTTTAAGAATTTAATAGAATTAGCATTTTTTTAAACTTTAACCGGACAATTATTTAATTTATTGTGTATATTTCTGAATAATCAAAATAAAACCCGGAAAGTAAATGCACATTCGCAGCTTAGTCACACACACACACAAATTTTATTTTCAATTTTCAACCTTATTTCAAGCCAGGCAATGGTGACAATAGATTACGCGGTTGTGTGCCGTTTAAGATCGTAGTGAGTCCGCGCCTTAAGTACTAGATGCAGTGAATGGACGCCGAGGAAATTGCCTTATAGCCTGATTGCCTATGTAATTGGATGATTAGTATGCAGTTTATTATTAGCATTTATTGCTAATATTAGCATATAAAAGGACGTTGCTGCTAACTGTTGTGATCATCATCTTCCTGCACTCATTCCACGTCACGTTGGGTCGGCGCAACACGTTTTCTTCTTCCCTTCTCCCCTGTCAACCGTCACGCTATCATTCACTGCCTTCTCTTTCATATCATTCCTCACACAATCCTTTCATATTTTCTTTGGCCTTCCTCTGCCTCTCCATCTATCAACATTTATATTCATCACTGTTTTAGTCACAAGCGTTTCGTCTCTCCTCATCACATGCCCATACCAAGCCAAACGATTTCCTTTCAACTTTTCTGTCACTGCCGCCACTTTCAAACTTACTCATTTCTTACTTTATCCATTCTCGTAGACTAAGTGACAACTTTTATCTGGAGAATAAATGGCAGTTTGACACATCTGTACTAATATTATAAACAGGTATTTGTTTGTAAGTTTGTATGTAGGGGGCAATCTTTGGAACTGCTGATCCGATTCCGAAAATTATTTCTCTAACGGTAAGGTACAATACGGCCATTCAACCACGCAACGAGTGCATGCCATGCACCGAAAAGAGAACCCACCATACCGATTAAAAACAATCAGAATGAATTGGTGAGAGTCTGCTCAAACTGTAAAGATGTACAGCCAGAGCAACACAGCGCAACACAGAGAAAGTGCCCACTGTTCAAAAAGGCAATAGAGAGACAAAATAAAAAGGCTGAGCGAGTAGAAAAGGAACACATAAATGTACCATCTGCAACTAAACCCACACCACAACAAAAAACAAATAGAAAATCGAGATCTCCAGTACGCAGATCGACGTTTCAAAAGGGCACATCGTACGCACAGGCAACGAATAATGATATCGAACCAACTCAGCCTCGCAGAAAACTAACCACAGAAGAAAAAGTCTCCATATTTGATAAAACTATGGAAACATTCATGACACTAATGAAAGAACTCAGAGATGTCCTACTCTACTAAAGGCAGTAAGAAACACATAAAGATCCTGCACATTAACGTGCAGGGTATCAGAAACAAGTTCACTGAAATAAAACAATTGGTCCAGAAATACCATGTGGACATAGCCATCATAAACGAAGCCAAAATCGACCTGACAGATAAAAAGTTCAACATTCTTAATTATGACAAAATATATGAACAGAAAGCCAACCATCTAGGCACCATATTATACGTCAAAAGAGGCATGAGGTGGGCTCAAACCAAACTCATTGACTCCTTTAGTGATGATGAGAGAAACATCGAAGGATGCAGTATTCGAGTCTTCACCAACCACAGAACTGGAGAATACATCACGGTAAAAGGCATTTACGTCCCAATACCGAATCAAAACGAACTGTCTGATGAATTCGAGCAACTACTTAGAGAAGAGAGTGCCCTCATCATGGGAGACATGAACCTAAGAATGCAACTGCTCGGCCGTTCAGTCGATAGAGGTCTCGGAATTTTATTACGGGAAATACACAACAACGGCGACTGTAGAATTATACATTCCGGTCAGCCATCTAGACCCACCAGTACTGGTAACAACAACATACTGGACATAGCAATCACAACATACAACCATTCTGATTTGGAAATAAAATCATGCAAACAGATAGAATCCATAGGGTCCGATCATATACCATGGATAATGACAATAAATTTGGAAAACGACTACGAGATCCCACTCAGTCGCAACCTCAAAGACATCAAATCGAGTAAGAAAAAACGTGAAGAGTTTGAACAATCTCTGGCAACAAAAATAGACCCAAACATAAAAATCGAAACTGACATAGACTGCGACAAAATGATTGAAAACCTAGAAAAGGCTGTAATACAGACATTGGACGAATTTGCGCCACTCAAACAAACCGACAACAAGGAAAATCTTCCCAAAGAAATACAAAAGTTGATAGAAAAAAGAAATGAAGCGAAAGACATCGCATGGCGTCTAAGATTCACATATAGATACAACGAACTAAAGAGAGAATACAACAGATTAAAACGCAATTTGGCTAAGAAACTCATCGAACACGGAGAAGAAATGCTGAACAAAGCTTTAGAGAATAAAATTGACAACAGAAAGAAAATGTGGGGTTTACAGAGAGCGATGAAAAAGCCACCACAAAGGCTCCCCCTTATAGAAAACTGCAACACAGAACTGGAAATTATCGACAATCTAGTGGACACGGCTATCATTCACACATCCGATATCTCTCACGAAGACGAAAACACAGAGAAATACACACCATTCCAACCATTAGAAGCAACATCACACGCAGAGTTAAAAATAGCTCTTCGAAAGTTCAAGAATCAGAAAGCACCTGGCCCTGACGGGATAAGAGCGGATATTCTAAAAATGGGAGGTGATACGATGATAGCCATGTTCAAGCGAATAATGGACTACATTATCAACACGGGATACTTCCCAAAAAGATGGAAAGAAAGCACATGCATCTTTTTGCATAAACCAGGGAAAGACCACACACAACCCAAGTCATACAGACCCATCAGTCTACTCAACATCATGGGCAAATGGGCTGAACGCATTATTCTCTCGAGAATAAACACAGAAAGTAACGAACTTATCCCCGAACACCAACATGGATTCGTCCGCCAAAGAGGCACAGCGACACAAATACTAAGGACGGGCAAATACATAACCGACGCCCTGGAGAAAGGACACAGCGTGGCCATGATATCGACAGACCTCAGCAAGGCATTTGATTCTATAAATCATCAAGGCCTAATAAAGAAACTCTACGAAGCTGGAGCCCGAAATAATATCATAAAGATAATAGAAAATTATCTGTCAGACAGAACAACCAAAGGCAGATTTAGAACCACAACAGGAACAGAAAAAAAGGTACCACATGGTGTTCCCCAGGGATCAATCGTCGGACCCGTGATTTTTAACTTATACGTCGCTGACATACCAAAGCAACGAATCGCAGGACAGATGCTCTCTCAGTACGCAGATGACCTGTGCATTCTCAATGCAGCGGAGAAACCAGATCACGCCACTAGGCGCGCAGAATGGGCAGCGGAGGAAATTATAGACTACTACAAGCGGTGGGTCCTCCAATGCAACGTGGATAAAACGGAGTGCATCATGTTCTCCTACAAAAGACCTCGGCTGGGAAATCCTAACAACGCATACAGAAATTACGTCAAAATGAAAAACGAACGGATCGAATACAAGAACAAAATAAAATACCTCGGTGTCGTATTAGACAAGAGACTGTCAATGAACATACACACCAAAGAAACAGTAGAAAAAGTAAAACGAGTAAGAGGTGCCCTAAATTCGATCATAGGGTACCGATCAAAAGTAAAAATTGAAACAAAACTGCTCATCATACAGACGTGTCTCTTGCCAGTACTCGACTATGGAGTCATCCAACTCCTTCCAAGATACAGCAAGAGCAATTTGACAAAACTAGAGAGACAGTACAAAATGGCACTGAAAGCTGCAGGTGCTTTCCCACGTCGCACTGAAACAAAAACGCTCTGGGAAATGCTTGGACAAGACCCATGGCACCTCAGAGCACACGATCTCCACCATGATATGATCGAAAAACTCTCCTCACTGACGATCAGCGGCCTCGACGATCCCGGTCCCGCGTATACGAGATATGGACAATTCAATCCATCCCTTTTCTCAAACAGAATAGGCGAAATTGAATATATAAATAAATCGGAGAGGGAGAAACCGCTCCACAAGAGAACGGCCCCCCCCCGTCAGCATAGGCTTTGACTCGTAAAGTCACTCCTACATTATAAGTAATTTCAGGTCTAGACCTGATGGGATCCTAAATCCAAATTTCTCACACTTGTTTTATATAATTCAATCGTGTGTGAAAAGAGTTCAACGAAAGGTTGCAAAAGATCCCTCCCCGGACAAAGTGCGCCAAAGTAAAGAACACACAATGCTCTTGTAAAATTACATTTTATAAGTGATATGTTATTTAACTAAAGAAATAAACATCTATTCTATTCTATTCTATTCTATTCTATTCTATTCTACAATACGGCCAAGTTATTTACCTAATCGTGGACGAAGTCGCGGGCAGGAACTTGTTTTATACCATTCCTCCTCTAAAAAGCTTATTTTATTCACTGAAAACTGTGAATAAAAAGCACTTTTACTCCCTGTTTTGATGTTTGAATTTGGAACACACCAATGTATTCGACCACAGATTTAGAGTACCTAGGCTAGATACGGCCATGTTTGTTATGTTGTTATGGTAATGAAATCTGGTGGCTAAATCTTCTACAATAAAGTATCTACACATGGAACAAAGATATATTTAATAAAACAGTTTTTATTAGTGAAACACGCTGTGGTTTTGGATTTTCTTTTTTTGTTTGTACAGTATTCTTTGCAAAATGCTCCGTAAATAAATAACGTTATATTTATACAGTTTTATGTAAATCGTGAAAAGGTATTTCCGTGAGTATTTACCTATAAGGAAAGGGATTGAAGGGAAATTCCCCTAAGAAATGGTTTTTTGAGAGGATTCTTCCGTAAATCTGTTTTGATAGCCGATGGACGTAAATCTCTTGACCCTAGCTGAAATATGAGTTACACAATGGAATGCCTTTATCGATTGTTGTCCTCTGAAATGTGCGTAACCAATCGTAGTATAATAATATTATAATCTACCCAATCATACTCAATTAAATAAAAGAAAGTGTCGCGAGTGGTCCCAGTCGCCTGAAGAAAAATAATAAATAAAATGCTTCAGGCAACTGGGAGTAGGTACTAGGTACTCCTTAGATTACCGATCGTTTTTGCCTTACAAACTTTTTTCAGAGGGCCTGTAAACTGTCCAAGGAAGCAAATAAAAAACCGGCCAAGTGCGTATTGGACTACGCACCATGAAAGGTTCCGTAGTTGAAATGAATTTATCCCAAAAACAAACATAATTAAGTAAGTACTTAATTGTAATAAAAAAAAACTTTTATGTGATAAATAAAATTGTAAATTAACAGTTTTCCGACTTTTCCTTTACTTGTGTTGTGAGACCTTTTGCTTCTTGCCAAATTGCATAATTCTAGAACAACGGGAAGTACCCTAACGGTTTTGATTCACTTGCGAGTATCAAATGTCACATAAATGGCTGTATTTTTTTATTGCATTGACTTAGAACTTTTTGCTTTGATTTTTTTAGAACTCTAATGGATCATAGATCTACTTATTTGATATTAATTTCAATTTGATACCTCCACGTGTTCCAGAAAAAAAGGAAGACCCTTTTTCTCAGGAACATTGATTGATTGAAATGATTTGATTGATTGAAAGACAGACAGACAGACGGACAACGAAGTGATTCTATAAGGGTTTCGTTTTTTCCTTTTGAGGTACGGAACCCTAAATATATGAGATTGCTTATGAAAACAAAATCTTATGTTGTCACAAATCAGAATCAAGTTAAGGAACGGTAACTTTGTCACATTTACCTAACAATATACACTACAACAACATCTCACATAACCCAGTATATAGGTACAAAAACAGACGCTACCTGCAATTCGTGACAGATAAGTCACTACGTCAGCCTACGTACCGTGGCGCGTGCGCATACATTTTACATAATTTTCACCGCGATAACTGACAGACAGTGTACGACCTCCAATCGTGCATTGTGTTGTAAATATCGGCAATTGTTACATTTTTGCAATTATGTCATGTCACGGAGTTTCGTGAGTTTTTGAGAATATGCAAATTGTTATGGTAATACTTACTAGGACTGGATAGCAACAGAGTTACTATGTAAAGGCATAATGCTTGTCAACTTTTAGCTATGCATTTTTATTTTTTTGTTTTAGTTGGCAAATATTATACAACACGTGTCGTTTTGCATCCTCATCAAATTTAAGGGTGTGGTATAGACCATCAAACCGAACAACTTTTTCCATGGCACCAACATCGTAATCGCGAAAAAATAATCAGCCGTTCCATACATTTGCGTCGAGCAGGTATTGAAGTTATCTATGGGACAGTTGAAAATATTTTCGCGAATACGATGTTGGTCCCATGGAGACAGTTGTTTGACTAGGATGCAAAACACGTTGTATGTTTGTGGGGTATGTGGTGAGAGCAGTGGTGGCCCAGTGGTAACGGCCGCGACTTACCTACGAGTTGTAGGATGTGCGTATGGATTGAGGGCCCAAGATATATCGCCATAAATCTGTAATGTCATATTCTACAGATTTGGGAATTTCTTAAAATATTTAAGAAATTCTTAACTAAATTCTTAAATAAAAATTATTAACCCAGAGATAGTACTTACTGAGATTTAGAATATGCCACTTTATGCAAGCGTCTGGATTGAGGGCCCAAGTTATTTAATCGTAAAAGTTTAAATTCACGTTTAAGAAATTTATGGACCTTTGCTTTAAGTTTTTACTATTTTTAACTAAATCCCCTATAAGTCTTATTTCGCTTCGCAAGGGTTCAAAAAACGGGCCCTCAATCCATGTGCACATAGTTGTAGGTCGTAGGTTCAAACCCAGACAGGCGCTTTACTTTGTGTAAATTATTTCATCACCACTGCTCTCAAAACGGTGAAGGAAAACATCGTGAGGAAACCGGCATGTCCTAGAATCAAAAATTCGAAGACATGTGACATCTACCAACCCGCACTGGGCCCGCGTGGTGGAATACGGCCTACTCCCTCTCACAGAGAGGAGGCCTGTGTCCCAGCAGTGGGAACATTATAGGCTGATTATGTATGTATTATGTAATGTATGTGGTAGGTATGTTGGTGATGATGGAAAGTGATTATTGCCGCCTTTACACATGTTTAGGCGTCAAATGAGTGTCTAACTGAAAAACGAAAACCCAGATCTCAAAGCGTGCTGCCCGAAAAACAAAAAGAAACTGGATCTAACTGTCGAAGCAATTCAACCCTATTTAAGAATAAATTAACAGAACGAAACTTTATTAAAATAGATAGATTAGGCACCATTTACAATCCTAATATAAATATAAATAGATGAGAATATTAACAGTAATATCCTATTCATACCAATTAAGGTTAAAAATCCTTCACAGTAAAACCAACATTTTATCCGCAAAGTCAGCGAATGTTCGAGAACAACCAATTAGGTTATCACAACTAGGAAGGGACGAACCGACTTTTATAATTGTATTAACACATGGAACAAACAGGATGAAGTGAATAAAGTGATTTTAGAACTTACCCATTTACGTTTATTAACTTAGTAGCTTTTATCCGCGGCTTCGCTCGCGCGTTAATTTAGAATTTGACAATCAATTTGGTTTGTAGTAATATAATTGCTTGTATTATAGAGTTTCCCCGAATTTTCAAATTCTCCCGGCAACTTTTCCAATTTTCCCGGCAATTTTTCCAATTTTTCTCTTCATAAGAACGTTCCTCGGACTTCAACAAATATTTGAAAAAAAATAATATTGCCGAATTGGTCCAGCCGTTCTCGAGTTTTGCGCTTACTTAGCAACACATTTAGCAATTCATTAGGGTTCCATATCAAAATGGTAAAAAGGAACCCTTATGGTGCGACTCTGTATGTCTAATCTGTCTGTCACAGCTGGATATCTCAAGAACTACTAATGCTAACAACTCGAAATTTGAAACAGTTTTAGAAAAAATGACGCGCAAATAACCGCACACTACATTCGGTTTCATATAAAAATCCTGTTTCATTCACACGGTGACGCAAAATGAGTTGTCTGCCGACTCACAACTTACGTACTCAGAAATTACGCGACCGAAAATACGCGACTCGCAACTCAAAAAATTACGGTCGTTTGGCCTCACCCAGCGTTGTCAAAGATAACTCTACAGATTTCTCTATGAAAAGTCTTGGTTCACAGGTGTTGGGCAGCCTATAGCAAAAAGAATTCAATGATTCACCAGCTTACTATGTTTAACAGACACCAAAAATTAAATCCCCGTGTTAATTGTGTAACTTCTCACTCACTACGACTTATGTATCCATCATTACTTCAATTTATTAGTTTAGTCTACCGTTGGTGGCTGATCCACGTCAGCCGATCGATCACTGGAATTCAGCCAGTTGGTACGTTCCGATTGTTCTAATTATGTACGAGCATTTACGTGTTTTCATATCCGTTTGGAAATTGTAGTGCTGGAGCATAGACTTATAAAAAAAGATGGACTCCGCGCCACGCATATCGAAAGTGAAGCACAGTAAAAGCCGGACCGTTTGTACAGACACGCCTCCCGCACACATTTACATCATAGTATGCCGACCGGCCGCCATTACGTGACACGAGCGACAGCGTCTTTGCAGGTACTCAAATCATGCACACATAGATCGGTACGGTGCTTCACTTTCGATATGCGCGGCGCGGAGTCCATCTTTTTTTATAAGTCTATGTGCTGGACTTAAGAATTCTGCAGGATCAAAGGGGAATGCTGTTATCACCATGCTTGGCAGATTGGTTTGATGATAAAAGTTTGTGTTCTAGATGGACACAGCCAGCTATTTTTGTCCGACTTAAAAAAAGGAGGTAGGTACTTAATTCATTCGGTTTTTTTTTCTTGTGTCATGGCCGATTTTCATTTGGTAGAGGAAGACCGCACGGGCGGTGGTAGTAAAAAGAGACAAATAAAAAAAAAACAACCGAGTTTAAAGTAACCACTACAAATTGAAAAAAAAATCTTCAGTTTCGGAAGCCAAGGGCAAAAATTAAATAAAACTAAATAAAAAGATACCAACATCCGAAACTAAAGTTATTAGGGTTCCGTACCAAAATGGTAAAAAAGGAACCCTTGTGGTGTGACTAAGTCTGTCTGTCTGTCTGTCACAGCTGGATATCTCGAGAACTCCTAATGCTATCAACTTGAAATTTGGAACAGTTTTAGATGACATTTACCCAACTATTTTGCAAATAAGAAAAAAATAAAAATATTTATATTTTTTTTGCAACAGGACCGAAAGGGGGTCTTAAAAATTCAAAGTGGAGCTACTATGGCATGTGGGGTATCATATGAAAGAGCGCTGTTTGCACATTCTCAAACATTTTTTTTTAATTTTTTTAGGCCCCATAGTTTTCGACTTTTGATGAAAAATGTAAAAAAAAAATACCATTCCCCCCCCTTATCTCCGAAGTTTGCAAAGAGAAAAATCTGAAATTATTCTATGTGATAGAAGCTTATGTAAAGATTACAGGAAAAATAAAACGATGTCTCTAAATAGCACACTTTTTCAGAAATCGGAACGGAACCCTCGGTGCGCGAGTCCGACTCGCTCTTGACCGGTTTTTTTTTCACTTCAAGTAGGTACTCAGTATTTTTTTTTATTCCGTTGTTTTAATGTAAAAAGTTTTTCTGTATTCCCTTCCCGATTAGTTTTTGGGTCACTGGTTTCATCAGAAGAAGCCCTGAACTACCTTAAAATCCTGTATTCATCCGTTTCATGATTAAATCACGCCTCTGGCTTCTGGAAGCATAATATAAGTCTGCTATCAAATACATACGTAAATAACAGCACATATTACTAGATGCTTGTAGAATCCATTGGTTATTAATAAATTGGTAGATATTATTAAAATAAACAAACTTTCTGGAATAGTTACAGCTGTCAAAGTATGCATTAACATAAATTTAACTAATCTAGATTGGAAATAGCTTCGATTAATTAATTACGCGGAATAATCCGTTGTTTGTTTAAACCAGTCGATGGAGCTGGGAACTAATTTCCAGAAAGTGTTACTATGTGCGGTTTGTTAGCAAAACATTATAAATGAAGTGGTCCAAAAGGTTCATTTTACACAACAACAATCTATCCAAAGAACGCACCTCTAACTTTTCGGAATCATGTGCGTATTATACAGGGTGTTCGGTTAAACGAGGGACATACTTTAACGGAGTGTAGTACTCATGAAAATGAACAACTTTTACCTTGGAACCCTGAAATAGGAAAAAAAAATCTGCTGTCTCATACATTTTGATCGCGTAAGTTTTGCACTTTGTAGAGAACAGCTGATTTCCTTTTTCATATTTCAGGGTTCATGGTAAAAGTTGATCATTTTCATGAGTAATACACTCCGTTAAAGTATGCCCCTCGTTTCACCTAACGTCCTGTATAATTATCACTTGCTTCAAAAACGGTGTAGGAAAACATCGTGAGAAAACCGGCATGCCTTTTTTTTTTTTTTTTTTTTTTTTGAGGGTGGGAAATCATCAAATAACTTCTCCCGGAAGGGCGTGTCAGACTTTTACTGACTAAAACCCACCCGTGTTCCTTCAGTTGCCTATGCCAGGGCCGCGGTATCTTCTTCCAACAACCCGCGACCCCAACCGGCATTCCTGATAGATATTTCTCGACGGCATGAGAAGCCAAGGCAGAGGCCCATGGGCGGTATAAAAACTCTGACACCAGAGGGGCAATTCCCGTATTTTTAACAGCGTTCGCAATATCATCTCAAGACTCAATCTTTCAGAAATTGTATTAAACGCTATACAATTTTTGACAGATTGAGTCTTGAGATGATATTGCGAACGTTGTTAAAAATACGGGAATTGCCCCTCAGATTAGTCACTCACAAGAAAAGTAAATATAACAACTCTTTAACAATTTTACCTCTGACAGCAACCTATTATGACACTTATTGACGTGACGTCAATAAAGACCACTGTGATGTGAAATTAGGAGCAAAATAACTATAACACAAAGGATTGTAGTTTTGGCGATCAACATACGGCCTCAAAGTCTTCTAAAGATTTCTGAAACCTATTAAATTTGACCGGTAATCAAATGTAATGTTATGCCTGTGATAAGCTGCTGTTATTCTGTTTATGATAAAGATTGATATCAAAACTAGTCCTATAGATACTAGATAGGTACCTACTTTCTCTTTATAAGTCACATTAGCTTCTGCCCGCGGCTTCGCCTGCGTGGTATATCGATAAAAAGTAGCCTATGTACTTTTTCAGGTCTTGGTCTACCCGTGTGTTAAATTTCATCCAAATCGTTTATACAAATAAACTCACTTTCACATTTATTTGGAACTGTTGTACCCTTACATCTCTCGACCCCTTGAAAGTAACACCTACACACATGAGAGCAATAAAATATTAGAGTTTGGAGTTATTCTGGTCAAATAATCGGCTACGAGAGTAAACAACGTTAAGTGCGTCCGGCATACAGACTACACCGGACGGGCATTCCGCTATAAATTGAACGAAATAAATACGCCGCAAAAGCGCGATTAACCACCGACTATCTCCGTGATTTGTGAGTTACATTCTGGGAAAGTATTGCTAAGCTAATTGACATCTTTTGACAATTTGTCTTGCCAGGGTTGGTCCGTGTATGTGTGACCATCTTAACCAAGACCTCTCCTTGCCTCGGAAACCATGTTAAGCTGTTGATCCCGGCTGTCATTCGTGGGTTTTTGACAGTCGTTATGGGTCGTCAGAAGCCCGAAAGTCTGACAACCAGTGTTACCAAAGGGTATCGTATTATCCAGTGACTGGGTTGTGGAGGTCAGAGGGCCAAGTGCGAGTCTTTATACTTACTCGATCGCGTTTACGTTACGTCAATTTGTATGGAATAATTGTGTTTCCTATTATAGTCACCAGACGGCGTTTTTTCAGTTTCAGTACAAATTGAAATTTACGTTCGTGATCGAGTAAGTATAAAAACTCGCACTAAGGCCTCAGATAGGCAGTCGCTCCATGTAAAATACTGGTATTCAGCTGCATCTGGTTAGACTGACTTAGGTGACTACTCATCCGCAAATATTTCATCCGCGGATGAAACGTTACCCTTTTAAAATTGTAAGGCGACGAATCATCCGCAAGTTCGGATGAGTCGTCGCATAGTTAATATTGATGTGGTCATATCGGCCAAATAGACAAACAAACTTTTGTGTATAGGAACGTTGTCTGTTCGTTGGTTCTACTACTAGACTAGAAGCTGACCCCAACATAGTTGGGAAAGGGCTAGGCAGATAATGATGATAGCCATTTCATACAACTGTCAAAGTATAACAGTTGTGATTTGAATGTTGGTAGTCAGTTTGCTTAACAATTAATTTCCCTGACATTATATGGTGGAACTTCTGAACTTATCCACTGTTTGTCAAAATACTAAGTACTTACTAAATACGCTAGTTTTAATGAAATGCGTGTCCTGGCGTTGTCACGCGATTGTCAATGAACGCGTGCGCTCAGCACGCATTCTGTTGCGTGCCATTCATGACGGCAATATAAAAGCGTGGTTCTAAAGGCTATTGTAAAAACTGTGGGCGCATTGTTTAGTTATTGATTGAAACTGCCATTTTTAGCGCCCATGCTATTCAATATTCAGTATCAGGGCTTTGGCAGAAAGGGCGTCAGTCAATTGATTTGTGGCGGCTTTCCGCCATAGTAAATTATAGACATTTTTAATGTTTCCCATCGATTCATTTAGATATGACTTATGCTCCTTGTCCATGGATATTTCCAGGAAGGCGAACAAATTATGAGAGTTCAAAATGCTTTGCATTAAAATTTGAACGCGTTGAAAACACACAGCTTAGTGCCAATAATTATATCAAATGGCATCTTTCATTCAAGAATCCGTCTTTAAATAAATTTTTACCTATTGAGAGAAAAGTATTTTTAAGCTATTATTATGTTAAGTTTATCTAAATACATAGGTAAAGGTAATCAGCCTCAAAACTGAAAATTAGACAATAAGCAACAAAACTCTTGTATAAACATCAATATTGGCATCACAAGAATGTCAGTCATTCTTCCATGTTCGTCAGCCTCTTTGATCATGTTCACTTTGACGCAAAACTGACGCGTTTTGTAAGTGTCAGCGTCACGTCAGCCATTTTGTGCTCTCGCCTTTTGTTTTGAAACTAGGATTCGACGTCGTTTGTTCGTTGTTGTAGTGTGAAATAATTTGAATAATATGGAAACTTGGGGTTTGTGAATACGTCAAGTTCGATGTTTCGAAATCTCAGTATGGAGCTATGGAATAATGGAATATTTTGTTGTGAAAATAATCTTTTTTAAGATTGTTTAAATGAAAAGATGTTTTTTTTTTTGAAAAATGTAATGAATTAGTGAACTAGTAAATAATATTAATTTAATAGGTAGGTAAGTACCTAATTATTAAAAACACGTTTCTATTGTGTTATCTAATAAACTCAGCTCAAAAAGTATTATTTGTTATTAAGGTGAGATAAATAAATGCCACAATATTTTTTTTTTTTATAATTAGGTACCTATTAATAGTATATTATGCAATTAGTGAATAAAGGACGGATTTAAAGCGAGGGCCATAGATGAATCACGAGCTAGTAAAGGATTTTAACGATTGAATCACGACCATAGAGAGTGATTCAAGTGTTAGAATCCTGAGCAACGCGAGTGATTCATGGCCCTCGATATAAATCCGTTTTATTCAAGAGTTGCATACTATACTTTATACCATGACTACGAGAAAAAGAAAGATTTAAGTGAAAATAGACATATAATGAAGAAAAAGGAAAGTTAAATTGGCTTTGATGTAAACTAGCCGTGATCTTTTGGGTAGCAAGATTTCCACTATATCGGCCGCCTTCTCTTTCATAAACTCAGGTGTTAACACATCTTCATCACTAGAATGCATTTTTAATCGATTAGAACAACACAAAAAAAACACAAAATTAAAGATTAAAGTAACACTAAACTTTGTGTTCGTACAACTTACAGTATTCAAAATAGCGCCAATTTACTAAAGACAGCAAAGAACACAAAACAGTTTTTATTCTAATGCTAAACTCCTTGTCGAAAATGTCGACCAATCAAATTGAATTTAGAACACATCAATATAGGTCGAATACACAGATTACACTTGCACTAGATACGCCAAGCCACGACCAAGCGTGCCCTGCATGTTCGACTGTTCGTACTAAAAAAAGTCTGTTAGCTCAGTGACGCTTAGTGATTGAAACAATTATGTTTACTTTGAGCACATCACTAAATGGCTGGGGTGAAGTTATAAAAAAGATGACACGTTCGGTTTTCATACTATCTAATACCATGCCGTATCTAGCCTAGGTACTCTAAATCTGTGGTTGAATACATTGGTGTGCTCCATTTTCAAACATCAAAACAGTGAGTAAAAGTGCTTTTTATTCACTGTTTTCAGTGATTAAAATAAGCTTTTTAGAGAGGGAATGGTATAATAGTATATTATGCAATTACTGAATAAAGGACGGATTTAAAGCGAGGGCCATAGATGAATCACGAGCTAGTGAAGGATTCTAACGATTGAATCACGACCGTAGGGAGTGATTTATGATGATTGAATCACGAGCGTAGCGAGTGATTCAAGTGTTAGAATCCTGAGCGACGCGAGTGGTTCATGGCCCTCGATATAAATCCGTTTTATTCAAGAGTTGCATACTATACTTTATACCATGACTACGAGAAAAAGAAAGATTTAAGTGAAAATAGACATATAATGAAGAAAAAGGAAAGTTAAATTGGCTTTGATGTAAACCAGCCGTGATTTTTTGGGTAGCACGTTTTCCACTATATCGGCCCCCCTCTCTTTCATAAACTCAGGTGTTAACACATCTTCATCACTAGAATGCATTTTAACGACTGTAATAAAACTGCTGCACTCCAGTATAGTATTTATTTCGATGCTACAAACTGTTAGGGTTTTAGACAACCCGTATTACAATACTTGATTTTAGCCGTACTATAAATAGATACTCGTATACTGCTAATCTGCTATCCAATGCAAAAGACGAACTGTGCGTCCAAACTCGACGAGCGCCAAATGAAAAAGAGAGCGTTTTAGAAGCCATCGCCCGCCATTACGGCCCACTGACAGCTTTTCTACAGATAATCACAAATTCAACCGTCGGTGTTGCAAGCACATTTAGTCGATTGCAGTAAATATTCGAATACATATTAAATTAAATTAAAATCTAATCGTATTAAATACTTATTCTTAACATCGGAACCTAACACGACGAATAATCGATTAGAACAACACTAAACAAACACAAAATTAAAGATTAAAGTAACACTAAACTTTGTGTTCGTACAACTTATAGTATTCAAAATAGTGCCAATTTACTAAGGACAGCAAAGAACACAAAACAGTTTTTATTCTAATGCTAACCTCCTTGTCGAAAATGTCGACCAATCAAATTGAATTTAGAACACATCAATACAGGTCGAATACACAGATTACACTTAAACTAGATACGGCAAGCCACGATCAAGCGTGACCTGCATGTTCGACTGTTCGTACTTAAAAAAAGTCTGTTAGCTCAGTGACGCTTAGCGATTGAAACAATTCTGTTTACTTTGAGCACTTTGGCTGGGGTGAAGTTATCGTAGGTATAAAAAAGATGACACGTTCGGTTTTCATACTATCTAATAACATGCCGTATCTAGCCTAGGTACTCTAAATCTGTGGTCGAATACATTGGTGTTTTCCATTTTCAAACATCAAAACAGTGAGTAAAAGTGCTTTTTATTCACTGTTTTCAGTGAATAAAATAAGCTTTTTAGAGGGGGAATGGTATAAATTAATATTATTTACTAGCTCGGTAATTGATTACATTTTTCAAAAAAACATCTTTTCATTTAATATTCTTAAAAATTTGATCCCGTGTGAGGTCGAGCCCACCTGATTCAGGAAAAGGATTTTTATTTCTTTTTCAGGTATCTTGCATATGCAAGCGAAGGGTTACTTAATTTATCATGCGTCCCTTTTTCATTTTTCGCGAAACACCTCTAAAGCAGTAGTAGGTACTAAAAACACTGTAAATAGACACTTTTTAGGGTTCCGTACCTCAAGAGGAAAAACGGAACCCTTATAGGATCACTGGTGTGTCTGTCTGTCCGTCTGTCACAGCTGATTTGCTCCGAATCAAATGGACCGATTAAGTTGAAATTTGGTAAACATATGGATTTCTGTGACCCAAACACGTACGGCGAAAGTAAATAAATGAATTTTAAATATGAGGATCACTTTTAGGGGGCAAATAAGAAAATAAAAAAAAAAGTTTTACAAACTGTACCGTGTGACATATCAAATGAAAGGGCTTAACTACTATGAGTGTTTTAAATATATTTTTTTTATAATTTTGAAAGAAATAGTTTTAAAGTTATTTAAGAAAATAGACGAAAATTGACCTTTCCCCACTTATCTCCGAAACTACTGAACCTAAAATTTTGAAAAAAATACAGAAAATAGGTATATACCTGTAGATTACCTACAGGAAAACCTATATGTTTGTAGTCTTAAAATAACATGGTAAATCTCTCAATATTGTGAGTACAAACTTACATTTACTGTTGGAATGTATGGGAGAAAATGCTTTTCAACTGTAATGCTAAGTTTGTTCTTGGGATAATTTTATACCAACTACGGAACCCTTCATTGTGCGTAGTCCGACACGCACTTGGCCGGTTTTTATTGTATTTATAAGGTTGTCCATGTAGTTTCTTACCCGTTCTTCTTCATAGTACGCTTTGGAATGAACAACCAGCTCCATATTTCTGACTGTCTAAGTCCTTAAAAATTTAAAAGTGCCTGAAGTGCCTGTTTACCTCGTAAAAAAGGAATATCGCGATAAGACCCGTTCTCGATATTGTTTTATAATACCATGTAAATGGTTTAATTTAAATAAATTATAATGTTCAAAATACCACCAAAAAACTTAACAACGTAGTCGTTTTGCATCCTCGTCAAACAGGGTGTGTGTGATACAGAACATCAAACCGAACAACTTTCAGCATGGGACCAACATCGTAATCGCGAAAATATTTTCAACTGTCCCATAGATAACTTCAATACTTACCTACTCGACGCAAATGAATGGCTGATTATTTTTTCGCGATTACGATGTTGTTGCCATGGAAAAAGTTGTTCAGCTTAAATTTAACGAAGATTCCAAACGACACGTTGTATTGACCACTTTCATACACGAGTGAATCACATGTTTAATATTTGCAACAAATAACTTCTAATCTTTCCAATCTACCCAATCCATTTATGATGGACTTATCTGTATTATTATGGTGTTCGTAATGTAATAATATGTCTACTTATGGTGTTATAATTCTATGAGTAGTCCATGGTATCACTCTTGACTAGTAATTGTGGGCTATCTTATCAGCTACATACGTCAATGGCTGACGTACATTTTGCTATGGGTTTTCTATGGGTTTCTATCTGTTTTGTGATAATTGTTATATATACGCATGGGTCAATCAGCCAGCTTAAGCTACGCTTGCTTGGCTTGGTCCGTGGATGGGTGACCATCTTTACATACCAAGACCCCTCCGTGCTTCAGAAAGCACGTTAAGCCATTGGTCCCGGCTGTCGTTTGTGGATCTTTGACAGTCGTTACGGGTCGTCACAAGCCCCAAAGTCTGACAACCAGCCTTACCAAGGGGTAACTGTAGTAGATCGCTAATACAATTAATGGGTAGTACAATTAATAATAATTGTATTACCCAGTAACTGGGTTGTGGAGTTTAGCTATCTGACCTCCACAACCCAGTTACTGGGTAATTCGGAGCGATTACATAAATGTAAAATACTGGTATTTTCAGGTGCTGCTGACCCCAACATAGTTGGGAAAAAGGGTAGGCAGATGATGACACAGTCACACCCATGAAGCGACTTTGTTTAATACTGCATAATTATATGCGGATCGATGGCAAGTAGGTTTCGACAATTCAAATATTATATATAGCCCAAAATTCTGCCATTCGAACTTCGTTCGTCGCGAAAAAAAAATCAGCTGTTCCCTACATTATGTTCGCCTAGTCAAAATGTATAAGGAACAGCAGATTTTTTTCCGCGATTTCATGTTTGGTCCCATAATAAAAGTTGTTCATAATCATGAGTACAATGACTTCTTATTTAAAAATTACACCTTGTATAACCTATGCTAGTCTGCAAAAAGATGAAACATCCAAGTCATTACTTACATAAATCGGTTTGGACACAAAAAGAGTCGCGATGTGACAAATCAATAGATATTTTGGAGCAAAACATCGTGGGTTTGTGATAGAGTGATGTGTCATCATTTATTCATCTGTCTGTCTGCGGGCAGGAATATAGATTTATGATTTTTATGTTGGTTATATTGATATTATTGTGATAAGTTTCCAATTGGATCAAGTTTTTCAGTATAGGTATAACTAATTAGTTATTACTTAGTTAGTTAGGTAGCCATGAGGGAGCGACAACCTCACGCCCTCAGTCGCCGCAGGAGACGCCCTGGGCGGCGGGAATCGAGAGCCGATTCCCGGCCACCGTAGGCGCGGGCTTGCGGACGGTGAGTAGCGGGTAGCTCGCCGTCCGGTAAGGACCAGGCCCAGGTCGACGGCGCTTTGTGTTCCACGCGCGCCTCAAAGATATGTCAGCAAAAGATGGGGTCCGATAGGGGTCCGATGCCGCCGGGATCGCGGGTTGTTCGAAAGAGATACCGTGGCCCTGACACAGGCAACTGAAGGAACACGGGTGGGTTTTAGTCAGTAAAAGTCTGACAAGCCCTTCCGCTCCACCCAGAGCGGGAGAAGTCATTTGATAGGTTTAAAGAATTTTATTCTCATAAGAACTTAAATAACAGTTCACTTAAAATGAGATACAAAGTGCTTACATCTAAGTAAAGTAAATTATCATACATTTTCCTCTGGGGTGTTGGTGACGTTATAGGGTACATACATGTTTCCTGAGTTTTGTCTTAAAGATATTTATACTATCACACTTCTTTATATCTTCCGGTAAATTGTTGAACAGCCGTGCTCCCTCAACTAATATTGTTTTTTTGATGATTTTCCCATCCACAAAAAAAAAAGGTATAGTTATAATATTTTTTTGTTATCCTTAAAAAAATTCAGTTTCAGACATTTACCTAAGTTTAATTGCCTATAAGTAAACATTTCAAAGTCAACCTCAATCTTATTCGTAACTTAACTATTACTTAGCGTAGTTAGCAGCACTTAGTTTGTGGCCAGTATTAATGAATAAGTTAACATCCTACTAACGACCTTCGGTTGTTTTCAGTCATTAATCACGTTTAACTTTGTAGGCGAATGGGTCCTGTATGAAAGCAAGGATGGGCTACTGCAATAAGACCTTAATGATCCCCATGGGAAGACCCGTTGCATAACTTCACGCCTATATTCCCCAAAGAGCTGTGCAGAGGTGTTTAGTAAATACACCTATATTATGGTGCCTTTGAAGCGACCTCTCCTATTAACATTACCGCGTGGCCGCGAGCTACACGCTTAGGGGGTCCATATGATTGTAACTAAAGATCGCGTCTAAACGAGTAGTAGTATTAATGATTTGGATCAAATATATGTTAAATTTGAGCATTTTTTTAATAACTTAATATGTGTTTTACATTATGTTTAGATTACATAAATAGTTCTAAGTAACTTTACCATACAAAAAAAAAACATATTTAAAAAAATCTATATCAATAAAAAGAGAAGTCCTGACTGACTGATTGACTGACTGATTGACTGACTCATCAACGCCCAGCCCAATAATATGTGAATATTTTAGATTATGTTTATATTACATAGTTTAATTCATTTGTAAAGTTATACCTAACGCGAATAAAAAACTGAGAATCACGGCAAAACTGTCAAGCGTATTTTTACGAAACCTTCACCATTTTAAAGATAATTTAATTATTTATCTTTTAGCATAAGTGTTTTAATATGTTACCTTTTGTTTTATATGTCGTGTAATAAATTAATAATGCATCTAATTTGGGGCAGCGCTCCTTGATATGCGAGTCCTATTTCTGGGTGGAAGTACCACGCGTTGCGTGAGCTCAGGGGGTCTACTCCCTAAGTCCGTCCATCCGTCCGTCCGTCTGACATAACGATCCATCAAAACAAGTGTAAAAGTAAAAAATTTCGGACGGGCAAAAACACATCGGGAGTAGGGACAACTGTCAAATCGTGTTGTCATATGAATGACAAGTAAGTAAGAATAAGTATGAACTTAGGCCCCGAACCATTCATACTTCCGTAGATGATACGGAGTAGGAACGAAGGCCGAAACTACGGACTTCGTGCTTAGGGAGTAGACCTCCAGTACAGAACACGAAGTTGATTAGTGCACGCGTCACTGTCACCGTCCGCTCCGCAAGTCGTCGCACGTCGCTGTGACTATTAGTGGTTTTTTTTTTTTTTTTTTTTTTTGAGTGGCTTCTCGCAGTTGACCACGGGGGGTCGAGACTGTTTAACCGGACTTTACTGTGGCTGCTTTAAGCGAGAGCTTAAAGCCTCCGGCCAGGCTTAAAACTAAGACTTAAAACTAGGGGTTTGAGCGACTCTGCACGTCGCTGCGGTAAGGGTAGGGAGGACAGCCAGAGGGTTCAGGCTGGGTCGTGACGCGATAACATCCAAGGTACGAGGTACGAGAATGATCGGTGGGCAAGACTATTAGTGGCTCTAAACTACTTCTTTTATTTGTTTTTTCCGCAGTCGTTGACGCAAGACGCGTGTTGCTTGAGCGCGTAGCTCGGCCAGGGGAATACCCGGGCACTAATCCCGACTGCGGGCTGCTGATGAGAATTTCCTAATGAAGATTGGCGAGACCCTTTGGAGTCATAAAAAGAAACTAAGGGATTATGTTAAGATGAGCAGTATCAATAAATCTGAAAGCACCAAAATCCTAAATGTTGTTTAGGTTAACCTTGATGAACTTAGAAGTATCATCGGAGATGACAGCTGTGAATTTATTAGAAAAACTTTATTACAAAAAAATACAACCGACTTCCAAAATGAACACATCAAAGTGAACAAAGAAATAACTTTAATTTTGGAAGTCGGTGTCTGGTTAAATGTATACTCGTTTTTTGCCACCGATTTCCGAAATTAAAGTTACTTTTCACTTTGTAGTGTTGTTTTTTGAAGTCAGTTCTATCTAGCTTGATCAAGCTTGGTTCGTGCCGGCCTCTGTTATGTAATCTATTACAACCATAAACTCACGTCTTCTTCCGATCCAGGGGGGTAGGCAGGTAACAGATTTAGCACAATGGCTAACGTTTGTGGATGGTGAACGAGATGTCCTAAGTTCAAATCTCGGTGCTTTATTTTTGCCGCTGGGGTCGCGGATTGTCCGAAGGGGTTACCGCGGCCCTGGCATAGGCAACTGAAGGAACACGGGTGGGTTTTAGTCAGTAAAAGTCTGACACGCCCTTCCGCTCCACCCAGAGCGGGAGAAGTTATTTGATGATTTCCCACCCTCAAAAAAAAAAAAAAAAAAAAAAAAAGGGGGGTAGGCAGAAAGTACAGAACGCTACGATCCTTACATACTGCTTCTGCCTCGTTTACGTTCATACACCTGGTCATACAGCTATGCCGGTTGCGAGTACTACGCATCTGTTCTTAAAAACATCACCAATAAGGTCACTATGTCCTTCAAAGGCGTCCCCTCCCGGCGTTTCCACTCACACCTGCCTTTAAAATACCCTTTGTTAGTCACCTTTAATTCATCACACATGTTAATACCACCATCAAAGCATGAGCAAATCTGTACTATAATAATGTTTTAAAGCTGAAGAGTTTTGGGTTGTTTGGTTAAACGCGCTAACCTCAGGAACTACTGGTTCGAATTATTTTACATTTTTCATTGATGCTACGCGCATCAATGAAAAATGTTGCAAGAACGGGAAAAAAATATTGTAATAATACACTTACATTTTTATTTTTATGGTTGATTGGTTTCGCTTAACGAAACCAATCAACCATAAAAATGCTCTCAACAACAGCAATACCGTTCCTGAATTCCCGAAAATCTCCGAACTTAGCCGAGCAGCGAAACGTGTTGTTTATCTAGTAAAATAGCAATTCAATTGGAATGTGTCGCATACATAATGTATGAGACGATATAATAATTCACTTTATTACCTGCCACAGCTATATATCGTTAGCATGAGATGAGTTAGGAGTTGTTATTGTTTTATTGTGAACGAAGAAGAGAGTTTTTAATATAAACTAGCGCCCCGACTTCGCACGCGTGAAGAAAATGATACGACCAATGAAGTAAAATGAAAATTAAATAATTTACCTACGGTTAAAGATACTCAAAAGAGAAAAATATTAATCGTTTTAAACAAAATGTGGCATCAAGCGTAGTTTAAAATAAAAATAATTTAATACTATTGCAGCTATTTTAAAAATGCTTTTTAAAAATAGCAGACCGTATAACGTTCTGCAACTTTTTTTACTACTTTTTAGGGTTCCGTACCTCAAAAGGAAAAAAACGGAACCCTTATAGGATCACTCGTGTGTCTGTCTGTCTGTCTGTCTGTCTGTCTGTCTGTCCGTCTGTCCGTCTGTCACAGCCAATTTGCTCCGAATCTAATAGACCGATTAAGTTAAAATTTGGGACACGTATGGATTTCTGCGACCCAAACACGTACAGCTAAAGTAAATATATGAATTTTGAATATGAGAGTCACTTTTAGGGGGAAAATAAGAAAATTAAAAAAAAAAGTTTTGTAAACTGTACCGAGTGACATATCAAATGAAAGGGCTTACTATGAGGGTCTCAAATATATTTTTTTAATAATTTTAAAATTTACTGTTTTAAAGTTATTTAAGAAAATAGACGAAAATTGACCATTCCCCCCCCCTTATCTCCGAAACTACTGAGCCTAAAATTTTGAAAAAAATATAGAAATTAGTTCTATACCTGTAGATTACAGGAAAACCTATAAAAAGTCTGTGGTCTTAAAATAACATGGCAAATCTATATATATAAAAAAAACAAAGTCCTGACTGAGTCACTGACTAATATACCAACGCACAGCCCAAACCAATGGACCTAGAGACTTGAAATTTTGCACATAGATACCTTATATAGTGTAAACATCCACTAAGGAGGGATTTTTGGAAATTCCATCCCTAAGGGGGTAAAACAGGGGATGAAAGTTTGTATGAAAAATCCTATCCCTTGATTTAATAGACTTGAAACTTAGCACGAATATTCATCTAAGTAAATTATAAAGTTTATCATTTTTAGTTTTCCTAAACTACCCCCTAAGGAGGGATTGGGGGTGTCAAAGTTTGTATGGAGGAACTTTAACACGCGGTCCGATTAACTCAAAACTCAGTTTTTATACTTGAGACTAAAAATTAAGACTAACGTGTATTAGGGTTTTCCAAAAATCTACCCCTAAAGGGTGAAAAGTTAATTTTATAGCGGAGGATTTTATTGGGGGCTTGATTAACTCTAAAATTGGTGTAAATAATGTTTGAGTCAAGTTATGGAAACATACCAGACGATTTTTGAAATTCTTTAGGTATCTGTGTTCGTGAAAACAGAGATACAGTTTATATGAAAAATCTTATTATTTTGGTTAATGAACTTGAAACTTAGCACAATTATAATGCATAAGTAAGTAATAATGTTTGTCATTATTAGTTTTTCAAGGCTACGCCTCAAATGAGGTTTAGGTATGTTAAAGTTTGTATTTTTAGGAATTTTAAAGCGCAGTCCGATTAAAAAAATGGTGCTTTGAGTAAAAGTAGTAAGAGTACTTGTAGGAAACTTGCCAAACGAATTTTCACCGATTTTGACGGCATATAGCTGATGTTTTAAGGAGTAACTTAGGCTATTTTTATTTTAGAAAAATAATTAGGGTTCCGCGCAAGAAAATTAAAATCCATGAAATCAGACAACCACGTACAGCCCAGTACAAACTTACTAAGCCTCCGCTGTCTATTACGGCTATAACAAAAAATAATAAAAACAAAGCAAAGTTAAAAATTTAAGGGGTCGGTCCCCATACAATAAACTTTTCATTTCGAAAAAAAAAAAAAAAATAATCTAGCATGTGCTGTCGTGTCATTATGTCATCACCGATGCTCTCAAAACGGTGAAGGAAAACATCGTGAGGAAACTGGCATGTCCTAGAACCAAAAATTCGAAGACATGTGAATGTGACATGTACCAACCCGCACTGGGCCCGCGTGGTGGATTACGGCCCACTCCCTCTCAGCGAGAGGAGGCCTGTGTCCCAGCAGTGGGAACATTATAGGCTGATTATGTGTTATGTGGGGTGTCATCGTCTAGAACTCATCGAGTAGAGTACAAACATATTTTTTTTATCCTTTAAAATTAAGAAATAGGGGGCCGTAAAAATTGTAAATTTTAGACCATTTTTGTACGAGCTCTAGCGCAACAATTCAACAAATTAGGAATTTGAAAATTCTTTATACCATGTAAGTACCATGAATACTGTATTTAATCAACAATACTGAAAACGGCGATTCATAAGGTATTTTGTTTAAACATGGGTGATTTTCTGCAACTGCAAAAAAGAACCTTGTAATTCACAGTATCATTATAAAATAAGTAAAAAATTATCTTTGCGATTGTTAAACATATAATATGGTACGGAACCCTTCGTGCGCGAGTCCGACTCGCACTTGACCGGTTTTTTTCACAATATTTTTTCGGATGTAAGAAACTGAGCAAGTAAACGTCAATCTGTCAATATTTTTGAAGATCTCTACTGTCTTCTATTTCACTCACTCGCTCACTTTTTTAAATGGAGATTTTTTAACCAAAACTTTTCACTTTTCCGTACAATTTTTCAAAACACAACCAAATATACCCTGTAGATAAATTCTCGAATAAAGCTACAGCCAATAATGCAGCCAATTGAATAATCAAATAAAAGCTAATGTTCCAACATGGCGACCTATTTTCCCAAAACGAAAAGTCTCCCCGGACAACATTACCGTTTTCCCTATCATTATGTGAAATATCATTTGAATATTTTTACGTTTTCAGCACCATCCATTAGCAGGTAGGACAAAGTTTTACATTTTTAATGTTGTGGAATTTCCAATTCATTTAATCCTCCCCTCGAGACGTAATGGTGAACATTTCCTCGTTTAAATAGCTCTGAATCTTCTGTGTGATAATGTGGGTTGAAGAAATCCGTCTTGGGTGTAGGAAAATAGTTATGGCTTACAGTTAACGGCTTCTTCATTATACAACGTGTAATGCTAAATGCGCAAAACCTCTTAAGGGGTCATTGTACTCATCATTATGAACCACTTTTACTATGGGACCAAACCTGAAATTGCGAAAAAAAAATCAGCTGTTCAGTACATTTTGACGAATTATGCGAACATAAATGTACTGAACAGCTGATTTTTTTTTCGCGATTTCAGGTTTGGTCCCATAGTAAAAGTTGTTCATAATGATGAGTACAATGACCCCTTAAGAGGTTTTGCGCATTTAGCATTACACGTTGTATAGATTATATTAGTAAGGACGTATGACGAGGAGCTCGTGGCTAAGTAATAACAGCCGCACGGGTCGATCCATCAGGTTAAGCTACCATTGCCGGTGTTGAAGGGTGACCATCTTTTCATACCGAGACTCCTCTGTGTCTCGGAAAACACGTTAAGCTGTTGGTCTCGGCTATTATTCGTGAATCTTTGACAGTCGTTACGGGTCGTCAGATGCCCGAAAGTCTGACAACCAGTCTTATCAAGGGGTATCGTATTACCCAGTGGCTGGGTTGTGGAGGTCAAAACCATGTTTTATTCATAACTTTTCTACAATATTTTCATACCTTTTCTGTATAAGTAAGATCAAGCATTCCCGTAAGCTACATAAAGTAATAAATAAAATCCTTGAGTAAAAATAGCTGATATATAAGGGCGTTGACTGATCGCTGAAAGGTCGTGGGTTCAAATAATACCTTCCTGAATTATATATTTTGGTTAAGCGGTTTTCTGTGTTAGGATATTTCTGATATTGGGAACCAGCTTCAAGTTTTATAGGTTGTGAAAAGGTCAGATATTATGAATTGTAACCAAGCTTTTTTACCTAAACTGTCCAAACGAACAAAGTCGTGCTTCAAATTAAAACTCACGTGTAAATAAAGCTTAAGCCGTTGCAGATTTTCAGTTGAAATAAGTTACTAGTTCAGGCCTAAATTGGCAATCAAAGTTAAATAGCTACAGTTGATTAAAACAATTCGTCAGAGCCTTTTAACTCACTTTACAAATTCTAAGTCAAAATCAATCTGCCTAGCCTTTTCCCAACTATGTTGGGGTCGGCTTCCAGTCTAACCGGATGCAGCTGAATACCAGTATTTTACATGGAGCGACTGCCTGTCTGACCTCCACAACCCAGTAACTGGGTAATACGATACCCCTTGGTAAGACTGGTTGTCAGACTTTCGGGCTTCTGACGACCCGTAACGACTGTCAAAGATCCACGAATAACAGCCGGGACCAACGGCTTAACGTGCTTTCCGAGGCACGGAGGAATCTCGATATGTAAAGATGGTCACCCATCCACTGACCAACCCCGGCAAGCGTAGCTTAACCTGACGGATCGACCTGTGCGGCTGTTATTACTTAGCCACGAGCTCCTCAAATTACAAATTCTAAGTCAACTTTTAAATTACACTTTAGGTAATTATACTTGTACAACATAATGAACAAGTATACAATTACCTACAACTTATGAAAAAGTACAATCTGAATTAAATCAATATTCTGTAATAGCTATCTATGGTCGGACTTTTAATTAGCTGTGTTGATTTATTTGATTTACTTATTTACAAAAGTCAATCTTTAGTCGATTCTGTACCTACTAATCGATTTACTCGTACTTATTTCAAAAGTAAAACGGTAGCCCGCCAATCCTACCCACTACAGCCATTACTTTACTTCCAGTTTGCGCTTTGATAAAGACGGACATATAACCTTCCTAATGACTTTTAATTGGCTAATAATATCTATGCATTTTAAAAAGCCCATAACTCGTTTTTATTAAAGTGTTCGAACTTAGATTTAGAACCTACAAGTTGCAGTAAAATCACACTTCTACTGTCATTTCACTATGAAATGGAAACATTTTTTAACGAAATGACAGATAAGAAGTGTAATTTTACTGCAACTGATTAAAAACTCTGCAACTGATTAAAAATACGAACAGCGAACCTAAAAGAAAAAACAAAACAAACGACGATCAAACCTCGAACATTTTGGCTAACACCCAACGTCACCCAACGTCAACGAGAAACGAGATTATTCGGCCATAGTAAATGAACTGTCGCTACTTCGGCGTCGTCATATTTTTGTCGTTGACGTCCCCTTTTTTCAGTACCTAGCCGACACCTTCACAATTCCAAAGATGTTTGAGTTTTGAGTTTTAGGGGCGAGCCTATTGCCATCAACGGTGCACAAATCCTGACTATGCTACTGAGAAATTCTAAAAATACTAATAAAGTACTAATATTTGTAGTACGGGAAATTATTAACCGCACACCAAAAAAATATTCTTACATCAAATAATAACAATCTACATGTACACCAAATCAATGATTGTACTACCTAATAATTAGATAATGAATTGAATAACAGAACCTGTACATATAATAATCATTATTTACACATCAATTTTTGTTCAAAGTCACAACAAAAATATTAATTATTTGTCAAAAATACTAACTGTTGATCAAAAATAACAAATGCGCATCTAATAAACTTATTGTTGCATTACCTACTCGTTAACTAATTGAATATCAAAACTTTTCCAAATAATTATTGGGCATCCCGAGGTTAGGTTTGGTTCGGTTCCTTTAATTTAAACTCTGCAGACAGAAATAGGAGCCCCGCTGCGCGGGTTCTGTCGACCTGACGTTCAGTTTCGTTTATTTAGACCTGCAAATTTTTATGTGCAAACAGTATTTTTGATGTGCGTTTAAGTACTACCCATACAATACTTTCGAAATCACGAAACGCCTCACTATCATCCATTACAGGCGTATAAGAGAGTCCCTTAAACCCGCTTCATAAAAATATCCAAGTAGGTAGGTACATGAATTATTCAGTAAAGCAGTCTTCCACAAAGGATACATTTTGAATGTTTTGCGTCAGATAAACATGAAAGTTTTGTTATTTTCAGGCACCCTGAGTGTCTGAAAATACTTAAATTTGGCTTGTGGAATACGTTATGTTGCGTGAATTCTGGCGACAGTAAGAGACTTTTAATGATTTTAATCTGAAGTTCACATCTAAACGAGTAGTGAGTGAGACCAAGGGGTATCGTATGGGTATCGTGTAACCCAGTAATTAGGTTGTGCAGGTCAGATAGGTAGTCACTCCTTGTAAATAAAATACTGGTATGCAGCTGCATGTGGTTACACTGGAAGCTGACCCCAACATAGTTTGTGACTGTTCATTAGCCGTTCACGACTTTCTTAGGAAACAAACTTTATGCTTTGATCCATCGGTATCCTCTGAGAGGAAAAAATTAAGTCAGGTGGTGGGGCATCCTCACTGGAATTAATCCTCAAACCTGTGAAATTTAATTCAAACTGTCCAGTAGCATTTATCTACCTAAATGTATATCTATATCTAAACAAAATTCCTTATAGGTAGTATCTGTCTGAGTGATAGCTTTGACCTTCTAAACTACACAATGGATTTTGATACAGTTTTCACCTTAATTTATTCCGGAAGGTTTATGCGCATAATTTAGAGCATTTATTCCGGAAGGTTTATGCGCATAGTTTAGAACATTTATTCCGGAAGATTTATGCATATAATACTTAATTTAGAGCATTTATTCCGGAAGGTTTATGCGTATAATAATTAATTTAGAGCATTTATTCCGGAAGGTTTATGCGTATAATAATTAATTTAGAGCATTTATTCCGGAAGGTTTATTCGTATGATACTTAATTTAGAGCATTTATTCCGGAAGGTTTATGCGTATAATAATACTTCATTTATAGCATTTATTCCGGAAGGTTAATGCGTATAATAGGTACTTAATTTAGAGCATTTATTCCGGAAGGTTTGTGCGTATAATACTTAATTTAGAGCATTTATTCCGGAAGGTTTATGCGTATAATACTTAATTTAGAGCATTTATTCCGGAAGGTTTATGCGTATAATAATACTTCATTTAGAGCATTTATTCCGGAAGGTTAATGCGTATAATAGGTACTTAATTTAGAGCATTTATTCCGGAAGGTTTGTGCGTATAATACTTAATTTAGAGCATTTATTCCGGAAGGTTTATGCGTATAATACTTAATTTAGAGCATTTATTCCGGAAGGTTTATTCGTATGATACTTAATTTAGAGCATTTATTCCGGAAGGTTTATGCGTATAATAATACTTCATTTAGAGCATTTATTCCGGAAGGTTAATGCGTATAATAGGTACTTAATTTGGAGCATTTATTCCGGAAGGTTTGTGCGTATAATACTTAATTTAGAGCATTTATTCCGGAAGGTTTATGCGTATAATACTTAATTTAGAGCATTTATTCCGGAAGGTTTATTCGTATGATACTTAATTTAGAGCATTTATTCCGGAAGGTTTATGCGTATAATAATACTTCATTTAGAGCATTTATTCCGGAAGGTTAATGCGTATAATAGGTACTTAATTTAGAGCATTTATTCCGGAAGGTTTATGCGTATAATAATACTTCATTTAGAGCATTTATTCCGGAAGGTTTATGCGTATAATAGGTACTTAATTTAGAGCATTTATTCCGGAAGGTTTATGCGTATAATAATACTTCATTTAGAGCATTTATTCCGGAAGGTTAATGCGTATAATAGGTACTTAATTTAGAGCATTTATTCCGGAAGGTTTATGCGTATAATAATACTTCATTTAGAGCATTTATTCCGGAAGGTTTATGCGTATAATACTTCATTTAGAGCATTTATTCCGGAAGGTATAGGCGTATAATACATTAATATTTAACTTACATATCTATTGACTGCCTAGTTGGTCTAGTAACCGCAAGCGCCACCGCTGAGCGTGAGGTCCTGGGTTCGATTCCCGGCTCGGACAATGTTACTGTATTTGTGCCCGGTTGATGGCAATAGGCTTGCCTCCTATTACATGGGACTTAAACATAACTGGCGAAATTTGCGGGTGTGTGCTATGAGATACCTGTGCTGAACCCTTCGGGGATTGCAGTCGTTAGGTTATGAGATCTCGATGTTTTAACAAATCGCCATTGCAGGCCAGGGGTGGGTCGCTAGTTCCATATAATGGCTTTATCAAATGCAACCACTCTTTACCTAGCCAATTCTCCAGCATAATCAGCCTATAATTTTCCCACTGCTGCGACACAGGCCTCCTCTCGGTGAGAGGGAGTGGGCCGTAATCCAGCTGGCCAAGTGAGGGTTGGTAGATGTCACATGTCTTTGAATTTTTGGTTCTAGGACATGCCGGTTTCCTCCCGATGTTTTCCTTCACCGTTTTGAGAGCAGTGGTGATGAAATTATTTACACAAAGTAAAACGCCTGGCTGGGTTTAAGCCCACGACCTACAACTCGTGAGTCCCTCACTGCTCTCATTTCTCAATTATTATGCTACTAATGAATTGTACAGTACGGTAATAAAGAGTTAAACTACCAATCATTTTGTATACACCATGTTGTTTGCGTGCTGTGTTCTAACATTAAGCAAATGGCTTCCATTTGTAGCCACTTAGTGTTACAACGATCATAATGGCTTGTTATTGCGAAACAATGAGTAATGGCACTTATAGTAAGATTTTATGATTTGTTGACGGTTTCATAAGTAGTTTTGAACGGGAAATTATAAGTGCAGCATCAAAAGGTTTCTTTAGCACCTGCAACCTAGCGTCTTTTTTTGTATGTAAGCAACGAGTTAATAGAACAGCCTCTATTATAATAAGTCATCATCTTTACTATTCCAACAGAATATCAAAAAACCAGCGTCAATTTAATATGACTCAGAGCTACCGATAAATATATTTACTTCTGAATTAATAACTCAGCGACTAATGTTGTAAGTGGGCTACGCTATATATTTTAGAGATTCAACATTTGTCTGCTAATAAAATTACAGGTAACATTAATAGATAGGAGACTACATGAAATTAGAGCTTTCATTGACTATTATTTGGAGACAATAATAAGGTAATTTTATGTTCAATTTTTATTTCAAAAGATTCACTCATCAATTACTTATGCTAACGTATAAAAATATAGGTGACTATATGAAATTAGAGTACGTTGAAATTATTTTATAGATGCAGTTGATACACTTATTAGAAGCTGTCAATGCGTAGACATATCAAAAATTTTGTTGCTTAAAAATAATCACGATGCTGCGTCATAATAACAGTGGCTTGTTTTACTATATACAGTCGCTTGAAAAGCGTTTATTAGACGCAAAAGATTAGTCGCGGACCTATTAATTCATTAGACAACTAATTATATTTGAAGACGAGAATGACATTTTAAAGAAGCTGCATTAATTAGCACCCGTTTTGAACGTAAAGATTTTGTTTAATGGTCGGTAGATCTTGAGCGTAGATGGGCAAGTCTTAAGAAGATACCAAGAGAGTTCTAAATCTAGATACACACACACTGATGATATAATGAAGGATATAATATTAGATACTTTGTAAGTAATTAAGTGAAGTTTCCGCACTAATAATAAAGCTTTTGTAATACCGTTTGTTTCGTTCCCTCAGATAAACCGTGAAAATGGTTTTGCGGGGCATAGTTTGTAAGCTAAGATTTTTATAAAATTTAATACTTAATAAAATAAATAAATAAGAATAAATAATTAAGTGCACAGAGAAAATTGTGACATTCAATAATAAATGATTTTATTCTTCCAAGTTTTGTACGACCACTTTCACACGTCAATCATATTTTAAAAACTAGATGAGGTTCACGTTTCCCATATGACTACTATGAGAAGAAATGCCGAAACAAACTCAATGTTTCGATGCAGATGTCAGATTTTTTTAAAAATTTAATCATCATGTGGTGTCTGCGTCACATATAAGTTATGCAATTGACGACACGGTTGGCGCAGTGGTTGAGCAATTGACTGCTCCGCAGCATGTCGCGGGTTCGATTCCCGCACGGAACAAATATTTGTACGACCTACAAGTATTTGTTCCGGGTCTAGGTGTTTTTCTATCTATAATATGTATGTATTTACAAAAAAAAACGTATATAAGTAGTTTATCAGCCATCTCGTTACCATAACAAAAGCATTAGGTTGCTTAGCTTGGGACTAGATGGCGTTGTGTGAAATGTCCAAGGATATTAAGGATATTAATAGCTGGCAGGGGTGCCCCCAGTTTTTAATTACTATCAAAACGCTACTAAAATATAATAATATTATTTTACAATATCCGGTTGATAGTATGACCAATTGAGCCTTAGAAAGAGACGGTGTGAGTTAAGCTACGGTTTTATAGAAGAGCAGTGGCCACCACATAACGACCGTGGTGACAGCTGTCATGAAAAAAAAAACTGAAAAAAAATGGCACCGAGGTTTGTTTACGGTGTCAAAAAATACTCTAGAGATACCAACTTACTTGCATAAGTAACGTGTCAGTGACGTCATTCGATGGCTAATTACGGACGCTGTGTAGCGGCCACCGCACTCTAAGGAAAAGAAAAAACGCTGTATTACAAATCCGAACAATTCTAAAAACTTATTGTGCCGTATTTACGGCCTCTACCGTAATTACTGTCGGAAAAAAACAATGACTTTCATATCACCAAGAGATATTGCTGTAAACAATATAATGTTACAAAGTGAAAGGTCAGGGCGGGCGATGTTTTGTGGACAGTAAGCCGCCCACGACGTGAGCCTGGGCGGACGTGCGAAAATGTACGTTAAGAGTAAGGTAGAAATATAAAATATTAGAAGTGCGATTAATCTTTCAGGATGAATGGTGGTAAATATAATATTAAGTGAGAATTTTAAGGGTATTAACAACTATACCTTCCGCCAGATAACCGTGCTATAAAAGTCATTGACCCCTCTACCAATGTATTCTAATATTTCAAAACGATACGAAAAATTCTGTACTCAATTTGTGTTCAAAATCGCCAACCATCATTTATGTAGAGGACGCGGCCCCAGACGTATATATTGACCGTTTTTGTATTCATAAACTGTATCTATAATGCTCTAACTTGCTCAAAGTGTAGGGGAAGAACAAGGATGACATACCGTCACATGTAAAGTATCTAAAACACAATAACAACGTTAAAAGAATTTTCAAAAGTCTTCTACTTAACAGTAGGTAGAGGCGACTTTAGAAAATTATTTTCTTGTTCCTTTTGGTTCCTGAAAAGTCTTTTTCCTTTTGGTTTTGGAATTTTGATAATTATTTTCAGAATTTTAGTTTTCCTAGGTGCTACTGCCCCTTTTACTACTAGGTAGGGACCTAGTAGTTAAAGGGGCGATCCACTGGTAGAAATGTAAAAGTGAGTACTTAATTCATTGCATTTTGAGGAGCTATTCTTCTCATCATACTGAAGATCCACATCAGATCTTCACCAAATTTATATGAGACCAATTTAAAGTTACTACTTGTCTTACAAATAAAAAAAGAAATGAAACTTTTAAACTTTCGCGATTTGTACACATTAAAAACAATATCGAGAACGGGTCTTATCGCGATACGGGCGATATTCCTTTTTATGAATACAGGTACCTACCCGATATCGCGATAAGACCCATCCTCGATATAGTTTAAAAAAAAGAAATATCGAAATCGGATGTCATAAGGCGGAGATATCTAGTCCAGTCCCCTTTTAGGCCCTTTTTGGAGGAAGTACCCCTCCAATCAAAAACCCCCGACGACAAAAAAATTCAAAAAAATCATAAAATCTGTATACAAAAGCTGTATATTTCATTCAGATCGGTTGTAAAATACGACCTGTTGAGGAGTAGCAACCAACAGACAGACGGAAGAAAATTTTGCCAGACTTTTGAAGCAGAGACGCTCCACTCGCTACGATCGTTCGGTCAAAAAGTTTATAATTAAACGACTGATATAGAACTAAGAATAAAGAAATTGTTAATACACCTTAGAAGGAGTATAAGCATGAATTATTTCGAGAAAAATAAAAACAGTTCGCAAACAAAACCGTTAAAACCAATAGTCCCAATTTTATATGTCATACGAACATTTATGAGGAAAATTGAAGCAGAACTTTTCGCTACAATGAACCATGATTGCATTTCAGTCAATGACGCCTGAAATAATAAAGTCTACTGATTCACTCGGAAAATTGAATTGGGTAATCATATTTATTGAAATCGTTAACTTATCACGACGCACGATGTTTTGTATGAGTGGGGGAAAATCTTCACGTATTTTTCAGCAGTTCCATTATCATAATATACAGGGTGTAAGTGTAAACAGTGGCAATGGATAATTGTACACATCATTATGAACAAATTTTACTATGGGACCAAACCTGAAATCGCGAAAAAAAAATCTGTTGTTCCCTACATTTTGACGAATTATGCGATCATACGGGGTATAAGGGACAGCCATCCGCAAACTGATAGGGTGAATTCAGTATGTCTTACTAAGATGACTGGTACATGAAATTTTTTAGGAACGTTAAGGGAATCCAATAAACCTGATTTGTTTGTGTTTTCGTGCACAAATCGGAACGTCTATTACTGGTTGGGAGGGGTAGGTAATAGGTATACGGTGAGTTCGATGAACTCTGTAGCTAGACAGAAAGTGAACAGCTGATTACTCGCGTCGTTGGTTAGAGTATTTCAACATCCATTGCTGGTTTTTTTCTCTGCTGTTTTTTTTTGCAGTTTTTTTACATAAATGGAATGCTGCGAACACACAATGCAATTTTACATTGTAATAATGAAAATATAACTGAAAAAAAAATTGAAAAAATGAAAATTTTCCTGAGAAAATTTCCGGTAGAATATGATTGAAAATGAGGAGCTGAATGCACCCTGTTAGTTTACGGAGGGCTGTCGCTTACACCCTGAACAGCTGATTTTTTTTTTCGCGATTTTAGGTTTGTTCCCATAGTAAAAGTTTTTCATAATGATGAATACAATTACCCCTTAATAGATTGCCACTGTTTACACTTACAACCTGTATAATTATATTTCTTCTGTACGTGTGTTTGTCACCTAACTCCTCCTAAACGACTGGACCGATTTAGATGAAATTTTGTGTGTATATTTCAATGGGTTCTTGGATGGTTTGAAAACGCAATTGGGCCCGGTAGGTGGCGCTGAAGTCGGGTTCTAGGATCGTTCAGACAAGACAACGTCTGTCGGGTCCGCTAGTATGTTATAGTTTTTCAGAAGAATGAATTTTGGATAGGTAGTGATAGATTTTAATTGAATACTTATGTTAGGCATTGTGGAGATTTATCTAGAGCGAACTGAGAATGTTAGATTCTACAGGTAAAGAAAAAATCTACTTCGGTATACATCTATGTACTTATGTTATGTGTGTTTGACAGCGTCAATTCAAGCGATCACAAACTGAAAAAAAAAAATTGGTTTGATGACAGAACTCCTTGCTTGTCATCTAATCTAAATTTCGAAATTTCGTTTTCTTTTTAAACTAATCATCTTTTAAACTGCTGCTACAACTACCTACTCTCTTCTAATTTGTTTGTCTTTTCCTTATTAATAATGATGACTCGCAGCGCCCGTGCTCGCCATGAAGAGTCCAAACTCAGCCAGGCTTTGAGCGAACTAAAGGCGTCAAAGGAGTACTGTGACCAACTAAATAAGGAAATAAATGACAATGAAAGAGTGCTCTTTGATGCCCATGAATTGAATAGGAAGTTAAAAAATGAAATGGCTCAGATACATATTCAATACAATGATGCCATAGAAGCCCGGGATAGACTCCAAATTGTTGTGGACGGGTTCAGCCAATGTAGCATAGAGTATGAACAAGCTCTTAGTCACAAGCATTTACTTCAACAGCAGCTGCATGAGGCTCAAAGTCAGATTACAGAACTTGAGACCACAAATCTTAACATCACTGCCTCGCTGAATCAAAGTCTGTTCAGCGAATTGGTGTCTATTGCCCCGTCAATGGTTTCTGCCATAAACTCCACATGCAATATTGATTTGACAGGTGATGATGAATCAGAATCATGTAATTCAGTAAGGGTAGTCACCAGTAAAAACAAGCTAAAAAAATACATTAAAATTAATAAATACATTGTAAAAACTCAAAGAATGGTAAAAAAACAAAAATTCTTCACCAAAAATGTTAAACTTCATAGAGATAGATTAAATTTAGTTAAACAATTAGATAACTATTCTTTTAATTTGGAGCAAAGCAATAGGAAATACAACATTGACACACAGGCCTTGCAATCTCAACTTGACCATCTAAAGGAGAAACTTAGTTTATTGACCGACAAGTATAATACCTCCGAGGATCTGATAAGGGAATCTGTGTTGGCTATGAATGAGCTGGTTAACTCACAAACCAACAACTGTGAGTGTTGTCAAACAGCGTCCAATGTACCTACACCAGACCATTCATCGTCAACATGCAATACCACCTTTCCGCAGCCTTGTGTTGATTTGACAATTCCTGTTATTAATAGTTCCAATAAAAAACATTGTAAACCAATTGTAAATAATGAGATTGTATTATTTTGTGATGAGATTGGAAAGGATTTAGGTCACTTGTTGATACATAATTATCCGGGACACTCAATAATTAATTACTGTATGCCTGGTTGTTCCTTACTTGATATTATGAAAGAAATTATTAAATGTAACTTTAGTCAGGAAACAACATTATTAATTTTTATGGGAAATAGGGGAAATGTGAACAAAGGGGAATTGCTCAAATATCATAAAACATTGTGCAACCTTAGATTGAAAAAAATTGTGTTGTTTACATTCCCTTATAGTAACAGTTTGCCACAGGAAGAAAATAACATAAGATTTGACATTAACATGACTTTGCACAATTTGACATATAATGATAGTCTATTCCATTTAATTGATACTAACAATTATGTTAGTAATTTGTATTTGACAAAAGATAGACATAATATTGTTATGTACTATCTTTCTAATTATCACAAAAGACAGATAGCTGTGTCGCTATCATATTTTTTTTCTATTTCAGCCAAAAATTTGGCTAAACAACTTGCTTCTTTTGAGCAATGCAATGACATTTTAAACAATTCTGCCAATAATTTGGCCACAATTATTAATGACATTGATTTTCATTTAAATTAGAAATTAGGACAAAAGAGGCAACCTCTTGCAAAAATGTAAGGAAGGTAAAATCAAATAAAAGTGTAAAAAATTTAAATAGTATCAACCTGGTGCATCAAAATATTCAAGGTTTTTTGAACAAAGATTTAGAAGTAGAATTATTCCTGAATTGTAACGATATAGACATTCTTTGTTTGACAGAACATTGGCTTAAAAGCCACCAGTTCATGTTCAATTTTAGTAATCACCAGGTTGGTAGTTCGTTCAGCAGAGTAAATGCTATACACGGTGGCTCATTAATTTTAGTAAATAAACAGCTTAAATTTAAAGATCGTAAGGATATTGTGAGCCTATCTGTTGAGCGGACAATTGAATTAGCCTGTATAGAATTGGAGCAGTTCATTATATTAAGTGTGTACAGGCCTCCATCAGGATTGTATGATTGTTTTGAGAAGGTTATGGATGAAGTTTTGCACAAAATCTATAATTCTAACAAGTCTATCATCACTTGTGGTGATTTTAATGTTAATTTGTTAGAAAATTCTGGGTCAAGTACTAAAATTATAAGTTTGTTTCAGTCATACAATCTTGCTAACCAATTTTTAGAGCCCACTAGAATAACTCCCACTAGTGCCACATGCCTAGATAACATTTATACAAATATTACACCAACCCACAAAGAAATTATTAATTTATTAGACTCAGATCATTGCGGACAATTGATTACCATTCCAAATCTAATAAAAAAAAATACTAAAAAGGATATCACTGTTAATCCAAAAACAGCTGATCGTTTGGAATCATTTAAAACTAAACTTTTGAGTAAATTACCACTTTTGTCAACTAATGATGACCCTAATGAACAATATAATGATTTTTTTAATATGTATTGCACACAATTTGATAACACTTTCATTCCAAAGGCATTCTCGGTTAATAATAACACTTGCTTCAGTGACTGGGCCACCATTGGTATACATAAAAGTAGAAAACGACTTTATGAGTTGTATGATGAACGGACTTGTATTAACACTGCTGAATTTAATTTATATGTTAAGAATTATTCTAAATTATTTAAAAAAGTTTGTTGTATGGCCAAGTCACGTTACTTGAGTACAAAAATTAAAAATAGTAGTAATGTAATAAAAATGACATGGAATATCATTAATAGCGAAACAGGAAGGTCAAGCAACCGAAGTAGTGACTACAGCCTTGCTATTGATGACAACATAATTAAATCAGATTCCCAAGTCGCCGCGGCCTTTGAAAAGTTCTTCGCTGAGATTCCCGTATCAACTACTAAATCTCTAAGGTCATCACCCACTGCTGCAGAGTCTTTACTTAAAGAAAACGTTTCAGTTTGTGATTCTGAGTTTAAATTCCAATATGTTACCTGTAGAGACATAATTAAAACCTTTCACACGTTAAATATTAAAAAGACTGCTGATCTATGGGGTAATTCTGTGGACGTTGCTAAATCAATTATAAACATTGTAGCACCTACTTTAGCACTTATTTTTAACAATTGTATTGACCGTGGTGAGTTTCCTGATCTTATGAAATATAGTAAAATAATACCGTTGTTTAAATCGGGTAGTACATCTGACCCTACTAATTATAGACCTATTTCAGTGCTACCTACTTTTAGTAAAATTTTTGAAAAAGTTATTTTAGATCAACTGCAAAGATTTTTTAATAAACATAAATTATTACATAACAAACAGTTTGGTTTTACAAGGGGTCGTTCGACTACTGATGCCGGTGTTGAACTTTTAGGTCATGTTTATAATGCATGGGAGGATAAATGCGATGTTTTGGGCATTTTTTGTGATTTGTCCAAGGCATTCGACTGCGTTCTTCATGAAACATTAATCAGGAAACTGCATCACTACGGAATCCGGAATGCCTCTCTGGATCTTCTCACTTCTTACTTAAGTGATAGGATTCAAAGAGTTGATGTTAACGGGAAAAGATCACCCGGATCCGTAGTAACAATGGGGGTCCCCCAAGGCTCAATTCTTGGCCCGTTTTTGTTTCTTATTTATATTAATGACTTGCCTTACCTCATAAAGGATAATCATGATATAGTGTTGTTTGCAGATGACACTTCACTTTTATTTAAACTCAAACGTCAGCAGCTGGTTACTGACAATGTAAATAGCGCCCTCGCAAAAGTAGTTAACTGGTTTAATGTTAATAACCTACTTCTTAACGAGAAAAAAACTAAGTGTATTAAGTTCACTATACCTCATGTTAGACAAGTAAAAACTAGTGTTCTCATAAAGGGTGAAGAGTTGATTCCCGAAGATACCACAGTGTTCTTGGGCATAACTTTGGATGCCAAACTTCAATGGGGCCCCCATATAGATAAATTGTCGAAAAAGCTTAGCGCTGCAGCATACGCCGTTAGGAAAATTCGTGATTTAACTTGTTTAGAGACAGCCCGTTTAGTTTACTTTAGTTATTTTCATAGTGTGATGTCGTACGGTATTCTGTTGTGGGGAAATGCCGCCGATATTCAGACAATTTTTGTTTTACAAAAAAGGGCTATTCGTTCAATTTACAAATTAAGTCCCAGACACTCCCTCAGAGATAAATTTAAAGAAATTAATATAATGACTGTGCCTTCTCAGTATATCTATGAAAATCTTTTGTATGCTCATAAAAATATCAATTTGTTTAAAAAATACAGTGACGTCCATAATGTGAATACTAGAAACAAACACAAATTTGTTGTTCCTACAACCAGGCTGAAGAAAATAAGTGGTTCGTTTAGTTGCCAATGTATACATTTTTATAATAAACTACCTAGCCACATTCAAGAACTAAGCCTTAATAAATTCAAAAATTGTATAAAGCGGAAACTTTGTCAGAAAGCCTTTTATACTGTCAAAGACTATATTGAGGACAAAAAGGCTTGGGTTTGAGCTGCTCCAATAAATATACACTATTAATGTTGATTTAAATACCTTTTTACATATTCTATACAATGACATGAATATTTTGTTTGTTATACTATTTTTAATTATTGTGAATGTGAAGACTACGTGGATCATTGTTTTTTATTTATTTTATCCTTTTCTCAGTTTTAGTTATAGTCTGACAGTTTGAGTAATTTATGCGGCCTACCCAAATGTCTTTTCTTTGGTATTGTTCGTCGAATCGTTAAGCTCCTTAAGTTTTGAGTTGAGCTGCACGATTACTGACAAATGCGTGCACTGACTGGACAGGTCCACTCAATCTGTGTGGTTCTTTCATCAAAAGACCATTTCTGACTGCAATCTACATGGTCTTCACATGATCTGACCAAGATTATGTCTGGACTTTAAAAGAGACTGTGACCTCTGAGTTTGTTTCGGCGTTTCTTCTCAGAGTAGTCAGATAGGAAACGTCGAACTCATCTAGTTTAAAAAAAAATATGTTTGACGTGTAAAAGTGTTTGTACAAACCTACTTACAGAAAATAAATCATTTATCATTTATCATTTATCATTTATAAAAACCGGTCAAGAGCGAGTGGGACTCGCGCACCGAGGGTTCCGTTCCGATTTCTGAAAAAGTGTGCTATTTAGAGACATCGTTTTATTTTTCTTGTAATCTTTACATAAACTTTTATCACATAGAATAATTTCAGATTTTGTGCTTTGCAAACTTCGGAGATAAGGGGGGGGAACGGTATTTTTTATTACATTTTTCATTAAAAGTCGAAAACCATGTGGCCTAAAAAAAAGAAAAAATATGTTTGAGAATGTGAAAATAGCGTTCTTTCATATGATACCCCACATGCCCTAGTAGCTCCACTTTTAATTTTTAAGACCACCTTTCAGTCCATGTTGCAAAAAAAATATAAATATTTTTATTTCTTTTTTATTTGCAAAATAGTTGGGTAAACGTCATCTAAAACTGTTCCAAATTTCAAGTTGATAGCATTAGTAGTTCTTGAGATATCCAGCTGTGACAGACAGACAGACAGACAGACTGAGTCACACCATAAGGGTTCCTTTTTTACCATTTTGGTACGGAACCCTAAAAAAGGATTGCTTAGGTAAGGCATTTACAGAATATTATTTTGTAGACATTGAAACAAATCGAATCCTACCCCAAAATATCACATGAATAAAAGATGACCTTCCACGTAATATATCATCCCACGTATGTTATGTTTATACATCGATAGACATTTATAATAATATTGTTCGTCATTTTTGTTTTATGTGTTGTACTTGTACACAGGTACAAATAAAAATACAATGTTTGTAATAATATAAACGAAAGATGAGACTTGACGAGCGCAGTACCGTAAAAAGAAAGAAAAAGAAAGAAAAGAAAGAAATACGTTTATTTGCGGTAAACATGACGCAAAGCACAACAAAATAAAATAACAATTTGTAAAACAAGTTTGGGGAAAATATGCGTCACATGTACGCAAAACGGCCACCGCTCAGCATAATGCCGCGACCCCATGCGAAACGGAGCCCCAGCGCTGGTTTTCAGCGATAGCCGGCGTTGACGCGATGACGAGAAAAATGTAAAACGATGACGTAAAAGAGTTACCGTGGAGTTTCTTGCCCCCTCGTTCTTCTCCATAGAGATCTACGTTTTGGAATGGGCAACTAGCTTCAACTTTCCGACTAACTGAGCGACTCTTTGACAATTCAAAAGTGCCTGTAATTGGTTTAATTGAAATAAATGCTTTGAGTTGGAAGGTAACACAAACCTATTTAAATATTATTACTAACTGGCTGTTCCCCGCGATTTCGTTCGCGTGGAACGTGGAATTCCTAAGTTAGTAAAATAATAATATAATTTTAATAAAACTCCCTCGTCCCCCCGACCCGCCGCGTTGAATTGCCCGAGACTTCGTTTTTGCTTATCTATCGTTCTTTCAGACTTTTTTTTTTTGCTCGGCTCCTAAGGGTCGTAGCGTGATGTTAAATAGCCTACCATTCTCGAGAATTGGGCAACTAAATGCAAAAATAATTTATCAAATCCGACTTTTTGTTCACATTTTCATGGATTTTATTTTTTTGCGCGGAACCCTAATTATTTTTCAGAAATAAAAGTAACTTATGTTACTCCTTATAATATCAGCTACCTGCCAGTGAAAATTCTGTTAAAATCGGTCCAGCCGTTTCAGAGATTAGCCGGAACAAACAGACACAGACAAAAATTTTAAAAACCGTTTTTTTTTGTTATGAGTACCGTAATTATACTTTCATATGCATTTAATAAAAAGCTGTTATTTTTACATTACAGATACTTCAATTTTATATATTTGTAAATGTAGAGATAGATAAAATATCTATCTCATGTTCCCAGACAAAGTGAATTTCACGTCGTAACCAACGTTATTATTATATGTATTTCTTTTTACAAAGCTTAAAGAAGATTGTTCTTTGAACCGCAGTTATTATAATAGGTATGTTAACACTTGGGTTGCTGAACTCAAATAAGGTAGGATTATTTAGTAGAATGAAGAGCTCGTGGCTAAGTAATAACAGCCGCACGGGCGATCAATCAGGTTAACTTGCGCTACTGGGGTTCTTCCATGGATGGGTGACCATCTTTACATACTGAGACTCCTCCGTGTGTCGCGTGGCCCCGGCTGTCATTCGTGGATCTTTGATAGTCGTTACGGGTCATCAGAAGCCCGAAATTCTGACAACCAGGGATTACCAAGGGGCATCGTATTATTCAGTTACTGGGTTGTAGAGGTTAAATAGGTAGTCGTTCCATGCTAAATAGTGGTATTTAGCTGCATCCGGTTAGACTGGAAGCCGACCCCAAAACGGTTGGGAAAAGGCCCACCCGTGGGGACAATACAGGTTGAAAAAAAAAACCAATAATTCATCAAATTTCGCGGTTTTCATTGAAAAAGTCACCATATGTAAGCTATGATATACAGTAGAGTTTGACAAGACTATTTCTTTGTTTAACCATTTATGTACATACATATAAACAGCCAAAAGAAAAATTACAGAAAAATACACACAAAGATGATGCTCATCTAAAGCAATCTCTCAAGTTATCATTTTCAAATTCTCCATTCATAAAAAGACTTGACATTTATTTAAAGACGGAAAATCTAATGTTGTTGAATAAGTTACCTATTAAAGAGTACTAACATGACTGTGTTATCAAAACATGTCAAGCAATTGCTCGGGCAATTCCCTGGAAACTAATTTTGAGCCCTTTTCAGGAGAGGTCGCCCCATTTCAAAAAGTTTTAGGAACGACTGTTTTCGACATGTGTTAACACGACATTACCCTGGAATATCGGTTTTACAAAACTAAGTATAGAATAAGTAGAGTGATGTAGAGTCAAATCGCCAAAAATTAGTACACATCGTCAATCAATATCAATCAATCTGCCTAGCCTTTTCCCAACTATGTTGGGGTCGACTTCTAGTATAACTGGATGAAGCTGAATACCAGTATTTTACATGGGGCGACTGCCTGTCTGACCTCCACAACCCAGTTACTGAAGAAGCTCTTGGCTATTATGCCATTGGCCGTCACGACTATCGGCACAACGTTTGCTGTATCCACATCCCACATGTCGACCTAAATCCTGAATTATCAATCTATCTGTGTGCTAAATTTCAATAAAATTCATTTTGTAGTTTTTGAATGAAAGAGTAACAAACATCCATCCATCCTCACAAACTTTCACGTTTATAATATTAGTAGGATTAGTATATCTAACCACCCCAATAATTTAAGCAAGCATACCTAACTTAGTTTGCAAAATTAATAGGGACTCTATTTTTAGCCACTCTAAGCAGCAATAATAAACACATGTTTTATACAAACAACTGTAGAAAACGACTCGTACTAAACACTAATGTGCCACCATTAGCAACATTGCCTTCGTTACGGCTCTACTGCTTATATTGCGCTGAGCAATTCTTCCAGCCTAGTTGCGCCTAGGATCAGTTAGAAAAATACATTCAAAAGAAAAGTAGACACCGAATTCATCAGGAATAACATTATTTTCTGTTTCATATTTGTGGCCTTAATACGAGTTTTTATTTGTACTTACTCGATCGCGTTTATGTATGTCAATAATTTGTATGGAATAATAATTGTATTTCCCATTACACCAGACAGCGGACGGATTTTTTCTCCTACAGAGTAAAATACCGTATTGTCAAGGAGTCGGTCAGTTAGTCAAAAAGTTGAAGCTAGCCCGTTTGTTTGCCCCTACGTTTTGAATTGCCCGAATTGGGCAATTCAAAACGTAGATTTCTATGAGAGATAAGAAGAACGGGCAAGAAACTCCGAGGGCACTCTTTTAATAGGTACAAAATCCTCGGTACTTTATTCCTGTTGCCTATTAACTGTTTAATGAATCATAGAGATCCGATTATGTCTACACTTAACAATAATATCGATTGCATACAATCTCATTATTACCTTCCTTTTACGATACCTTTCAGGTGTCGTCTTGCCATTTTCACACAGTAAAATGTTTTATAGCTTCTTACAATTTTACGGTTCCGTGACATATTGCCATACTGTGGGGTTATACAAGGGGTTCTTAACAATACGACAATGCTTTTGTCAGCGGTGCTCATAAATATAATGTGAGGTAAAAAGAGGTATCGAGTTATCGACTTGGAAATAAATGTCAAATTATATTTTAAGAGTTTTGGTTCTGGAGGCTTGTGATGTAATCGTCTAAAATTGTTAGGGTTTGTACACATGGAGTATGGGTTCAAAGCACATTTGCTTCGAAAAGATTCATGAAGGTGAGTTATTTCTATGGAATTGTGTGGTTTTAGATGTTTGAGTCCGAAGTGACATTGATGACATTGTGGCGGCATATACATCGCCACATATGAACTACGCATCACAATGACATGACGTCACGCAACCTACATCGCGCAATCATAGTTCACCGCGCGACTAGCATATACAGGGTGTTGCTTTTAAGGTGTCAAGCCAGTGCGAGCTGATAGCAGAGTACAATACCTATCGATTTAACCCCCATGTATGTTTTACGATTTTTGTAATTTTCCAGTTCTAATTTTTTTTCGATATTTTTCCTAATTCAACGAAATGATGGCTTTAAAAAATGATATCCTTTTTTCGGTCAACTTTGAACAAGAATGTACTAAATAGGGCATTATTTGCTGAAATCGGTCGTTGAAAGTGGCGTATCTGAAATCTTGTGATTTTCATATTTTATAATTTATTATTATCTTTGCATATTTTTGTCAATCCTAATATTTACTATTCCTCAACGTTTAAGCAGAGCTCAGTTGATAATAAAAACATACATTTTATACCTACTATTATCCTTAACCACTACCATTGATATGAAATGGGGGATCCAAAATAACTCGAAAATTACAAAAAATCGTAGAACATACATGGGGCTTAAATCGATAGGTATGGTACTCTGCTATCAGCTCGCACTGGCTTGACACCTTAAAAGAAAAACCCTGTATACAACGTCCCGACATAAACCGTCGGGCAGTTGCCCACCAGACGACACACGTCTGGTCGGAGGATCCTCCCTTTTCTATGGAGGATGAGTGAACTTTACACCCTGTTCCTCATGCCTCTATAACGTTATAGTATATCGTGACATCTGCCTAGCCTTTTTCCAACTATGGGGTCGGCTTCCAGTCTAACCGAATGCAACTGAATAACAGTATTTTATTCAGACCCGTAACGACTGTCAAAGATCCACGAATGACAGCCGGGACCAACGGCTTAGCGTGCTTTCCGAGGCACGGAGGAGTCTCGGTATGTAAAGATGGTCACCGATCCACTAACCAACACCGGCAAGCGTAGCTTAACCTTACGGATCGACCCGTGCGGCTGTTATTACTTAGCCACGAGCTCCTTGTACCCATGGATATAGTTATAGAAGTATCCTTTCTTTCCAGTGTTGACTGACGACTTCCCAATTTTCATCCAATTATTTATTCCCTTATCCTGGGAAACGTAAATACAGCTCAGTGTAATAAAATAATTATTTCGACTCTAACAATAGACCCTTTTTAACCAAAAGCTTCTCGCATTCCCTCAAATACGCTGTTAACCTATTTAAATTACCAAAATAATCACATTTAAACGTTATTAACGACTGTTGAAGTGTAATATCTGCCTTCGTTTTAGCATTTCGACGTCATATTATTCCCATTTCAAAATGTACAAAACTCGATTACAAGAAAACTCAAGGCTTTTGGGAATGGCCCTTAGTTCTATATTCCTTCGAAATTGAACCTTAAAATGTACGAAAAATGGTTGAAATTGCGAAAATCTTAGGTGAGCTTTGAAGTATTGTTTAGAACCGGAATCGATCTTTAGACGGATTTGTTTGTATGTGAGTTTGAACTTTGACTTCATGGTTATTTGGTTGGAATTGGAAAATCCTTTTGCAAAGTCAGAGTTGTTGTTCAATACCGGGATCGGTCTTGGATTATCTGCATGTGAATTTAAATCTTCACACGTTAGTTATATGGTTGATGTTTGATCAGCATGTTATGAGCTCATTATTTGATGTACTATGAGTACAGCTGCATTGCAAATATGGTATATTTATCGGCAAGGCGCGTGTTTGTTGTTTACCAAGCATGGTTTGTTTGTTTGAATTAATTGTTTAATAGAGATTTGGGAATGAAGGTAAATACTATCATATATTTTGTACTTGGTTACTACTACATACTTGGAGAAAATCGATAAAACAGCGACAGAATGTTCGGACAACCACGTCCAATCCGTGCCATAAAAGATGAGACTTGACACAGCACGTAGTTTGACTTGCGCAGTAGATTATAATTCTCTGATTCTGATTATTCTGATTTATAGGACTCTTTAGCGGTATGGGGTCTGAGACGGGAAGGGACCGGGCGTCATCGGGGCGGCGGAAAGAGCGCGGGAGGCGCGGTACTGCGCTCGTCAAGTCTCATCTTTCGTGGTACGCATTGCCATTAATTATCTACAATAATTATGTAGAAGGTGATAGTACAGTCAGCCACAGCATTAGCTGACCCATCCTTGCATAAATGGTTGAGATTTTTTAGAAAACGAATCGATAGAATTTTATAATTCTTTTATATTTTATTTAAACACCTATAATAAATAAAATATAAAATTATTTATATATAAGGTGTAAAAAAATTAACTGCAAGAACTTCGTCCACATACTCGACATCGAAAAACAAACACATTACAAAAAAAAATTTGAATGGAATCGCGAAAAAAAAATCAGCTGTTCAATACATTTATGTTCGCATAATTCGTCAAAATGTACTGAACAGCTGATTTTTTTTTCGCGATTTCAGGTTTGGTCCCATAGTAAAAGTTGTTCGTAATGATGAGTACAATGACCCCTTAAGAGGTTGTGGGTTATTTATTTTACACCTTGTAGAATTATGAAATTTATGCAAGGGTGGGTCAGCTAATGCTGTGGCTGACTGGGCTTAAATTAAATAAGTATGATTATAGACAATTTGTAGGGAAACTTGGAAAATGTCGGAGAAAACTTCACAGAAACCTAACTGGCCCTGGTTGGTTTATTTTCAGTTTTCGCTCATATTTGTAGGTGTAATTAATTGTAAAAAAGGCACCATTACACGACTTGTCTCTTATCTCAGCCAACTTTAAGTAATCCATCTCTACATCAATTCACAAACCCAAAAATAGCCTAAGAACTCTAAGAAATAGCCTCCAGGTCCATAATTAAAGAGCCTCATCCTCGGGCGACCAACTTTATTTTATAACTATAACACATAGACTCCACACAACGTATGTAGAGATGCTCTATTTGATTACTCGCCATTGAGACGATGTTGCTCTACAAAGATTACGACGAAGACGACAGAACAATTGAATAGTGAGCCTACAGAAGGTCAGCTTTATACAACGGGCGAAAACGCACGCACCCATAGACACGCTTCACGTATAGCGGATTTCATTTGGTTTAAATTATGTTTTTCTTTAAACTATTTTATTATGTTAAATAGATTCATTTATGTTTTGTGAATGTTAATACGTTGTATGCCTTGTAGACACATAGATGTTAAGATTTGCTAACCATTTTCTATTTTATTAAGTACATACCTGGTTTTTGTCGAGAGGGCTACACTTTGGTGCCTATAAGGGCCTTAAATTAGCACACCTCCGCCACAAAACCACAATAGCTCAATTCAGCTGACTCGCATGAAGTTTCGCTACAATAGTAGCGGAACTTCAGCGGAGCATCAATGTGGTTTCGTGGCAGAGGTAAGGTTCTTAACGTATTTTTAAAAGAGTAACCGAGTTTCTTGCCGGCTCTTCTTCATAGGAAACGACCAACTGAAACTCTGCACCTAGCTTCTGACGTTTCATAAGTGTCCATGTAGGTATAGGTGAATTAAAATACTTAGACACCAAAATTTTACATTTTATATTTTCCTCAAGAAACCATGTAAGACACCAATCTACATGGTCTTCTCATGATCTGACCAATATTATGTCTGGACTTTAAAAGAGACTGTGACCTCTGAATTTGTTTCGGCCTTTCTTCTCAGAGTAGTCAGATAGGAAACGCCGACCTCATCTAGTTTTTATTCAAATATGATTGTCGTGTAAAAGTGTTTGTACAAACCTACTTACAGAAATAAATCATTTATCATTTATTTCTAGAACTGAATTGATTTGTTTGTGATCGCCGTATGTACGCGTCTATGTATGCGTGGGTCTGTTTCCGCTCGTATAGAGCCGAGCTTCTGTACAATACTATTCTGTGTCAGAACTATGTGGATGTCGTAAGGTGCTTTTCCTGGTACTAAAGGTACTAAAGTAGGATGTAATTAAGGTAGTATGGAGCAGGAAAATGAGGATTATGCTAAGCAGAAGTGGTTGTGCTCGTGAGCAGAGAATGTAAATGAAAAGGTGAAACGTACTTGCGGGATGTTAGGAAAGTCTTTCGGTTTTCAGTGTTGGATGAAAGTTGTATTTATGTAATATACAGTAGAAATGTGTTTGGAAGGTTACTGTGAGAAGAAAATCCCATCTTTGACACTACCTGCTGGTGACATACGGGGCGATTTTCTTATAACTAGCCAAATTTTCACAGGGTGTGTTCTATCCATGAATATGAACAACTTTCACAATGGGACAAACTCTGAAATCACGAAAAAAAATCAGCTTTTACATACAAAAGTTCAATACATCTCTCTCTCCCTCTTCCTGGCTATGTATGCCACATGGTAGTAGCACAGTATAAAAACATATGATGTATAGACTGTGGTAGTATGGTCAGCCTCTTCCACTTCGCTCTATCCTTGACATTGTCTTCTATAATACCTACCCGACCTAAATGTATGAAACAGCAGATTTTTTCCCATGAGTTGGTCCCATAGTGAAAGTTGTTCATATTTATATTTTTAAATTTGGCTAGTGATAACAAAATAGCTCTGTAACTATAATAATCCAGGACAAAACTTTGACCCTGTCTATTATTATAAAAGTAAGTAAATGGCAGACAAAAAGAAGAGGCTAATAAATTATTTTTCAGTGTAGATTTGCAAATGAATGAGGAAACTGACTAAAGCTACGACCATGGTGAGAGCAGCGGACGTAAAATGATAATGCATCATAGGTATTATCTCAAATTGCTCTGAATATTGAATCGCCTTTTTATTTTACCAATTATCATCTGCTTAGCCTTTTCCCAACTCTGTTGGGGTCGGCTTCCAGTCAAACCAGTATTTTACATGGAGCGACTCCCTATCTGACCTCCACAACACAGTTACTGAGTAATACACATGCCTCTAGATGGTACAAAGCTATGCAAGTAGCTGGCATGCCATATGGAAGTTGTTATGGCACACAGATTGTTCTAAATGATCTCAACAACTAAGAAAATTAAACTTTGTCTCAATTGGATAAAGTTCTTGTCAGAATGACAGTTGTCGTGTACTGTCTTCATTCTGAAACATTCCTTGTGTCATTGAGTTAATATTTCATTTTCATAGTTTTTTAGATCATTTTGAACAGTCGGTTCGTCCCGATATTATTGACGCTGACTGCACCAGCTAAGTACAGGCATGTGTATTTTCGATCTAATTTAGTAGGATTGAAATTCAAAACAAAATAAGAGTTTATAAAAAAAGAACAGAATTTCACCGAAGCCTAACTAAACAAATGAACATCGAAATTTAATCACAGACAAGAATTCAGGTTTCGAATGTCAACGAAAATATTATAGTAATATTACCACCATGATTATTACCATAATTATCACAAAACCCATGGTTATTACCGGTAATTATCATCGGGATTAGGGACCGGTATTTCCGTGGCCTACTTCAAAATTATATGGCTTGGGGTTTCGGTCAAATGAGGGGCAGAGTATCGATCCTGTTGGGACGCGGTTTAGTAAAAAGTTAAATATGTTGGTACTTACGTGATTGGATAATTATGTAAGAATGGAAGTAGGGTACTTCATAACTGAAGTACTGGGAACTGTACCTATGCTATAACACTTTTTTATAGCATAAGTATTTAAAGTCATATTACAGTATTTTTAAATCTTTTGGGATACCTTAGAAACCATTTCGTGGCTAAGGTGATATTATTGAAAAAAATTTGCTTTTTCTTCATGGTGTACTTATTAAGTTTATGGAATAGGGATTTAACATTTTTTGGTTTTTTGACTATTTATATGGCCTAATATCCTAGACATGAGGTGTTTCTAAAGCTGTAAGAATCCATCTTAAGTTTACAAAAATAATGCTTTATTTTGCTGAAAACTCTGTTAACGCTTTCAGTTCATAACAGGGCCATAATTAAGTAATTTAAAGGAACTAACTAAGAAACTATATAAAACATAAATTCATTGGACTTCCATTCCGGCAAATCTTGAAATTAAAAGTAAACAGTACCTACCTATAAGTTCGTGCTTGTGATCAAGTGTAAGTTTTAAGATAAAATTAACTCACAAATTAACTAACAAACAAACAAAGTAAGTACTTGCTAATGAAGTTTCCTGTGTTTCTACGAACTTCCAAGATTACCTACCATTAATGAACTTACTTAAAACTTAGAGAGAAAAAATCTAAAATGTTAAAATTGGGATTTTTCTCTTCATACCTCTATAATTTTCGTGGTTTAAAGTCGGAAAAACTGTAATTTTCATCGATACTTAAAACATTAGTAGTTTTAAAGTATTGTAACTTCCAAACGTACTGACAACAGCAGACCGGGTTATACCGAACTGTCAAATTTCGACCAAATGATTTTAAACCTTAAAATGTTGATGATTAAGTCCAAAATCGAATGAGAAAATTTGACAGTTTGTGGTAACTTGACCTGCTGCTGAGCACAACTCTAAACCGCTTCTGCACCCGCTTTTTTTCACCATAAAACCAGCAACCTTTAGCTAATAAATTCACTTCATTCATTGAAATCGGATAGCCGACGAATTTCCATTTACATGAGAATTGCTTCAAGGTTTCCCTAGCTCTCTACAATGGGCCCATTATAACTTGGACCGTGATGAAAAAGAGAAGCTAAAGTTTAATGTCTAGGATTTGACGTATCGTTGCTTTGTGCTCGCTAGTAGCGCCACTTTGAAATGTCAGGATATTTTGGTCGGTCCATGCTTCTTTCGCAAGGTATTAAAATGTAACGTTTTTCTCAATATTTCGTTGCTCGCACGTTAAGTTTCAATATAATATTGCGTTAGTTCACCGCGTGCCATATCGATGGTTGGCCATGATTTCTTCAGTTAATATAAGTTAAAGTCAAAGTCAAATCATTTATTTCAAACATAGAAGGCACTTTTGAACGTAAAAATTTACAAAAAAAAAATAGATTTGATTCTAGTCGCCCCCTCCAAAAGGTAGTTTCGTATGGAGAAGAATGGGCAAGAAACTCCACGTACGTACGTGTGTGTAAGTACTGTGTTTTGTTATGATCGTGGCTACATAAAATATCGCGGGTATTAGCATTATGGTAAGGTTTGTGTTAAGATAAGACAAGATATATTTATTTGCTCAAATGTGTACATAAACAAGAATAAATTTAAAAAATACAGGTTCAGTTCAGACATGTTTGCCACATAATATGTCGTGCAAATATGAATAGTTATGATTATGATTGTTAACCAAGCGGTGCTGGTAGAGTCGAGAAAGTTTTTAAAGAAACTCAAATACTTAGGTAAAAGTAAAAAAAAAAATATTCATTCAGTATTAATAATTGGTAAAATATTACCATAAAATCTTAGAAATAATTTACAAAGTGTAAATAGTATATATTTTTTTTTATAATTTATTCATTAATTCAGTAGTACAATTACATTTTTAGTACCTGGTCGACCGAGCTCTGCTCGGGTGAAAATAGAGAAAACGAATTTTCCCAGAAATTTGACCTAGCTAGATCGATTGTTCGCCCTCGTAAACCTTTTAAAGCAACTTTCATCGTAATCGTTACAGCCGTTTTCGAGAACTACTTAATATTTGTGCTCCATAATTTATGCTGTGGTAGAAGTAGAATGTGTGTACACAACTTATAAAATTATTGACATCACCTATGTAAAACTAAGTACATACCTGCATTGTTACAAATAAAAAAAACTGCTTCTGTTATTTTTTTAAGTTTATACTAGAACAGTATATATGCAGCATTTTATAACAAACAATTTTCAATTTGTCAGCTTATTTTCATCTCAAAAGTTCTATTTCTCAGTGAACGTGCCAAAAAACTCTTAATGGCAACAATTCAAATGCAAATATAGTTTAATCCCTTTATATTTCGCGTGCCCAACAAGAAAAACGCAAAAAAAAAGGCAAAAAAACCAAAGCCTTTGTATTTTAGCTGGTACGCTGACGTATAAAAAATCTAGTTTGTTCAAAACACTGAGTTTTCCACGGCAAAAAGTAAGTTATTCTGTTAAAACTGCGGGCACGAGAACAGAAATACAAAATACAAAACTGTATTTGTACAATAACTTTCAAAGTATACACGTGTGATTTTTTTATGCAAATGCCTACGTGTGCTAATATTTGTTGTGGATTTTACCGAGACAGAATTAACGGGGAATTGTGAAACGGGTTTTTTTGTTTGGTCCAAATGAAATCATGGCATGTTTTTTCAAAGAATCAAGGCAATGTCCATAGATTAATTTGTACAAAAAAAAGTGTTCATTTAGAGGGTTCAAAACATTTTCCAATGTTGAGAATACATTGTGGGGAGTAGATTGATATACTTATCATATTTTTAAAAACCCGGATACTTACTTAAAATATTTCGAAAGGAAATTATCAGTTTTTCGTTGACCATTTTGTATTTATAAAAAAAAAAACGAAGTGACAAGTGACACTACCGGATGACCGGATCTATCAAACTGACAGACAAGTCAGATGTGTTTTCTTGTTTACAGTTGAAAAAGTACATTGAAATCCGTTGAAATCATTATTTGTGACATTTTCCATAAAACGATGATGACTTGCGTGACGACACCAACCCTAAAGATACCTAAAGATTATGTCTACCGGTGGAAGACGTCAAATTAATATCAAGCTTGTGTAAATATTGATGTACGAACCTTAATCTGTTGAAAGTGTAATAAGTTCATATGAAGTGATATAATAACACCAGTTTAGGTCTACTTAATAAAAAAAACAACATCTTGATATTTGTCTTTATTCCTCTTCTACAAGAAACATGATTTTAAATGCTGAGCTGGTAGTAAAATGTTATCCTGATAGGTACCTTGCCCATCCCAAATACCAAACAACTGTTATTACATGGGCACAACAACCGATCGTTCGGCGACAAACTATGCAATTACAGCAATACTCTAGGATGCGGTGCGTTAGACTCAAGTATACGACGGGAATGGTGAAGATTGAGGTCACAGTTCATACACCTCATTGTCCAATTCGTAAATCAAAATCCAGTGTCGAGAATATAAGCACAAAGTCAAAGATAAGCGTGAGATTCAAAAGTCTGTGGTAGAAGCCGAGAGTTTTCAGGGTAAAGCAGAGATCAAATGTCCAACAGAGTAACAAAAATCCGTTAAAGAAAGCGAAAATTACACCTAAGCAAGAATACACGCACCACAGTCGACGATCAAAGATAGTCTGGCGCATAGGTAATATACTATATAAAGTACTAGTCTGGCGATCTGGCGATGGTCTGCCCACAGAGTACTTTGAATATATGGGTCTGCCTCAAAGAGTATAACTAATAAATAGGGCGAATGGTGCCCTCTTACGGTATTTTTATGCAAACATTCGCAATAGCGCCGTCTACAATTTATATCCGAGCTAACCAGTCTATAGCTAGATAATAGGTACCAAACCTAAAATCCCAAAAAAAAAATCAGCTGTTCCGTACATCAAACTCGACAAAATATAGGGAGCAGCTGATTTTTTTTTTATACGTCCATGATTGTAGGTACTGGATGGAACATTAGTTGACGCAACCGCATATCAACGGTAACAAAACCATTTTCAGCGGAACTGGCTTAATATAATAGGTTTCACAGAGGACAGGATCTGCTTTTACTAGTTTTGTTACCATTAATATGCGGTTGACTTACTGTCAATACATGTAGGCTAGTCTTTCATAGAAAAGTGAAACAAGGAAATTGAGCCACACGCAGGTCAAATATTGTGCATATTTAATTTTCAAAAAACTACATAGGTACAGTTAGGTTCTTACTGAATGACAAAGAGACCATAGTTATAAAACTATTATGTACCTAAGATCTATGTTCTGTGTTTGGGTTTGGTTTCTGAACTTAGTTCTTCGAGTGGACCATCGTGAGCCATGGCGGCCGTGGGTGGTTATTCCAACCAGCCCACCTCCCTCCAGAAGTTGATCACGTCTCCTGATCTGTTCCAAACATCTTTGAAAGATCTGGTTGTCCCGAAGGTTTCTGTTCTAATCTGGGTGACGCCTTTGAATAAACTCAAAGAGCACATGCGTAACGGTTTACGTTTATTGTTTATGTATCTTTGAGTTAAATTATTATAATCATTTTATTAAAGATTCAATATTTTTATTCTTATGACACATAAGACAGTGACAAACAGGATGACATGACATAATTTATAAAGAAATAAATAAAGTCGAAGCAAAGAGGCCACATATATAACACAGAAAAAGACCAGTAGGTACATAATTAATATCTTATTTAGTTTAATGTTTAAAATTATTAAAATATGCTCAATTTTATTATTATAATGTAAAATAAATATTATTACGGTATTTAAGTTATACACTCAAGTAAGCCCCCTGGCGTAAGTGTTTAATCCGTGTTTAATCTATGGTCTAGCGGGTCTTACACTGGCAGCCGCCGTTTCGTTCTGAAATAATGAGCTCTTCGTTAAACTATTTGCTTTTAACATTATATTTTTTATCATAGGGTTATAAAATATTGTAGATGCCAGAAGATACTCTTTAGGCACCCAAGAGTATAAAAATTTAATTCCAACTTCTCTACAAATCTTTATTTTTTTGTACAAATCATGCCATCATTCTTTGTAGCAGGGCGTGTTTAATGGCCTACAACATCGAATTCTTATTGAGTATTTTATTTTCAGGAGTAAACAGAAACTAGTCTAGAGATGACGTTAGTTTTTTTTTTTCATTTAATTACAGTCAGCAACAGAAGTCGGTTAACACTGACATCATCTAAATTAACACAAAATGATACGATAACCGTCTTTTCAGCATTTCATTTATTAGTTAAGAGTTAATTTTCTTTAAAATTTACGTTTGCTCCGATTTTAATGAAGGCTTTTTTCTCAATAATTAAGATTTAGAAAACTCACGTATTAATCGACTTTTGTTGCTGCCCGTACCTCCATTATTTATTAAAAGTATTGGTAACTGTGCTAATTTAAACAAGCTCTGCAAATCTTTATTTTACAAAACAAGAGATACTTCAGGATTTAGTTGCTTTGATAATTTTGATAAAATAGTACAGTGGTTGGAAAAATAACCTCAAAGTTACAAGCAAATAAGTCAAACTGAAACTGAAAGCAATTATTTCACCATTTTTAACCGACTTCTAAAAAAGGAGGAGGTTCTCAATTCGGATGTTTGTATTTTTTTAGGCGCTTTTGAATTGTCAAGGAGTTGGTCAGTTAGTCAGAAAGTTGAAGCTAGTTGCCCACTTCAAAAACGTAGATCTCTATTAAGACTGTGGTCGCCTATTTTCGCGCTCGGATTTTAAACATCTGACGCTCGACGCCGCGTAGCGAGTGCGCGTGTGTGCGTTTTTCCTCATGTACGGCACACAGTTGCGATGCTGCGACGACTAAACGATCTTGATCTGTAGCTATGGCGTACCTATATTTTTTTGAAGTAAAAGCTAGAGGTTTACGGAGAAAATAAAAAGACTGTCCACAATACATTATTAGTGTATTTTAATTAAATTTATACAAATATGGATGAAGAAAATAATATTATTATTATTCGGTGTCTTTCGTTTTTTATTTACTTTCTTTTTTTTTGCCACCGACTTCCGAAATCAAAGTTATTTTTCACTTTGTAGTGATTTATGGAAGTCGGTTTTTTTTTTGTTAAAAAGTTTTTATTTCTCGCTTTTTAGTGGGTCTGTTTATAATTTGTATAAGTTACAATAGTCTAATGTCAATTGCTCATCACATGTTACAAAATATTGCTTTTCCCGATGCTGGGACGTTAATTGTTGAGGAGTTCTGCTGGTAAGAACCAGGAGAACTCCTCAACAACCACTCACCACACGCATTGTGTGACGAGCGGAAATTGCTTAGCAAAGCAACCATATTAAAGTAATCGAATCGCAACCCGTGAAATATTTATCATTGAGTAGTTCCGGTAGCCATCTGTGGTCTTCATCATCAGTTCCACTTCACCAAGTGGTGTTTTCCGAGAGCAAATGCACGAGCTACTATAAAAAATACCCAAATCGCTATAGGTGTGCCTATAATATTTGAAGAGTTCCTTCGATTTCTCCAGGATCCCATCATCAAAACTGGATTTTGACAAAAATGGGACCATTTGGGAAGTATACCCTTTCCAACAAAAAAATATTTTTTCAAATCGTTTGGCAAGCGACGGAGTTATGCGCGAACAAACATAAAAAAAAAAAAAAAAAAAAATACAAACATCCGAATTGAGAACCTCCTCCTTTTTTAGAAGTCGGTTAAAAACGGACAAGAAATGTCAAGGACACTCTTTTAAAAAAAGATATTACAAAATCTTGGGTAAATGATTCTTGTTGTTTCTAGCTGAGAACATTGTTTAAAAAACGATATGAGTAAAACAATAGGGATGATGAATAAAAATTTATTTTTTGTCCGTCATAGAGATTATTAAGAAATATTGGACACGTATTTTTTATTTTTTTACGTAATCAAAAAATTTCGGCGATACATTGAGTTAAAATATGGCATGACGTCACGCGTAGCTAGGTTTTATACGTACAAGTGACGTAGCGAGCCCCCACTCCCCAACTTTAATGCGTGATAGCTAAGTATTTTTTTATTAATATGATAAAGCAAAAAATACGTGTCTAATATTTTTTTATTATCTGACTGACGGACTAAATAGATTTTCTTTTTTTTTACCCAGGCATCATCCCTATTCAAAGTAACCTAATTCAATCACAAAACTTAAGTAGGCATAAAAAGAAATCGTTTCCGTTCCCAATCACAAGAAAAATTAGGTCCCTTGATTGGCGAAAGTTTTTGCGTGGGTAGTTACGTAGTCAGTCTTGATTAAACGTCAAATGTGGCGTGGAGTGGACTGAAGTACCGGTGGCTATCGACAAGTGTCCCGATAAGTGACAGCCGTTTCGATAGGAATCGATTTTGTAGAGAACTTATCGATGCTTGTGAATTAGTATCGATTAATTTGTAGAACAAAACACAAAACACACTTAACTAGCGAGATTATGTGTGTTATGTAATATATAGACACCTATTTATAGTATACCTGTAAGTAGCTTGTTGAATGATATTTTTTGTGAAAGCAAAATGCATTATTTTGTTTTTTATTTGGGAAAGGATGGGTGCATTTACAGTGGGTAGTCAAATAATTACTTTTTTAAAACAAAAGTATGTTTATTAAATAAAATGCGTTATATTCACAAAATGTTTTTTCTACGAATTGTAGGCCGATGTGCAAGGTACGATTATTTTTCATTACCTAACAATTTGCACTTTTTTTTCGTTTACAATTTGTAATTTTCACTAGGTAGGGAAAAAGCTAGGCAGTAAGGTCTCAAACCTCACTGGGGGATAGCTTCGCTATAAATTAAAGAGGTAAAGAGCTAAACCAGGGATATAATAATTTGTAACCCTCAATACACAACTTTTTACTTCGGCCCGTGGCCGCCTGACTATTCCTGTATGTGACAGCATCCATGGAGATTGCATGCTAAAACGCATAAAAAAGCCTCTACATTACATGATACCCAAAACAGTCCAAAACACAGTTCTACAGATAGTCTGCGTATTCTAACCTCCAAATTATCCGCCAGTAACCGCAACCGACGAACAATAAAAGAGTCGTAAGGACAACAGCGCTCCCTAGATTTACATAATGATTTCATTTACGCAGGGCTGCGGTGTCGTTAAACTTGGGTAGATAAATAAACATACATGTGTTGTTTCCCTAGCTTTTATTGTTGTCATCAGTCTGTTAGAGGGTTGGTTGGTTAAAGTGGTTTTGGCTGTACTGCTGTTATACCAGGACGAAAAGCGTTGAAGTAAATTTGGTTTTGACCGGTTTAAAATATGACATGTATTAATTTGCCTATTAAGTATTATCATAACCCGTGTAAGTCTCGAAACTGTAGGAATATCGGAATAAAAGGTATCCTAAGTGTTAATCCAGATTATAAACTCTCTGTGTTCCAAATTTCATTAAAATCTGTTCAGTAGTTTTGTATGAAAGAGTAACAAACATCCATTCATCCATCCTCACAAACTTTTACGTTTATAATATTAAGTAGGATTTTTATAAAAATTAAATCAACGGCTCACCAGCAAACAGATAAACTCTGAGAGGTTTTCGTTGTGGCTAAAATCAAACTGTAAAAAGGCTAAAAAAACCGGTCAAGTGCGAGTCGGACTCGCGCACGAAGGGTTCCGTACCATATAATATGTATGTAATTACAAAAAAAAAAAAAAATGTTTATAAGTAGTTTATCAGCCATCTCGTTACCATAACACAAGCATTAGGTTGCTTAGCTTGGGACTAGATGGCGTTGTGTGAAATGTCCAAGGATATTTATTTATTTATTTATTTATTTATTTATATTATATGGTTAACAATCGCAAAGATAACTTTTTACTTATTTTATAATGATACTGTGAATTACATGGTTATTTTTTGCAGTTGCAGAAAATCACCCATGTTTAAACAAAATACCTTATGAATCGCCGTTTTCAGTATTGTTGCTTAAATACAGTATTTATGGTACCTACATGGTATAAAGAAGTTTCAAATTCCTAATTTGTTGAATTGTTGCGCTAGAGTTCGTACAAAAATGGTCTAAAATTTCTTAATTTTATAAGATAAAAAAAAATGTGTTTGTACTCTACTCGATGAGTTCTAGACGATGACACCCCACATGCTAGATTATTTATTTATTTTTTTTCAAAATTAAAAGTTTATTGTTTGGGGACTGACCCCTTAAACTTTTAACTTTGCTTTATTTTTATTATTTGTTGTTATAGCCGTAATAGACAGCGGAGGCTTAGCAAGTTTGTACTGGACTGTACGTGGTTGTCTGATTTCATGGATTTTAATTTTCTTGCGCGGAATCCTAATTATTTTTCTAAAATAAAAATAGCCTCAGTTACTGCTTAAAACATCAGCTATATGCCGTCAAAATCGGTGGAAATTCGTTTGGTAAGTACGATTTTTTTAATCGGATTGCGCTTTAAAATTCTTCTATACAAACTTTAACATCCCTAAACCTCATTTGAGGCGTAGTTTTGAAAAACTAATAATGACAAACATTATTACTTACTTATGCAAGTATTTGTGCTAAGTTTCAAGTTCATTAACCAAATTAATAAGATTTTTCATATAAACTGTATCTCTGTTTTCACGAACACAGATAAAGAATTTCAAAAATCGTCTGGTATGTTTCCTAACTTGACTCAAACATTATTTACCCCAATTTCAGAGTTAATCAAGCCCCCAATAAAATCCTCCGCTATAAAATTAACTTTTCACGCCTTAGGGGTAGATTTTTGAAAAACCCTGATACACGTTGTAGGTGACTACATTATAATTATTACTTACACAAAATAGCACAATCGATTGTAGTCTTCATTTTTGGTCTCAAGTATAAAAACTGAGTTTTGAGTTAATCGGACCGCGTGTTAAAATTCCTCCATACAAACTTAGACACGCCCAATCCCTCTTTAGGGGGTAGTTTAGGAAAACTCAAAATGATAAACTTTATAATTTACTTTGATGAATATTCGTGCTAAGTTTCAAGTCTATTAACTCAAGGGATAGGATTTTTCATACAAACCTTCATCCCCTATTTTACACCCTTAGGGATAGAATTTCCAAAAATCCTTCCTTAGTGGATGTTTACACTATATAAGGTATCTATGTGCAAAATTTCAACTCTCTAGGTCCATTGGTTTGGGTTGTGCGTTGATATATTAGTCAGTGACTCAGTCAGGACTTTGATTTTTTTATATATATAGATTTACCATGTTATTTTAAGACCACAGACTTCTTATAGGTTTTCCTGTAATCTATAGGTATAGAACTATTTTCTATATTTTTTTCAAAATTTTAGGCTCAGTAGTTTCGGAGATAAGGGGGGGGAATGGTCAATTTTCGTCTATTTTCTTAAATAACTTTAAAACAATATATTTTAAAATTATAAAAAAATATATTTGAGATCCTCATAGTAAGCCCTTTCATTTGATATGTCACACGATACAGTTTACAAAACTTTTTTTTTACATTTTCTTATTTTCCCCCTAAAAGTGACTCTCATATTCAAAATTCATATATTTACTTTAGCTGTACGTATTTGGGTCACAGAAATCCATATGTGTACCAAATTTTAACTTAATCGGTCTATTAGATTCGGAGCAAATTGGCTGTGACAGACGGACAGACGGACAGACAGACAGACAGACAGACAGACACACGAGTGATCCTATAAGGGTTCCGTTTTTTCCTTTTGAGGTACGAAACCCTAAAAAGCGGAAGTGACCTATCTTAAGGTTTGCTAATATATGACCTGATTCACATTGACCGGATAGCAGAAAAAACCCACTTATAGAACAGGATTTGTATGAAATAATAGTAGGTAATAATGGGTGATTCATTTAGAGGTACTTTTTTCATAATTAAAAGAAAAGTGAAAACACAAATTTTATCTGATTATCTTTATTATCATACAAAAGAACCATTCATGACATGTATTTTTTAAAGATTATTTCTTTAAAATGTTGGCGATAACTGCGGCTAACATGGTCCGTTCTGAAGTCCCAATTTTCTAGACGCGTCCGAGCATTTCGAGTGGTATTTGGCGAATATCGCGAGTAATGTTGGCTTTCTATTCCTCAATCATACTCGAGTTATCCATGTAGACTTTGGACTTTACATAGCCCCAAAGGAAAAGTCTAGAGGTGAGATATCACACGATCTAGGCTGCCAATTCAACGGTCCGAAGCGAAAAATTAACTGTGCACCGAATTTTTCTCGCAATTGGAACTTCAGAACGGACCATGTTAGCCGCAGTTATCGCCAACATTTTAAAGAAATAATCTTTAAAAAATAAATGTCATGAATGGTTCTTTTGTATGATAATAAAGATAATCAGATAAAATGTGTGTTTTCACTTTTCTTTTAATTATGAAAAAAGTACCTCTAAATGAATCACCCGTTATAAGAGATAAGTTAACCAACGCATGAGGTCTTTAAGAAGGTATATATTGAGCATCATCTGACACTTGAACTCTTCTGTCAAATTTACGAAATGACCATGAAATGACCATGAAAGGACCATGAAATGACCATGAAAGGACCATGAAATGACCATGAAAATGAGACAAACTCACGATTCAGTGTTAATTTGCCACCGACTCAAACACGAAGACGAAGAATGATATTAAACGGATGCTACTTTCAAGACCGCATAAACTGCAGTATTTATTTCAGTTGGAAATCGGTACAAAACTAAGTTTATCGCCGTAATCCAATACATCTGAAACTGGAAACTTCAGACGAAGAGGTTTAAATCGGAACTTGTGCACTGTGCAGAAATAGCAAAGTTTGAAGCGTGGCAACCCTAGATGTGCGGAGATTTCGGGTCTCTTATTTTTGGTAGGTTTTTAAAGGTCTATCAAGAAATTTTCTTGCACAGTTTAATTAATTTTTCCGAGTGGGTTTTAAGCTTCACCTAGGTAATTTATCATATGAAGGAGAGAGTTATAACTTTTATTTTTTAATTTAACTTTTTCTGCAATTTATTTTTTACAGCAAGTCATCATCTGCCTCATCTGCCTAGCCTTTTCCCAACTATGTTGGGGTCGGCTTCCAGTCTAACCGGAAGCAGCTGAATACCTGTATTTTACATGGAGCGACTGCCTATCTGACCTCCACAGACTGGTTGTCAGACTTTCGGGCTTCTGACGACCCGTAACGACTGTCAAAGATCCTCGAATAACAGCCGGGACCAACGGTTTAACGTGCTTTCCGAGGCACGGAGGAATCTTGGTATGTAAAGATGGTCACCCATCCACTGACCAACCCCGGTAAGCGTAGCTTAACCTGACAGATCGACCTATGCGGCTGTTATTACTTAGCCACGAGCTCCTCGATTTTTTACAGCAAGTGTAGTAAGTAATTTAAGACAGACTTTGGTGGTTGACAGACAGAGGTTGTCAGACTTTCGGATTTCTGACTACCCGTAACGACTGTCAAAGATCTACTAATGACAGCCGGGACCAACGGCAAAGCGTGCTTTCCGAGGTACGTCGGGGTCTCTCTATAATATATATGAAATGGATGGTCACCCATCCACGAACTAACTGCGGCACGCGTAGCTTAATCTTCGAATGACCCGAGCGGGTCATTATAATTTAGCCACGAACTCCTTTAGCCACACAGTTTTCAATCCTCTTATTCGATTCGATTCTTCATTATTTATCATTTCAGCCGAAAGACGTCCAATTACTTTTTTGACGACACGGTTGGCGCAGTGGTTGAGCGATTGACTGCTGCGCCGCATGTCGCGGGTTCGATTCCCGCACGGAACAAATATTTGTACGACCTACAGGTATTTGTTTCAAGTCTGGGTGTTTTTCTATCTATAATATGTATGTATTTACAAAAAAAAATGTATATAAGTAGTTTATCAGCCATCTCGTTACCATAACACAAGCATTAAGTTGCTTAGCTTGGGACTAGATGGCGTTGTGTGAAATGTCCAAGGATATTTATTATATTTATTATCAACCACGTTCAATATAAAAACCTCTATAAATATCTTAAAAGAAATGAAATGACAACAAAAACATGGTGGTCGTTACCGCAATAGGCTCCCCTAACAACGTCCGTATCGTTTGTTTGTCAAACGATTGGTTCACAGGTAGGTATAGGTAGGTACTTCGTGTAAGTATCATTGAAACTGTTCACAGATCTTCTATTTGTGTATTGGGAATGGAAATAGCATTTTGCTTACATAAATAGGGTCTTATGAAACAGGAATATGGGCTTTTATAACATTGATATGTATATAATATGTATTTTTAAGGAAAAGGATCACTCGTGTGCATAGAAATATAAAATAGTACATTTTGATACAAGTGGAGAACGTTTGTTATTGCATTCGAGGCGGAATTAAAACGAGTACGAGTACCAAACGACGTTTTTCAATACACTTTTGAAGAAATAAAATAAAATAACGGTAAATATTTTTGTCATGAATTAATAGGAAACTATGATTTAAATTTTCTTTTCTTTCCGCGCTTTGCTTTCGCCAGGTTGAAGGAGAAGCAAAGGTATAAAGCCGATAAACAGCCAAATATCAAAAATAAAAAAATCAAATGTTTGTGAGTTGAACACAAATAAATGTTAATTTGTTCATAAACGTTTTTTTTTATTGTAATAATGATGGTTTTTGATAATATTCTATATAGAAACATTATTTAAATATTGACGCCTAGCTCTTTGCCGAGATTAAAAGAAAACATTCACCTCCGAATAGAGAGTTGTGAATAGAGGCATTGAACCAATTTGGACTAAGTATAGGTATAAGTTATCTGTGGAAATTATTATTCCCGCACACGGGTGGGAAAATGAAAAACCGCACGCGTGCGACATACATTGCATTGTGAACCTAATCGTAGTGCGATATGAACCAGTTTTCGAGGAAGTGTATTGAAAAACTTATTTCTTATATCTATGCTCGTGTGTCTGTCTGTCTGTTCGTCAGTTGAATGGTAGACATATGAATGTTTGTGACCCAAAACACGGACGTGTAACGTTAATAAATAAATTTTGAATATGGGGTCACTTTTGGGGGGCAAATAAGAAAACTGAAAAAAGTTTTGCAATCTGTACCGTGTGATATATCAACTGAAAGGGCTCAGGTACTGTAAGAGTCTCAAATCAATATTTTTTATAATTTTAAAATAAATTGTTTTAAGTAATGTTATTTAAGAAAATAGACAAAAATTTACCATTCCCCCTGATCTGTGAAACTACCGAGCCTATTTGTTTTTAAATACAAGAAATAGTTCTATACGTATTTATGTAGATTACAGGAAAACCTATACGAAGCCTATGGTTATAAAATAACATACTAAATATCTCAATATTGTACGTACAAACTTGCATTTGCAGTTGGAATGTATAGGAGAACATGTTTTTCAACTACACTGTTAAGTTTGTTCTTAGGATAAATTCATCCCAACTACGGAACCCTTCATTGTGCGTGGTCCGACACGCACTTGTCCGGTTTTTGTTTACTTCCTACTGTGAGATGAAGCAGATGTATATAAAGACTTAGTTTCAACACTGGTGGGTCTAGACTAGAGTCATGTACCTTTTTTTTTTTTTTTTTTTTGCGAGTGTCAAAATGTATTGTATATATGGCTGTATTTTCTTATCGCGTTGACTTCGAAGCTTGATTTTTTTAGAACTCCATGGAACCATAGACTTACGTATTTGATATTAATTTCAACTTGATACCTCCACGCGTTCCTGAGAAAAAGGGTGACAGAAAAGGGTTCCTGAGAAAAAGGTTTACCTCAAAGGAAAGAGCGATTATCATGCATGTTTTCAAAAATATTTGAACAAAAAATGCACCCTTCGTTTTTTTTTTAAATAAGGTTTTCAAAAATGATTTATGATTTTTTAAAATTTATATGAACTTTAAATGTCTGTAAAAAAAATGTCTAACGACACAGAGGCCTAAAACATGTTTTGCTAGATTGCTTACACATTACTTTAATTAAATAAAATAAAAATGAATTCATTTATCATTCAATTTAGCTATAAATAACCAGTTTAGTTAAAATTTTGGCAATTTTCGAAAAAAATCTTAAAAATTAGGTTAAAAAAAATGGTAAGACTTCGTCTAAGACAACCATGGCTTAAATTGTTCTAAACTGTCTGTACTATCTTCGCTTTAAAGCTTTGCACCCATCTTCCAATCACCTTGTATATCTGAATAACAAAATCTCCCAGGCTCAATTCCAATATCCCCTAAGAACTCCATTAGAAAACTTGCAAGATGATTCATCAAAATGTTCACGGGGTAGCGCAGAAAATTGAATTTTCTTACTAAAGTATCTATTACATCGAAGGTTGCTAAAAAGGGTCTGAGAAGGGTGCTTGGTAGGCCCTACACGTATTTCACGTTTGGTAAAAGACTTGTAACTACCTAATTTACTAGCTTTACCTACGGCTCTGCCTACGGGAAAAGTTTTTAATTTTCCGGAATCAAAAGACCCCATATCCTGTACGAAGCTACATTCCAGCGAAATTTTATCTAATTCCATTTAGTAGTTTGGCAGTGACAACGTTACAAAAAACAGGAAAACTTTCGTTCACACGTAAAATATTCGTAGGTTAGGAAAAGTAGGATCTGGAGAAAATGGCGCCTATTTTGTGGGGTTGTGTGTAAAAAAGATATAAACTCTTTTGTATACTTTTTGCTGCGGAGTGTAGCTTTTACCTTATTGAGATCAAGGTCAAAGTTGTATGCTATTTGTTGGGTAGCAGATGTTTGTGGCATGATAACAAAAAAGTAGGAGTTTATTTAGAGTTACTCTTTTCATTTTATGGCGAATAATAATGCTTTAAACTTATGAAGCCTCATCCTTCTCCTGCCCTTATACCAATCTATTTGGGGTCGGTGCAACATGTCCCTTTTTTCCATACTTCTCTATTAGTCGTCATCTCGGTAGTCACCTCCTTTTCTAGCTATGTCATCTTTCACACAGTCCACCCATCGTTTCTTTCTTCCCCTACTCTTAAAGCCATTGAGATTCATACTCAAAACTTTCCTCACGAGATTTTCCTCACTCCTCCGCATCACATGCCCATACCATGACAACCGATTTCCGCACAACTTTTCAGTCACCACTTTCAAAGTTCCTCTTATGTACTCATTTGTTATTGTATCCATTCGCGTACACCACACATCCCTCTTAGCATTCTCATCTCAGCTGCATGCAATTGCTTTTCATACATCAATTTTATGGCCCAACATTCTGATGTTGTACATAAGTCTAAGTATGGTAAATTGAAATTATTTAAAGAATTACCTAATTACTGTCGTGTATAAAAAAATGTAAACCATAAAAATTATGTACGATTACTATACGACGTGTGAATCTTTTTCACACAGTTTATTTTAGTACCTATTCAAAATTCAAAATCCGGTTTTATTACATTATTAAAACAATAATACTATAAAACCTTGCAGTTTGCACCTTGGGATATCACATAATATATACCTATTGAATTCACGTCTCATAATATTAAAAGCAACATTATAATAAAATTTGAAAGCACGCAATCTTGAGAATCCTCATTAGTTTGACCATGAAAATAAAAACTTGAACCGGACACATTTAATTTTAAGAATTTACTTAGTAAATCTAAAAGGTTACCTACCTATCTAGTTTATCATGTTTTAATAAGTGACGTAAGATAGGTAGATAACCTGACTCGTAGCGGTAAACACTGTCTAGAACACCTGATTATCACCGTTATGCATATAATTTATTGCACCTGTGACTTCGAGGCAAAGTAAAGTTCCTGTTAGAACCCCAAAGTATGTCCTTGAAACCGAAACATGGCAATCCTGTTTAGTGACAGAAACAACTATTTCAGTAAGCTTGGGATACCATCTCATTAAACTACACTCTCCACGACATTAGTGGCCACAGCAAACTTATTTTTAGGATTCCGTACTTCAAATAACGGAACCCTTATAGGATCACTGTCGGTCTGTCTGTCTTTCAAGCCCCTTTTTCTCAGGAACGCGTGGAGGTATCAAGTTAGAATTAATAACAAATACGTAGGTCTATAGTCTCTTGGAGCTCTAAAAAAATCAAGCTTCTAAGTCAACGCAATAAATCAAAATCTACAGGGTACTCCAAGAAGCAGGGTCCCACAGCACAAGTGATGGAAAAGTTCGAAAATTATTAATATTTAATATTGCCACACTTTTTTTGCGATTACGAACTTCTATTCTATTCTATTTTTCTCTATGGCAATGGTGCCGATGTCGACAATTCTGCCAATGTCAGATGTGTTATGAGAAAACGTGCGTGTAAAAAAAAAAAAAAAAAAATCTAGATTGAATTTAATGTGAGACTTGTTGGCGGGTATTAGTACACTGAAACAAACACAAAAAATATTGTTAGTTAAATATTAAATACTAATATATATATCATGTACACAAGTGACATAGAGAATTGAGAATTGACAGTGACGTAGGTCAAATGTATGAGAGTCACATTTGTTCTTGGGATAAATAAAATTCTTTTCAGCTACAGAACCCTTCATGGTGCGTGGTCTGACACGCAGTTGGCCGATTTTTTAACAAGATGGCGACTAAGCAATTCCGCCCCATCTAATGGTCAGACCATTAGTTGAAGCGAAGTTGCTTAGTCAAACTCGGATAACAAAAGAAAACGTCTCGACAGAAGAATTCTTCTCATGAATAGGCACTATTAGCGGATGATAGAGAGGAGGCCCTATATTCTACAGAAGACAAAATTAACTAAGTTGATTGATAGCACAAATCTGATTATAAATGAACCACCCTTGGGCGCCAGGGTATCATAAGAATCCAGGTCATAACATCAGGCAATATGGACAGCATAATGCTATAAAAAGTTGATTTCCCTGAGGACGACATCAGATGGCGAGAAACTGCTAGTAAAAGGTACAAACATGATTCAATGAAGTCTGTAATAAAAGCGTTGATTATTTCCGTATGCATCAACTTCCAATCAGGTAGGAGACGTCCGTAAAAATGGTGGAAGATCAGTCAAAATGAATTCTGCTCGCAAATCGAGCAAACACGTCAATTTTCCTTGTCTCGTTGCGGGTGACGGCAGCCTCATATTTATTTACACAAAGTAGATAGAAGGTACATTTCTGGATATTTGGATAACTTGTGCTTACATAAATCTCAATATTTATATGTAAAGAAAAGACAGACTGACTGACTCATCAACGCCCAGCCCAAACCCTTGAACCTAGAAAGCTGAATTTTTTGCACAGTGGTTCGCTTTATAATAGACAAGGAATAAGGAAAGATTTTCGTTTCCGTGGGATATTTTCTAACATTAAAGCTAGTGCATTATAAGTACAAGACATCTTCACCCATTTGTGATATACTCGTAGGTATAGGTACAAAGAAGAGATGAGCATTGGCCTATACTTGCTCTTAAAGTATTGGTGATTTCACCACAGTGACTGCACGATTTTTTTTTCTGAAGCCAGTGATGATTTAGATAGGTTTACTTAGAAAATACATGACAAAAAATATATAGTCAATTTTAGGCCCAAACAATTTATCATACCAACCCGAGATATTTTAAAAACGTATGAAGTATGTATAATCGATATCTTGATATTTACTTGGCTACATCACTATCTACCTCTCAGTCATGCTTATCTATGATCGTGTCCTATTCAGTGTTTTATGACGATCAAACAATAGTTCAATCAATAATATTTTATAGTTACAATATTGATAATCTAGCATTCTAGGCATGTAGACAACAATGTGGCTTATCAAAGAAATATTCATTACAATTTTAACATGTTTATAATATTTTAAAATAAATAAATATTATGTGGAGAAAATACTGTGACAAAAACTGTTTCAAGGATTTTGATCGATCTTCTATACAAAAAGTCAACAAAATCCGTGACTTAAGTCCTGATAGTCTTCGTAAATACACCTGATTGATAAAGCTTAATAAATCCTGAATAATATAGAAGCATTTCACATTCTTGTGACGTCATAAAGTTGTGAAAAATAAAACCGTTTTTATGTCTTAGCGCGCGGCTCCAAAGGTATAAAACAATCGTGATTGTATTCAGTTCTTTGAGTAAAAATTGTGTTATTTGGAATTTCTATTCAGACTTATTTTTTTTACTTCTCCACGTCTAGTTTCAGTCTCTCGGATAAATATATTAACGCCTCTATAAACACATATACTCTTCGTCTAAATATTAAAAAAAATCTTTAGAAAAACTTACCAATAGAAAAAATATTTATATCCAGAGCAAAAACACAGCACTTTTCCACAAAAAGAACAATTCTTTATAACGTATTTTCATCGCGTTTTCAGATTTTCAGTGACTGAATGCGCCCTCCGAGGCGCGTCGGCACAGACTGGTCCTACAGACTGATAACCATAGATTAAGTGGTAACTCGCAGACACGACTCTATGGAAACTAATCGAATTAATCTCAACTGATTGCATTTAAGTGTTGGAGTTATTGAATTAATTGGGACGATTTTTTTATTTCCCCTTTTTGGGATGTGTAGTAATATTAATGTTGAGCAAAATATCTAGATGTCGAATTGGTTTTTGTTGCAACACCAAGTAGGTACATAATCCTACTTCCTACTAATATTATAAATGTGAAAGTTTGTATGTTTAGATGTTTGTTACTCAATCACGCAATAATGGCTGAACGGATTTGGATGAAATTTGGCACACAGATAGTTTGTGACTTGGATTAACACATAGGATACTTTTTATCTCGGTAGTAGGTTCCCGTTGGATAATTTCCGACATCCACGCGGGCAAAAGCTAGTTTATAATCATTTCAGAAGAGATCAGATGAGAAAAGAGAAAAAAACATATTTCAATCGCAATGTTTTTTTTTTACAAAATAGGTTTGAATAAAAATAATTTAATCATAGAACTACGTGTGGTCCAATTTGTGTTATCTATACAAAATAACTGCCAGTAATAAAACTCCAAGTAATTAACTGCACAAACAATCGCGTATCGTGGAACATTAATTAAAATAATTTCACACGACGTTTATGACCCCACATAAAAAAGGCGTAAGTCAATAAACCAGTATAAACAAATTATTTCCTTACTTACACCATTTTCTTGCTTAATACCTATACAATAGATTATACATTATTTTTACGAGCGATCATTAAGTCGTTATTCACCCGTGCCGGGCTTAATTGAACATAAAATCTAATTAATTAGCCTGTCTTGATTGATCTTTTTTTCCTGTTTATAACTTGAAACATATTTGTTTGATTTATAGGTTAAACGATAAAATACAGAAGTTTATTTGTGGTGGGTAATGATTTGTTTAGAGTTGTATTTTATTGTTGTGGCATTGGATTCACGACGACTTGTCTTGTAATTCATGTTCATCTTGCCGTAATATTACATTCATAAATCTATTGTTTTCCTTACATTGTTTTACGACACAAAACATTAATGTAGTTTGCTGAAAATTATTGCTTTTTTTCTATTTGTTTCTAATCCATTAACTACAAGCGTTGAAGTTTTAGCCGACATAAATGACGTACTTCTAATTCATCTTCAAGTATATTATCCTCACTACTAAAGACAGAATTTATTGCTTCTACACTGACAACTCAATGTACAGTTCATCATTCGTAACAAGACAATGGCTTGTCTGTTAGATAGTTTATACTTACATTGTCATCTTTGAAACACAATCCCGTAATATCTGTAACAGAAAAAAACAAACATAAATTACCTTTCCTCACAGAGGCAAAATACTTTTACCTACAATACTGCAGTGAACGTTGTATACTCTATGAAAAGGCTTTGACCCTCCTCCTCGCTCTCGCGTAAACAATTTTCTCTGTCTGTCTCGCTCGCACACACACTTAAACGATTGACGTAAGTACGCGGGAAAATGTGGCTGGGAGTCATACTCAAGGATTTTCTCGCTTTCATAGACTCACATAGTACTGTTTAAGTACAATTTAGATAGTTATCCGGCATTGTTATTTCTTCGATAATCTGATTGTATTATTCACTGATTGGCGTTGAAGAAGAACAGGATAACCTATAAGTTGAAAGTTGTAGGTAGTAGTAGGTGGTTGTTTTTATTAGAAAAGGTTGTGTCTTGACCACAGAAATCTAAATAATAGTGCCTTATTATTTAGATGTCTGTGGTCTTGACTATGTAAACAGAATAAAATAAGATGTGGTGATAATAATTCCAAATACAATTTGTTTGGTAACGGAAATGAGCGATTTTTAACCGACTTTAAAAGAGGTTTTTTTAAAAGTTTTCTTCTAAGTCAAAGTCAAAGTCAAGTCATTTATTTCAAATAGCCACGTAAAAGTCATTTTCAATACACTTCCTCGAAAACTGGTTCATATCGCACTACGATTAGGTTCACAATGCAATGTATGTCGCACGCGTGCGATTTTTCATTTTCCCACCCGTGTGCGGGAATAAAAATTGCCACAGATAACTCATACTTAAACTTAGTCCAAATTGGTTCAATGCCCTCTATTCACAACTCTCTATTTGGAGGTGAATGTTTTTTTTAATCTCGGCAAAGAGATATTCGTCTTTACGGGGCGTTAATATTTTTTGAATATTTAAATAATGTTTATAAATAGAATATCATCAAAAACTATGATTAATACAATAAAAAAAAACGTTTATGAACAAATTAACTAAATGTTAATTTGTTCATAAACGTTTTTTTTGTTCTAACGTGTGTTTTGTTTGTGTTCTAAACTCAAAAATATTTAAATTTTCTATTTTTCATATTCAACCTCGCCTACGGCTCGGTTGTTTTAATTCCGCCTCAAATGCAATAACAAACGTTCTCCACTTGTATCAAAATGTACTATTTTGAACGTCAAAATTTTCAAGAATTAATTCTAGTTTGCAGTTCCAAAAGGTAGGTACCTACTAAAGTTTAGATTGTAATTTCGAAATATTCATATTGTACCGTTTGTTATTGGCAGCCTCTAAGTCACAGTAGGTACTTTTCGTAATAAAAGTGTTACCATTGATGTGCGGTCGCCTGTACCTACGATGATAGGTTTGTAACCAGTAAACTCAACAAGTTATTGTTGCTTTCTGACAGTTTAATCATTACCATAGTTAAGCTGACACCGCTTGATTTGCTAAGAAAGGCGACATTAATGTCATCGCCTGTTGACATGCGGGCAACATAATGTATAAAAACCGGCCAAGTGCGTGTCGGACCACGCACAATGAAGGGTTCCGTAGTTGGGATGAATTTATCCCAACAAACTTAACTTTGTTGTTGAAAAAATGTTCTCGCATTCATTTATGTAGTACGTCACGAATTCTCCCACTGCAAAACTAAGTTTGTAATCGCAGTTTTTTTTTATACAAGTATAATTTAACCCTTTTTGTGCTGGAACGTTGATCCACACGAGACACGATGGCTTTTTAATTGTGTCTGTAATTAATTAATTAATTCGACTAGTTAACAATTTTCGGACTTTTTTTTACTTGTGCTGTGAGACCTTGCTTCTTACCATATTTCATGATTCTAAGTCATCGGGAAGTACCCCAAGTACCTAGTCAAATATGAACGCGCAAGACTTGTAAAAAAAATATATTTATTTAAATTGATACACGTGTGCTCAGCATGAGCTTTATAATACAATGGAACACCTAAGTCTAGATTACATTGACTTATATACTACTGGAAGGTTTACATGTGTGTGTCTGTGGCTGGACCTCACAGATGGCCAGCAACAGGCTGTCGATCCTATGTCTAATGGTTTTGGTCATCATTAATTTTATAGTAATTGGTAATTTGTCACATGATTATAATGGCTACCTGGTACTGATGGGTGGCATGGTGTGACATCAGTTTACCAATACAGTACGGGGTAAGGGTTGGCTACGCATAACTACCTATAGGTTTTGATTTATTTTGCGAGTATCAAAATATGTAAATGGCCGTATTTTATATTGCATTGACTTAGAACCTTGATTTTTTTAGAGTTCCAAGGGACCGTAGACCTACGTAAGATTTGAATGTCGATGTTTTTTAATTTTTTTTGAAAAAAAAAAAACTATGTATGAAAAATTATTCTATGTGATAGAAGTTTATGTAAAGACTAGCTGCGCCCCGTGTTTCACAGGCTATAAGCTATCTATAGGTATACCAAATTTCATCCAAATCGGTCCAGCCGTTTGAGCGTGAAGAAGTAACAAATATACAAACACACACACACACGAACACACTCACAAACTTTCGCCTTTACAACATTACTGTGTTAGTGTGATTACAGGTAAAATAAAACGACGTCTCTAAATAGCACACTTTTACAGAAGTCGGAACGTAACCCTCGGTGCGCGAGTTCGACTCGCTCTTGACCGATTTTTTTTGCATGCCTTCATGTATTTGATAAAAAACTAAATAAATAGGTACTGTAACTGAATAAAAACCATCTGAGTCCATTTCATCTTATTTAAAATCTACGGGAAATCAAAGATTCCTAATAATTTCCTACGAAACCCCCAAGATCAGGGAGTCTGTTAGTCGTGTGCTAAGGTTAGTAGTCAGTTAGCAAATACATTCCGCATGAGACAAACATTATATGCCAACAGCTGTGGGTTCCCAGCCTGAGTGTTTGTTCGTGATAATTGAGAGCTAGTGCTGTGCACGAGAATAGAATAGTGTTGGGATGGAATAATATTAGTATGTTTATTGTATTGGATTGGTGGAGCTCGTGGCTAAGTAATAACAGCCGCACGGGTCGATCCATCAGGTTAAGCTACGCTTGCCGGGGTTCGCCCGTGGATGGGTGACCATCTTTACATACCGAGACTCCTCCGTGCCTCAGAAAGCACGTTAAACCGTTAGTCCCGGCTGACATTCGTGGATCTTTGGCAGTCGTTACGGGTCGTCAGAAGCCCGAAAGTCTGACAACCAGTCTTACCAAGGGGTATCGTATTACCCAGTTACTGGGTTGTGGAGGTCAGATAGGCGGTCGCTCCATGTACAATACTGGTATTCAGCTGCATCGGGTTAGACTGGAAGCCGACCCCAACATAGTTGGGAAAAGGCTGGGCAGATTGATTGTTTATTGTATTGGATAGCGTAATTATTCGCAAGAAAGTTACGGGACATGCATATTGGCAAATAAATAAATTAAAAATAAAATAAATAAATATCCTTGGACATTTCACACAACGCCATCTAGTCCCAAGCTAAGCAATCTAATGCTTGTGTTATGGTAACGAGATGGCTGATAAACTACTTATATACATTCACAAATGGCAATTAAGCTGTCAACGTAGAGCTGAAAGGCATGCGATTGGGCATTTCGGTAGCCACCTTTAGGCTGATGAAGATGTGTGGTTTTGGTTTGGTTTTGTTTTGATTTTGGTTTTGGTTTTTATATCAAACACAACCAGCACAGTAATTTTTGCTGGTACTGAATTATTTTTCAACATTCAATATCACACTAATATTATAAAGGCGTAAGTTTGTGAGTGTGTGTGTGTGTGTGTATGTTTGTTACTTCTTCACGCTCAAACGGCTTTACCGATTTGGATGAAATTTGGTATGTAGACAGCTTATACCCTGGATTAACACATAGGCTACTTTTTATCCCGAAAAAATGTAGTGCTCCCGTGGGAAGAGCAAGGATTTCAAATACATATTATGCTACTCTTTCAAACTCAAACGGCTCGACCGATTTCGATGAAATTTGGTGTGAAAGTAGCTGACACTTTGGATTAACACATATGATACTTTATATCCGGAAAAAATATAGTGTTCCCGTGGGATGAGCAAGGAATTCAAATATATTTGCTACTCTTTCAAACCCTAACGGCTCAACTGATTTGGATGAAATTTGGTGAGAGAGTAGCTAACACTCTGGATTAACACATATGGTACTTATATCCCGAAAAAATATAGTGTTCCCGTGGGATGAGCAAGGAATTCAAATATATTTGCTACTCTTTCAAACTCTAACGGCTCAACCGATTTTGATTAAATTTAGTAAGGAAGTAGCTGACACCTTGGATTAATACATAGGCTACTTTATATCCCGAAAAATACTATAGTGTTCCCGTGGGATTAGCACGGAATTCACATATATTTTTAGCTAAAAAAAAAAAAATTAAAAAAAATTAAAAAAAACAAAAAAAAAAAACAAAAAAAAAAAAAAAAAAAAAAAAAAAATGTAGCGATGTGTGTGTGTGTGTGTGTGTAAATGTATGTATGTGTAATGTGTATGTGTGTGTGTGTGTGTATGTATGTGTGTGATGTGTAAATGTATGTGTGTGCTAAAAATGTAGTTATCCAGTGGGATGAGCAAGGAATTTATCCCCAAAAATGTAGTGCTCCAGTGGGATGAGCAAGGAATTCAAATATATTTGCTACTCTTTCAAACTCAAACGGCTTAACCGATTGTGATGAAATTTGGCATCGTAGTAGCTGACACCCTGGATTAACAGATAGGCTACTTTTTATCCCGAAAAAATGTAGTGCTCCCGTGGGAAGAGCAAGGAATTCAAATATATTTGCAACTCTTTCAAACTCAAACGGCTCAACCGATTTGGATGAAATTTGGTGTGAAAGTAGCTGACACTTTGGATTAACACATGTATTACTTTATATCCCGAAAAAATTTAGTGTTCTCGTGGGATGAGCAAGGAATTCAAATACATTTGCTTCTCTTTCAAACACAAAAAGCTCGACCGACTTTGATGAAATTTGGTGAGAGAGTAGCAACACCCTGGATTAACACATATGGTACTTTATATCCCGAAAAAATATAGTGTTCCCGTGGGATGAGCAAGGAATTCAAATATATTTGCTACTCTTTCAAACTCTAACGGCTCAACCGATTTTGATTAAATTTAGTAAGGAAGTAGCTGACACCTTGGATTAATACATAGGCTACTTTATATCCCGAAAAATATTATAGTGTTCCCGTGGGATGAGCACGGAATTCACATATATTTTTAGCTACTCTTTCGAACTCAAACAGCTCAACCGATTTTAATGAAATTTGGTAAAAGAGTAGCTGACACCCTGGATTAATACAGAGGCCACTTTATATCCCGAAAAATATTATAGTGTTCCCGTGGGATGAGCACGGAATTCAAATATATTTGCTACTCTTTCGAACTCAAACGGCTCGACCGATTTTGATGAAATTTGGTGTGGAAGTAGCTGACACCCCGGATTAATACATGGCTTACTTTATATCCCCAAAAATGTAGTTTTCCAGTGGGATGAGCAAGGAATTTATCCCGAAAAAATATAGTGGTTCCGTAGGATGAGCAAGGAATTCAAATATATTTGCTACTCTTTCAAACTCAAAAGGCTCGACCAATTGTGATGAAATTTGGCGTGGTAGTAGCTGACTCCTTGGATTAACACATAAGTCACTTTATAGTCTGAAAAATGTAGTGTTCCCGAGGGATGATCAAGGAATTCAAATATATTTGCTACTCTTTCAAACTCAAACGGAAGGACCGATTTTGATGAAATTTGATTTGGAAGTAGCTGACATCCTGGATTAACACATAGGCTACTTTATATACCGAAAAAGTGTAGTATTCCCGTGAGATGAGCAATTTTTTTGTGAATACTTTTATCACCGATTAAATAATACACGTTTTAGTGTATCTCATAAATCGCGGGTAACACCGCGGGGCGCAGCTAGTAGTTAATATCTGAGGAGCTCGTGGCTAAGTAATTACAGCCGCACGGGTCGATCCATCGGGTTAAGCTACGCTTGCCGGGGTTGGTCAGTGGATGGGTGACCATCTTTACATACTGAGACTCCTCCGTGCCTCGGAAAGCACGTTAAGCCGTTGGTCCCGGCTGTCATTCGTGGATCTTTGACAGTCGTTACGGGTCGTCAGAAGCCCGAAAGTCTGACAACCAGTCTTACCAAGGGGTATCGTATTACCCAGTTACTGGGTTGTGGAGGTCAGACAGGCAGTCGCTCCATGTAAAATACTGGTATTCAGCTGCATCCGGTTAGACTGGAAGCCGACCCCAACATAGTTGGGAAAAGGCTAGGCAGATTGAATTGATTGAATATAGTTAATATTTATTTGCATTCCACAATATGTACTTATGTGGCACGGACTAGAAACGGCCAAGTGCATGTCGGACCACGCTCAATGAAGGGTTCTGTAGTTGAAAAGAATTTATCCCAAAAACACAATTAACCTTGTAATCCCAAAAAAATTTTTTTAGGTGCAATTACAAATGTGTACTTATGTGGCACGGACTAGAAACGGCCAAGTACGTGTTGGACTACGCACAATGAAGGGTTCTGTAGTTGAAAAGAATTTGTCCCAAAAACACACTTAACATTATAAAACACTATCGAAACACTATCGCGATATTCTTTTTAACGAGGTAAACAGGTACCTACTTGTTTCCCGACGTTTCACACTTAACATTGCAATCCAAAAAAAAATTGTATGTGGTAAAATTATAAATTAACAATTTTCAGACATTTTCCTTCACTTGTGCTGTGAGACCTTGCTTCTTGCTAAATTTTATGATTCTAGGACAACGGGAAGTTAGGTACTTCCCGTTGTCCTAGAATCATAAAATTGTCAATTGGAAGTACCCTATAGGTTTTGATTTACTTGCGAGTATCAAAATATGTCGCATAAATAGGCGTATTTTTTATGGCGATGACTTAGAAGCTTGATTTTTTTATGACTCCAAGGGACCATAGACTTACGTATTTGATATTTATTTCAACTTGATACCTTCACGCGTTCCTGAGAAAAAGGGCCTTGACAGATGACATGCTTAAAATATTTTTTATGTGATAAAATTATAAATTATCAATTTTCGGACTTTTTCCGTTACTTGTGCTGTAAGACCTTGCTTTTTGCCAAATTGTATGATTCTAGGTCAATTGGAAGTACCCTATAGGTTTTGATTTACTTGCAAGCATCAAAATATCTCGCATAAATGGCCGTATTTTTTTATTGTGTTAACTTAGAAGCTTGATTTTTTGAGGACTCTAAGGGACCATAGACTTACGTATTTGATATTAATTTATACTTGATACCGTCACGCGTTCCTGAGAAAAAGGGTCTTGACAGACAGACAGACGGACAACCAAGTGATCCTATAAGGTTTCCGTTTTATCTTTTGAGGTACGTAGCACTAAAAAAGAGAGATTTATTTTATAAAGTCATATAAGAACTTGAATTCCAATGTACAATATGCGCGCATTATATCGATATCAAATAAAGCTCTCAAGCAATCAGACACCACTCAATATCTTCAAAGTCTGCAAATATGAGAGCAACAACCTAATCGGTGACATTGTAACACGGGTCACAGTTCCAAGCAAGACCGGGACAAATTAGATTTAGTTCTAGAGATACTTATAAATGTTGATATGTAGGTGCTGGCAGGCCAGGCGTACTCCGAATTTTAGTTATGAAGCTACAAGTACGCCGCGGTCGAGTCGCTTTTATTTAAATTATTTTGCGGAGTGAATCTTCTGTACCTACTTGTACTATTAAAAAATTATTACCGTTTTACTAATTCAAACACTTTATGCAAGTAGGTTGCATGCCATTATGCACAACTCCTAATTGGTGAATATTTGCATGAAGGCATAATGTGCGTTCACACATACAAAAGAATAAAAGTCTGATAAAATGCCGTTCACAGTTTCATTTTACCGCGAAGCAATTCTTTAGCTTATTCCTACCCTGTATTTACCCGTAGAAAATAAAATCTTTTACCAATATAAACAATTCACACTCGAGGAACAAAAGGTAAAGCTATTTTCAAACAAATCCCTTCCCTTTATCGTACATGTTTCCTTTTGAAACTGTGATTTCATGTTCTTAGAAAAACATTTCCAAAAAAAAGTTTCATTTGCAAAAAAAAACATCGTAGCCATATAAAACGAAAGCCATACGCTATGACACAATATACACAACATAAAGCTCATCCTCCCACAAAAGTAGATCAAAGCCCCAGAGTAACAGATGTTCAGTATAATAAGTATAATGTATAGTCTGTGGCGTACCTTGACCCAGTTACAGCGGGCTCAAGCGCTCGATCCGCTGAAGGTTGGAAGACAACAGTCTCTATTGATAAAAACGTAGGGAAGAAATGTTGCATACTGAACTGTTGTTTGATCGCTTTTTCAGTCCTGAAAACGTGGCGGTATAATATATTAGGGTGTTTCTCAAATTTCGTGCATATTCCGTGATATTTCTAAGTTTCAGATTATTTGACGAATAACGTTGTTTTTTTTTTCTTATATCATTAATAATAGATAATCTTTCATGATTTTGTGAATTATACCTCATTTCTACGGATAACAAAGAAATTACATAGAAAAAACGACGGTAAACGAAGGCAATGAGGAAGAAGGTAATGAGGTTTGAGACATTGATTATTTTTTTTCTTAAATAATATCTGTACATCCACCCTTAACAGATGTCACGTAAGGCCGCAATACTGTTAAAGGTGCTATGTGATAAGTTACGGAAACCTACTAAGACCTACAAGCCTAACGGTACCTAAGCCCTATAAGCCCTACAGCCCTAACCTACCATATACCTAATATGTGATAAATAAATATATAAATAAATTCAGGATGTCTGCACCATGCCACCTAAGGTAACAGACGGACAGTAGACAGGAATCCAGGGTGCGGGAAGGGTACACTCACTGCCAGTCCCGCAGACTCACGAGGCTGATCAGAGATGGCTAAAGGTGTCTTGGCCACAGTGAGGGGTAATGAGACAAGAATATAAAATGCTAATCTGATTTATTTGCATAAAGATTCCGCTTATATACTACTTTTACCTAACACACACTATTGCACAAAATCTTTGTGTTTCATGCGTGTTAGATGCAACGAAATCACTTATTTTTATCTGGGCCGCGTGCTGAGTCAATGTCCAAAGGTAGCATTGAACAATATCAACATTACGAACTTCATGCATATTCTAAACCACGAAGGTACTTATTAGAAATGATAATTAGCTGTTGAATAATTATTATCATAAATACTCACTCAATAATACCGGGAAATTAGGAAATGGACACCGAAGGAAACGACAATATATTAAGTTTTTTATTTATAATTTAATAATTGTGTTGTTTTGACCTGTAAATGTTCCATGCATGTAAGCACAACTTGATTATGTTTGTTTTCCTTAAAAAGGAATACAGATTTTTAATTAATAAATAAAGATTTTTTACCTGGACGCGTAATATGCACCAAAATTGAGAAACACCCATTATGGACAACGGTTTGCCCTGAATATTACTTGGAGCTAGGTGGTGCTAGGAGCTAGGTCATGCGCTGATGGTGGCACGTGTGTTGGATCATTCAGTTCCCTACAAAATGGTTGAGCTGGATGGTGCTGATCCACGCGTCATGTTCGTGAACGGGCGCCATCAGTTGAGACTGGTCATCTCTTATCTGCCAGGGCTTATTTTTAATCTTATATTTTGAATTGTTTTTAAGTATTTTTAATTTTTTGTTTTACATTGTTCTCGCATGTAGAAGCAACATGAATAATGTACACACGGCTACACATCAAGCTATACATTTCCAGTTTACACTGACCTCTTGTTGTAAGGAAATCCTATACAATGCGATCAGCTTTTACTGGAATTGTATAGTTTGATCTGTAGCCGTGCGTACCTATGATGTTGTAATACTTATCTTGATTTAAAAGAGTGTCCGTGGAGTTTCTTGCCCGTTCTTCTCCATAGAGAACTACGTTTTGGAATGGGCAACTAGCTTCAACTTTCCTACTAACTGACTGACTCTTTGACAATTCAAAAGTGCCTGTAATTGAAATAAATGCTTTGAGTTTGAGTTTGACTTGTGGAGCATTTGTTGCAAAGCAAGGAAATATGATAAGCTAAAAGTTCAAAATAATACTTAATTGATAGATTTGAAAATATTTGAATTCACAAAAGAGAGATGAGTTTTAACGGTGTAGCATTGAAGGTTGTCAATAGTTTCAAGTACCTTGGCCACATTGTCACTAGCGACCTAAGGGACGACGTAGACATAGAGAGGGAGCGCAGGGCGTTGTCTGTGAGGAGCAATATGCTCGCCCGCAGGTTCGCTCGTTGTACTACAGACGTCAAAGTTACCCTTTTTAAGGCGTTCTGTCAATCGTTTTACACGAGTGGCCTGTGGGTGTCATACACGCGCCGAGCCTACAACGTCCTGCGTGTTCAATTTAATAATGCTTTTAGGATGCTGTTGGGACTGCCGTGGCGTTGTAGTGCTTCGGGCATGTTCGCAGAGGCTCGCACAGATGGTTTCCATGCCATTATGCGAAAGAAAGCGGCCTCCTTACTGCAGCGTCTGCATGGTAGTAACAACAGCATTCTAAAAATGATCGCTGCCAGAGCGGATTGTCCCTTTCAGAGACACTGGGTGGGGACAGTCCTAGGTCTGGGCTAATAATAATAATTTATTACTTTCTGTTTGAAAACTAACAATACTAACCTAGTACATAAGAATTTTTGTTACTAACATCAAAATACTAACATATTTATGGACGTAGTCTGAAATAAAGTTTTATTTATTTATTTATTTATTTATTTAAACCCACTCGGATCGTCTTCAAACTTTAAATAAATGACATGAAAAACTGTTACAACTTAGATTCAAATACGACTTAGCATCAATATTTTTATATAAAAAATATAGTTTTACGTTTATCCAGTACCTACGTCACAGATTAATCTGTGCCTAAAAGCGACGATTTTCAATCCGTGAAGCAGCACAGAAAAACATCCTCTATGTACAAGCAAATAAAGTCGTAACCCTTCCTCTATTATTACTAGATCAGAATAAATCTTTTCCATAAGGAAAATATGCGGTATACCTAAACCGTTCATTCCGCACGAGTTACCTCTTTATCATAGGAGAATGAAAAGAATGTTCCATGGTGGAATGGAAAGAAAACAATGAGCTTATTTGTTTCTTATCGTTTCAAGCGAATTGATGTAAACATGAATGTTTTGATTTATTTTGATAAGACAGAACAATATTCTTGACGAATATTTTCGGAGGTAAGTATCAAAAAATAAGTTAGCATAAGGTGTAATTTAAATAATAACGCACAACATCATTGTAGAGATAAACTACGATAACATGGCGCGCCCCTCCAAATTACTGTTTCAATGTGTGTAGTGACGTGACTAGTCGAGCAACAAATCCGTGGATTTGTTTTTGTTTGACGGCCGTCTCATTACGCACACATGCGTTGTGAATCTTGGTGGTGCATTGTAAATACTTTCACAAATACTTTCACAAACGTTTTGAATTTTGGAGGGGCGCGCCATGTTATCGTAGTTTATCTCTACTCATCGTTATGAACAACTTTTACTAAGGGAACAACCCTGAAATCGCGAAAAAAAATCAGCAGTTAGGTATCTACATTTTGACGAGCTGATTTTTTTCACGATTTCAGGTTTGCCCCCATGGTAAAAGTTGTTCCATAACCTAGCTACTGATTGGGTCAAGACACTGGCTCCTGTAACACAGGTGTGGTTACCTAGCGCAGGAGTCAGGGCTTCACTTTACTTTACACATTTTTTATGCCAATAAAGATTTTTTATTTTATTTACTTACACCTATTTCTCTGCCTACCCCTTTGATGAAAACATCGTCGTGACATTGTGTTTTCATGTAACGGCTGTTTTAGAAAAACTTAATGAGATATAAATAGATCGTGCGCCGACTTTCCGGCTTCAGACTATTAGTAACGACTCCAATAGGCATTCTCAAATACACAATTTGCGGAAAAGGCTTTATCGAAATGGGTCCTTTGAAAACTTTAGATAATTTATTTATGATTAACGGGTCAATGAAATTCCGAAATGTCCCCAAAACAATTGATGATCAGAGTACTTACAAACAGAGAAAAATATCGTTCCCAGGAAGGTTCCCGATGATAATTTTTCATAAAACTTTATCTAAAGCAATGTTTTGAAATGATACCCAATAATTTATTGTAGGTACCTACTTATTTTTATTGAATCTCGGGTATCAAATAAAAAGACGCCATCTTATAAATTTTGTGGCTGGCAATGATATCTTGGAAGTAATAAATTTTAACTAGCCTCGTTTGCAGGATTTATGAAAAAAATATGTTTAACTGAGGACATAGTCATAATATTTTTTATTTGAAATATAAAACTGAGTGTGGTTCTTTTATATTTTTATGGAGACTTTAAAAGCTTCTTGTGATAATAATGTTGCCATTTAGAAAATGTATTGTAGGTACCTACTTCATTGGAAGTGACAACATTATTTGAAACTCTAAAGTACCTATACCTAAGTACATCTTTTTTCATAAGGTGATAGGTAAAAAACAAACTGGGCGGGAATAAGTAAGTGACAGAGTCAATTACTTCTACATGCGAAAAAAAGAGAGCGCAACAACGCACTGGAACCAAAATAAAAGCGCCAAACCAAATAAAAATTGTTTAAAATAAATTAGGCTACTTCAATCAATCTGCCTAGCCTTTTCCCAACTATGTTGGGGTCGGCTTCCAGTCTAACCGGATGCAGCTGAATACCAGTATTTTACATGGAGCGACTGCCTGTCTGACCTCCACAACCCAGTAACTGGGTAATACGATACCCCTTGGTAAGACTGGTTGTCAGACTTTCGGGCTTCTGACGACCCGTAACGACTGTCAAAGATCCACGAATGACAACCGGGACCAACGGCTTAACGTGCTTTCCGAGGCACGGAGGAGTCTCGGTATGTAAAGATGGTCACACATCCACTGACCAACCCCGGCAAGCGTAGCTTAACCTCATGGATCGACACGTGCGGCTGTTATTACTTAGCCACGACCTCCTCAATTATGCTACTTATCTATCAAAATTATTTTCAGTCAGAGTTTTTAATTACTTACTGCGCACATTTTCAATGCAATTTTGCAAAGAAATTACTTGGGATTTAAGAATTACAGAAAAATATATAAAAGGTCTTTTCGGAATTAAAGTTTATCGAGGTTTAACCCGATTGTTTTCCGTCAGTCAGAGTATTAATTAAATTTTCTCAAAAAATCTGGTTCACGATTATCTAAACCAAAGTGATAATTTCAATGCTATAACGAACACTGACGTTATCATGAAAAGCGTTACAAAATGTATTGTTTCTCATTATAACTAATCTTTTTTTCCACAACTATTACCGAACCTATAAATAACAGCTTTACGCTAAGATCTGGAAATTGGTACTTCGATCTTTGGAAACTAATATACGATCAGTCGTTGTGTAGGTAGTACCTCCCAATACCTATCCCTAGTAGGTAGGTACGTATTTGTTTTATGTTTGTTTTTTATATCATTTCCACATAAGGGTCCCCGAAACGATCAATTGCAATTGTCAATTTTTACGTGATTGATACACATGTCATCATCTGCCGAGCCTTTTCCCAACTATGTTGGGGTCGGCTTCCAGTCTAACCGGATGCAGCTGAATACCAGTATTTTACATAAAGTGACTGCCTATCTGACTTCCACAACCCAGTTACTGGGAAATACGATACCCCTTGGTAAGACTGGTTGTCAGACTTTCCAGCTTCTGACGACCCGTAACGACTGTCAAATATCCACGACTGACAGCCGGGACCAACGGCTTAACGTGCTTTCCGACGCACGGAGGGGTCTCGGTATGTAAAGATGGTCATCCATCCATGGACCAACCGCGGCAAGTGTGGCTTCATCTGATCGATCGACCCTTGCGGCTGCCATTACTTAGCCACGAGCCCCTCATTTTTTACGTTTTTTTACATGATTGATACACATTGATGCGTAAATTGATCGTCTACTAAGTGCAATAAAATTGAAGCGATTGTAATAATTAGAAATTGATGGCAATTGATCAATCGCAATTGTTTCGGCCCACCCCTTAGAGTTTTATGCAGGGATGGTTCCGTTAAGTCGGAACTTCCGATTATTATTACACTTTCGGTTCCGACTTCGGCTCCGACACTTTTAAATCGAAGGTTTTAATCGGAGGTTTTTTTCATTGCTTGTCTTTTACCTATTTTATAATTGAATATTGAAATGAAAAAAAATTGACTAAATAATGTTTTATTTGTCCTTAAATAAAAATTCTCTCTCATACCACCACTTCTGATCCTGCCTCCGACTCCGATTCCGACTCCGATAAAGCAAATTTAAAAACTCCGACTTCGCCTTCGGTTCCGATAAAACTACCTCCGTTACATCCCTGGTTTTAAGGTCGCATCAATTTAATATTTCCATCATTCATCTATCTAATACACTCAGCCGACACTGAGGGACAGAGAACATTAATTTACCAATAACAAGTACAGACTGCGATCAATTTTTCCGGAGAGAATTCCGCTTCGTGTCACGACTAATCAAATTTATCACAACGTCAGCCTTTCACTCTTAAATCCAATTTTTTCCACGTTTGTCGCAAAAGAATCTACGTAAGGAATTTACGCAGTATTTGATAAAGAATTCTTAGAATTTTATTTAGGTTATATTAAAATTATAAAGGCGTTTTTAGCTCGTGTAATGTATTTTGGATGTACGGAACGATGTGGAATTAGATATGTTTCGTAAAGGGATTTTTCTGCTTTTGACAGCGAATTCAGTGAATTCCTTATTGCTATTCAGCGGTGTAAATTGTATATTTACTGTACCTAGTAAAAGTTATTTTCGTATTCAGTTTGCATTTTGAGTCGGTGGAAATGATTCGATGATTATTTTTAAATGTCCTCCACATTTTAATAGAAAATAGTTTTCGTATAATATCTACACAGAATATGTATCTTATCGTCCGTTCATTCATGACAAAATATTTGTTTCTGATCTTTTAATTTAGGTAGGTAATTACTTACGCCTAGTCTCAATTTTTATTATGATAACAATTGCGCATCTATCATCAAATTCATCAACCTACAATCCCAACTCATTTAATAAATTATCATCGACTCGAAGAAAAGAAGAAGCTACAATACTCGACGTTTTAAAGCATAAAGTAACCTAGACTTCTCGATTTTACGTCTTTGGCAAAGTCATAGCCAAATAATTTATTTCAATAAAAGGCACTTTTGAACGTCAACATTTACAAAAAAAAAATAGAATTAATTCTAGTCGCCCCTTCCAAAACGTAGTTTCGTATGGAGAAGAATGGGCAAGAAACTCCACTCTTTAAATTGTATTACAATATTTTGTATAAGTACATTAATTATAATAATAAATAAATGTATATTTTTAAATGTTTTTATATTCTAACTAGCTTTTGCCCGCGGCTTCACCCGCGTGTATGTCGGAAAATATCCCACGAGAACGTAATATCGGGAAATCCTTCCTTATTCCTTTTATATTGCATCGCTTCATTCTTCAGATATAACATTCACAACGTATACGTTGTGAATGTAATATAAAAGCGCAAGTATTTTCGGTGATTTTTAGCAATAGGAATTAAAAGATATGCTTCTTTCAAGTCTATGTTAGCCATGTAACCGTTTTGAGGGATTAATTTAGTAACGGTCCTGTAATCTTCCATTTTAAAATGAAACTAGATATAATAGAGATATACTTGTTTAGTGCCTTTAAGTTCAAAATAAACCTTTATAAAATTCTTGGTCGGTGAACATGTTGATATAGCGCCTAAATCAACTAATTTTTTGATGGTTACCTTCATATCCTCTTTATCTGACGTTGAAAGATGATTACGAGATGAAAAGGTTTGCACCGAAGTTTGAGAAAATGGTATGGAAAAATCCTTACGAATCCATTCGAGAACGATATCATTAGAAGTTATGTCAAGCCAGTGAGAATAAAAATGACTTATTCGTCCAGAATGTACCTGTTGTACATGAGGTTGAGCACGCGTTTTGCTCGTGTTCGAGTACCTCGCAGCTGTCTGCGCCTTGCGTGCTGCAGGGGCTTGTCTCCTCTGGCCTCCGCGCCCTTCCCCCCCCCCTGTTCGACAGGTAACGCGAAGGACCTGGCCAGTTTTCCTGGTAGCGAGGTCGTGCGACTGCCGATTGCACTGTCGGCGACGGTTTTTGAGGCATCGAGCCCTTTTTTATTTGCAGGCCCTGCTTTTCAATAGCCTTTGAAGCTTTGATTTTTTTGGATAGTTTTATTCCGAATAACATTCAGGAATGATCTTTCCAAGCCGAGTGTCACCAATTTAATACGTGCTTCAGTATCTATATGGTGAAGATGGGTTAAGATGCGACAACTGTCGCTTAGCATTTTTATGGCTTGGATTTTTTCTTCGCCAGTAATGAGAAGAGTCATCGCCCTATTCACTGCTGTGATTCCAGCGCCAAGAAGTTGTTGCGAGAACTCCATCTTCTTATCGCGATTTCTTGCCTTATCCGTAATAGCTGCTGAAATTTCGGCATTAAGTTTTGGTGCTTGTAAAAGAGCACAGTTGGAGGGGACAAGATATTCTTTTAATAATTTGTCCTTGGCTTCCTTGGGAATTCCTTTTTTTAATATGGGCTGCCATCTTTGTGCCAAATTTTCGTGTATGCTTTCCCCAAACCCGGGATTGTCGTCAGATTGCTCCCCTAATGCTGACAAAATTTCTGGGTCAAGTTCATGGGCAATCGAAGATGCTTCGGCTTCTGGTATTCCTGGATCGGGAACCGGTATTTCGGGAATATTGGTGACCTCCAAGGCTGTGGATTCGCAGGTTCATTTCTGTCCACTTTGTCCGCATCTAATAATAAAATTATTTATTTTATATGCGTGGGTACTTTGACAAAAATACCTTCGTTCTATCTCACGGATAGAACCCAGGCTATGTCTAATTTCGCAAAAATGTTAAGCTACCTCATGTAAGATATGTTTATTTTTTGCTTTTATGCCGTCGTGTTGACTCACGGCCAACCCCCAGGCTTGCCACGTTCGATTACGAATCAAGGCAACAAAGAATTTTTTGAGGTTAAAATACCACATTGAAGCACTTATTCACCCATAAGTTAATATAAATAGGTAGGTACTTACCGTAACCGGCGGGCGTCGTTATCAAAGCTCACATCCGAGTCCGAAGATTCTATAACTCGCACCACGCGACGACGACTTTGTCGTTCCTTTTCTTCGAGTTTACGAATCTTTTTATTATAACGCTCAATTTTATCTTTAGCACTGCTCTTAGGCATTATTTCAAATCGGGGACTGTGATCGCAGAACTCGTGTTGTCGTTGCCTCGCACCGAAATAGAATGAGGTTTGATACACTGATCGTAGACACCAGACAAAAAAAAAAAAAGGGGTAATTTTAAAAAAAGTGCGAAGTTGCCTTGTAGGTTACAGGAACTACTTTGTGAATGTTATATCTTCGAATGAAGCGATTATTATAATATCGATCGAACTTCACTTGTCAATGTTTGTTTGATATACATTAGTATTGAGTATTGAGTATACATTATAAAGGGAACCTCTGTGCAAAACTTCGGCTTCCTAGGTTCAAGGGTTTGGGCTGGGCGTTGATGACTCAGTCAGTCAGTCAGGACTTTCTATTTATATTCTTATATTTAAAAATATAACTATATAATATGTGTAAAATGAAATAAGTAATATGTGAAGACGATGCACCTAGAATAAAATTACTATACCACAATAGGTAAAAACATACAAATTAATAAAGCAATGACAGGTAAATTAAGTATGTAATGGGTACATGGTGCTCATATATTTACAAGCATTGTAAAAGTAGACGATTTTTAGCTGTCTATGTTCATCTATGAATTTACTAGCTGACCCGACAGACGTTGTCCTGTCCCAATTTCAATATTCCCTTATAAAATCCACTTTCAGTTTTCCAGAATTTTCCAATTTTCCCGGCAACTTTTCCAATTTTTCTCATCGTTTAAACCTTCCCTGGACTACGTCAAACATTTCAAAACCAAAATCAGCTAAATCGGCCCAGCCGTTCTTGAGTTATAAAATTACAACGAAAAGTCGCATTGATTTTTATAGATAACAAATCTTTCTCACAGTTGCAAATATTTACACACTTAGGTTAGGTTCCCATACTAATATTATCTCAACCATACAAAGTCAAAGTCAAATGGGCATTTTTTTTTAAACTGCTACCTACTTTGAAAACAGCTTACTAATATTGTTTTGGATATTTTAGCTAATTCTTGGTTTAGTCGAATGATAAATTTTATAGATAACAAATCTTTCTCACAGTTGCAAATACTTACACACTTAGGTTAGGTTCCCATACTAATATTATCTCAACCATACAAAGTCAAAGTCAAATGGGCATTTTTTTTTAAACTGCTACCTACTTTGAAAACAGCTTACTAATATTGTTTTGGATATTTTAGCTAATTCTTGGTTTAGTCGAATGCTAAATTTTATAGATAACAAATCTTTCTCACAGTTGCAAATACTTACACACTTAGGTTAGGTTCCCATACTAATATTATCTCAACCATACAAAGTCAAAGTCAAATAATTTATTTCAAAAAACACATAAAAGGCACTTTTGAACGTCAAAATTTGCGACACATTTACCTACCACTCACCTTTTATAATTGACATGTTAATCGGAACCAAACCTTTATCAATTTTAAAATTAATTACAATATCAACACTGACGGTTTTATATCGGTCTGAGGCCATTCCCGGCTTGGTTCAACCCTTGGCCCGGCTAACCCAAATACCGTAAAAATGCTCGCAGTAACTTGATTATTTGCATCCGTAGACATTTTGATTTGGTCAAGAATTGCTGAAACTTCTAGTCGGATTTAGATTTGGTCTTATGTTATGGATAGAATAAGAAATGAGTAGGTATATATGTTTATGAGGAACTTTGAAAGTGGTTATCGGTTTTTACGATATGGGCATGTGATGCGGAGGAATGAGGAAAATGTTGTGAGGAAAGTTTTGAGTATGAATGTGGATGGCTATAAGAGTAGGGGAAGACCAAAGAAACGATGGATGGACTGTGTGAAAGATGACATGGCTAGAAAGGGTGTGACTACCGAGATGACGACTGATAGTATGGAAGAAAAAGACATGTTTCGCCGACCCCAAATAAATTGGGATAAGGGCAGGAGAATGATGATAATATTTAGATTTAGTTGTAGTCCATAATGTCACGAATCTACTCTCTAAGTCAATCAATGAAGAAACGGGCCCGTCTGATAGTAGTTGATCCGTCAAAACAAGTGTTAAATTCATTATTTTGGACGGTCCTCCGACCAGACGGGTGTTGTGTATAGTGGGCAACTGCCCGACGATTGATGTCAACGAAATTACAAATTAAAAATTTTCGGACTTTTTCCTTTACTTGCAACGACGATTGACGTAATACGTCACATAAATGGCCGTATTTTTTTATTGCGTTGATTTAGGAGTTTGATTTTTTTAGAATTATAAGGTACCATAGACAGCTATGTATTTGATATTAATTTAAATTTGATACCTCCACGCGTTCCTGAAAAAAAGGGTCTTGACAGACAGACAGACAGACGGACAACGAAGTGATCCTATAAGGGTTCCGTTTTTAGGGTTCCGTACCTCAAAAGGAAAAAACGGAACCCTTAAAGGATCACTCGTGTGTCTGTCTGTCTGTCCGTCTGTCACAGCCAATTTGCTCCGAATCTAATGGACCGATTAAGTTGAAATTTGGTACACATATAGATTTCTGTGACCCAAACACGTACGGATAAAGTAAATAAATGAATTTTGAATATGGGGTTCAGTTTTAGGTGGCAAATAAGAAAATTTAAAAAAAAAAGTTTTGCAAAATGTACCGTGTGATATATCATATGAAAGGGATTACTATGAGGGTCTTAAACATATTTTTTTATAATTTTAAAACAAATAGTTTTAAAGTTATTTAAGAAAATAGACGAAAATTGACCATTCCCCCCCTTATCTCCGAAACTACTGAGCCTAAAATTTTGAAAAAAATACAGAAAATAGTTCTTTATCTGTAGATTACAGAAAAACCTATAAAAAGTCTGTGGTTTCAAAATAACATGGTAAATCTCTCAATATTAAGAGTACAAACATAAAAGTTGGAATGTATGGGAGAACATGTATTTCAACTACAATGTTAAGTTTGTTCTTGCGATAAATTCATCCCAACTACGGAACCCTTCATAGAGTGTGGTCCGACACGCACTTGGCACAAGCTGATCGTATAATATTTCAACACTAGCTTCTGCCCGCGACTTCGTCCGCGTGAAATTTCTTGTCCCCCAACGACGCATCGCATCGCGACGCCTGCCCGCGCTATTACTTCGTTTGCGCTTAAGCATCCTTTCTGACATTTTTTCTTTTTGCTCGGCTCCTAAGTTACCTAGCGTGATGTTAAATAGCCTATATCTTTCTGCATCGCCTGCCCGCGCTATTACTTCGCGCTCGGCTCCTAAGGGCCCTAGCGTGATGTTAAATAGACTATATCCTTCCGCATCGCCTGCCCGCGCTATTACTTCGCGCTCGGCTCCTAAGGGCCCTAGCGTGATGTTAAATTGACTATATCCTTCCGCATCGCCTGCCCGCGCTATTACTTCGCGCTCGGCTTCTAAGGGCCCTAGCGTGATGTTAAATAGCCTATATCCTTCCGCATCGCCTGCCCGCGCTATTACTTCGCGCTCGGCTCCTAAGGGCCCTAGCGTGATGTTAAATAGCCTATACCCTTCCGCATCGCCTGCCCGCGCTATTACTTCGCGCTCGGCTCCTAAGGGCCCTAGCGTGATGTTAAATAGCCTATATCCTTCCGCATCGCCTGCCCGCGCTATTACTTCGCGCTCGGCTTCTAAGGGCCCTAGCGTGAAGTTAAATAGCCTATATCCTTCCGCATCGCCTGCCCGCGCTATTACTTCGCGCTCGGCTCCTAAGGGCCCTAGCTTGATGTTATATAGCCTATAGCCCTCCTCAACAACTGGGTTATAAAATGCAAAAAGATTTTTTCAAATCCGACTGGGGTAGTTCCAGAGATAGCGCGTTCAAACAAACTAACAAAGAAACAAACTCTTCCGCTGTATTCCACCGACATTATTGAAATAATAAATCGAGAGGGTCGTCAATCCGCGAAAAATCTCGCTATTCAGAAACATTACTTATTTGCACAACGCCAACTATGGGTAAATTGATAAAACGTCCGCACTAAACATGTTCGCTCAAGAGCGACCGGTATGAATTAAAGTTATTTTGCGTTTTAGTAATTTTATATTATCTCCGAAACTGTATGACCAATTGACATACTGTAAAGGCCAAATCTTATCTCCATGATGTCCTTGTGATTATAAAATAACTTATTTTGATAAGGATTAATGTTTTGTTGTTTAAATAATCATCCAAACGTAAGTACCTATGTCTAAAAAATACTTTTTGAAAGCAATAAAAGATGTATAAAAGATAAAATATAAAAGATAGAAATATGGTGTCGCGGATTTTTTTGTAGAATTATTTAAGACGGACGACTGTCATACATTGTTCTCAATTATAAACAACCGTTTAGGCAGCGCATGCAAAAAAGTCTGTTTAAAGAGGTATTTCTTTCCGACTTGTTAGACAAAAATTGTCTAGCTAATTTATAGCCTATAGCACTCAGGAATAATGTAGCTTTCTACTTGTGAAAAAAATTTTAGAATTGGATCATTAGTTCCGGAGATTACCCCCTACATACAAACTTACAAACTTACAAACATACAAACTTACAAACTTACAAACTTACATACAAATTTTACCTCTTTATAATATTAGAGAAGAGATAAGTTTAGTGTTTTCTAAAACACTAAACTTATCTCTTCTCTAATATACAAAGCAATCTATTTTCTAAATAATTACTAAAAACTTTTAACAGAAATGCATGTTTATCCTACAAAAATCTGTGAAATTCTGAGCATACCTACTGGAATGTGTAAACAAATCCCCACGCATTTAAAAATAAATATTTTTTCTACCTGCGTCACTTGACTGTGCAGGAACTCTCTACACAAAAATGATTACGTTTATCTATCCGGCTGTCTGTCGGCGGCACAAAACACTGTGTACGTGAAGAACTCTCACGAGTACGTAGTGCCCGTACGGGGAGGATATTAACATGGTGTTTTTGTTCTGAGGAGGATAGGTAGATATAGATCTATACATATACAAGGTGTAAAATAAATAACCCACAACCTCTTAAGGGGTCATTGTACTCATCATTATGAACAACTTTAACTATGGGACCAAACCTGGAATCGCGAAAAAAAAATCAGCTGTTCAGTACATTTTGACGAATTATGCGAACATAAATGTATTGAACAGCTGATTTTTTTTTTCGCGATTCCAGGTTTGGTCCCATAGTAAAAGTTGTTCATAATGATGAGTACAATGACCCCTTAAGAGGTTTTGGGTTATTTCATTAACACGTTGTATATTTATACCTATACAAATCAATTGCTGTTCGTTTGTCTCGCTAAAACTCGAGAATGGCTGGGCCGATTTAGCTGATTCTGGTTTTGAAGTGTTTGTCGTAGTCCAGGGAAGGTTTAAACGGTGAGAAAAATTGGAAAATTCGGGAAAACTGAAAGTGGATTTTCTATGGGAATTTTGAATTATTTAAATTGGGACAGGACAACGTCTGTCTGGTCAGCTAGTCAACAATAAATGTGTTGTTTTTCGCGGTTTATGAGATACACTAAAACATGTACCTATAATTTAATGGGTGAGAAAAATATTCACATTTATTTATAGGCAAAAAATTGCTCATCCCATGGGAAAACTACATTTTTTCGGTGTACAAAGTAGACTAGGTGTTAATAATCCAGGGTGTCAACTAGTTCCACACCAAATTTCATAAAAATCGGTCGAGCCGTTTGAGTTTGAAAGAGTAGCAAATATATTTGAATTCTTTGCTAATCCGACGGTAACACTACATTTTTCTGTATAAAAAAGTAGCATATGTGTTAATGGTACAGCGGACAGAGCTCCGGCGGGATCTCATGGCGGCATGGAGAGCGCGACTGTCGCAACCCAGCGCTGGGCACGCCACAATTGCGGCGATAAGTCCCCTCTTTGAGGAGTGGTTAGAGAGGCGCCACGGCGTCCTCACCTTCCGCCTGACGCAGGTCCTCACCGGACACGGTTGTTTCGGGAGGTTCCTGTTTCGCATAAGGCGGGAGGAAACGCCCGGATGTTACCATTGTGTGGATCGCCCGGAGGACACGGTGGAGCATACAGTGGAGGTCTGCCCGGCTTGGGCAGAGCACCGCCGTGTTCTCACGGAGGCGATCGGCGGCGGCGATCTCTCGCGTCCGAGCCTGGTCCAGGCCATGGTGCGGAGCGAGAGTGCATGGGAGGCCGTCACCTCCTTCTGCGAAGCAGTGATGCTCGCGAAGGAGGAGGCGGAACGCGTGAGGGAGAGGCAGCCTTTTCCTCTAATCTGGATCATTTGAACTAATTTGAAGGTCAACATTCAGCAGTGAATATATTTATAAATGTATAAGAAAACATAACATTGAACAATAACATCAATATTCCCATCTATTCTAATGTATTGTTTTCACAAGAATATCTACCTACACTAGTCATGGTCACGAACGGTCAGGAATAAAAAGATATTGTGGAATGGGCCGGAGATCAAGATAAAAGGACAGCCTATCAGGCTTATACCCGTATTCATGTCTACTGATAACAACAAACTGCAATAGCTGACTTCTGAAATGATGATTCTAATAATTTGCCCTCTAATAATATGCTAGGTTTTTTTTAGGGTTCCGTAGTCAACAACGTATAGTTTCTCTATGTCCGTCCGCAGCTTAGCTCAGAGACTCTTAGTACTAGAAAGCTATAATTTGGCACGAATATACATAATCATCACGCCGACAAGTGGTAAAATAAAATAATGAAAAAAATTTTTTTTAGGGTAGTCCCTTTTGTACACGTAAAGTGGGGATGTTCTTTTTTTCTCGTCTACCCCATGGTGTGGGGTGTTGCTGGATGGGTCTTTCAAAAATATTGCGGGTTTTTGAAAACAATTTTTCGATTCAAGGATCCGTTTCTGAAATATTAAGCATTAAAGTGCTAATTTTTGTTAAATTCAAGTATCCCTCCACCCCCCTGCCAGCTAAACGGTTAGTTTTGGATGGGTGAAAAAATCACGGTATTAGTATTTAAAACGACGTTAAAAGGAAAACTATCACAGCTAAGTAGGCTTCTTAAGTTTACGAGTCTTATTTACATTTACAGTTGGAATGTATGAGAGAATATGTTTTTCAACTACAATGATATGTTTGTTCTTGGGATAAATTCATCCCAACTACGGAACCCCTCATTGTGCCTGCTCCGACACGCACTTGGCCGGTTTTATGCCAATATTCAGCAGTGGTCTCGGTACCACCGTATCCGTATTGTAAATTGGTAATGCATTGTATTCACAAGAATACTAATCCAAAACCAACATCTTTGATAGACAATGTATCAACAACACAGTACCATTCTTCCTGCTCCTTCGACAGGCGTTACCCATCATTTTGCTGACCATCGTCCATCATTCGTATCAATTAACGTTCATCGGAAGTTTATGTTTAAGCTTAGGTTAAATATGATCTGTAGAAAGATTCTGAATGTTTGTGTAATAGAAATAGTTGCTCGTACTTGCTCGTACTACGTGTTTTCTTGGTATTTTTTCTTTAAACATTTTTAGTGCGAAGGGAATATGGATTTATGGTGTTATTTTTTTTCTATTTGTGTATTTGATTGCAGGAAAGCTATGCACGGCGAGCCCCAAGTATGATTCAACTGTCTAAACCCGGCACGAAATCATTCAGAAAACAATACTAAAACATGGTTTTGATTATAATTATATTATACTAGCTTTTGCCCGCGGTTTCGTTCGCGTTAATTTAGAATTTAACAATCAATTCAGGTTGTACTCTGCTTGTAATAATATAACTCAATCATGATTCGAAAGCCAAGTGACGCCATCTATTATCATAAGAAAATTATTGTTGTTTTCCTCGGGAAGAGTAGTTTTTTCGGGGTTAAAGGCACCCTATGTCCATTTCTGTACAACTGACAACGTATATGCAAAATTTCAGGATGATTGGTTCAGTGGTTTAGGCGTGAAAACTGAAAAGGTAACAAACAAACAAACTTACTTTCTCAATATTAGTTCGTATAAAATTTACGACAAAGGCTTTAAATATTATAATATTTTTTAATTTAAATTGGTATGTTAACTTAAGCCCCTTGTGAAAATTTGAAACCATTTCCATGTTAAACATTCCTAATTTGAAGTTTGATTTAGTTTTGAGATAATAAATGTAGGTTATATATAACCTACATTTGAAACCAAATGTTTCAAATTTTCACAAGGGGATTAAGTTAACATACCAATTTAAATTAAATGAAGAGTAGGTACCTAGTACAGTTAAGTGAGCAAATCCTCAGTTAATTACATACGAGAAACTCATAATCATTTGTTATTAATATGTAAATTCCTGGCCGTTTTACATGGCTGATATAATTTTAGAAATTAGGTTCTAATAATATATTTATAAGTTTGGGGGAACGGCGGAATAGGTACGCACGGCTACAGATCAAGCTATATAACTCCAGTATAAGCTGATCTCGCATGGTATAGGATTTCCTTACAATGAGAGGTCAGTGTAAACTGGAATGTATAGATTGATGCGTAGCCGTGTGTACCTTTACATTATCATTATTTTTCTTCTAAAGTATCAGCTTGTCTATGTGGTATACGAAAATACTTAGCTCATCATAGTCATGGTGATAAGATATTTTGCCAATCAGCCGGGTTGCCGATGACATGAAGGGAAGGTCAGACTTAAGACATTGTGATCACTGTAAGTTCATGTATGGTTTTTTAAAAACGGCAAAAAGGTACCCTTATAGGCTCACTTCGTTGTCCCTCTGTTTGTCTGTCAGTCAGTCTGTCAAGACCCTTTTTCTCAGGAACGCGTGACGCGTATCAAGTTGAAATAAATATCAAATACGTAGGTCTGTGGTCCCTTGTAGCTGTAAAACAAATCAAGCTTCTAAGTAAACGCAATAAAAACGTACGGCCATTTATGTGACATATTTTGATACTCGCAAGTAAATCAAAACCTATAAATAAATAAATATCCTTGGACATTTCACACAACGCCATCTAGTCCCAAGCTAAGCAACCTAATGCTTGTGTTATGGTAACGAGATGACTGATAAACTACTTATATACATTTTTTTTTTGTGTTTGTGTTTTGTTTTTGGTATTATAGATAGAAAAACACCCAGACTCGGAACAAATACTTGTAGGTCTTACAAATATTTGCTACAAGTATTTGGTTTTGGTACTTCCAGTTGATCTAGATTCTAGAGTATAAACGACAATAATGTTCTTGGATTAACTGGCATATTTGGATTAATAACATTCCTAATTTCGTAGTATTTTTAATTGAATTTTATTTTTGACATTTAATTTTTTATTTGACTGGAATGATTTTTAAATTTTATTTTCTCAACTGTTTTTAATTATTTTAGGACCTATTCATTTATATTAGGGTTTCCCGAAAAACCACTACTTACCGGATAAATTAAAAAAATGGAACAGAATTTGTATGAAATTATCTGCCAAGTAAGTTAATCGGAACTTAATCGTAGGTAGTGAAACAGGCCCTTAGGTAATAACAGTATATTTTTCAAGAGTAAACGATACCCCACAATAAAGTTTCCATCGAGATTGCTTCAGCATTGATCGCGTCCAGTACTTCTTGATCGTCGTGTATACCAGAATAAAAAGTATATTGTGCACTGGGCTTTCCGTTCGGGCAAATAGAAACGTACCTATGTGAAAAGCTGGTATTGCACATAATAAAATGTTTCGTGGAATAGAGGCGCAGTTGTGCGTACCGTTTTCATCAATGAATCTTGGTTGCTTGGGAGACTAGTGGAGATTATTTTTTTGGCAATAGTATATGGGGTGTAATTTTAATCGTCTTTATCCTCTTAAAGAGCCATTGTACTCATAATTTTGAACAACGCATCTGCTATTAAATCTGCATCAAACTCATCAAACTCGTCAAAATGTAGGGAGCAGCTGATTTTTTTTCGCGATTTCAAGTTTTGTCCATATGTAAAAGTTGTTCATAATGATGAGTACAATGATCCCTTAAAAGGATAAAGACGATTAAAATTACACCCTCTATTGGACTAGAGGGCGTTTACAACGAGCTTTTTGTACCTCAGAATAAATCGGTGCTCGTATATAAATACCTAATAACTGTTCGATCGAAAGTTAAGCTACTCTTGCCGCGGTCGGCTCGTGGCTGGGTGATCATCCCTTACATATGAAGACCCCTTCGTGCCTTGGAAAGCGCGCGTTGGTCTCGGCTGTCATTCGTAGATCTTTGACAGTCGTAACTGGTATAAGCCCAAAAGTCTGACAACCAGTCTTACCAAGGTGTATCGTGTTACCCAGTAATTAGGTTGCGGAGGTCAAATAGGCAGTCGCTTCATGTAAAATACTGGTATTCAGCTTATTTTAGGTTGGAAGCCGACCCCAATATATTCTCCAACTATAGGCAGATTGATTTTTATTTGTAAGTAACTCAAAATGAAGAGTCTATAACAAAATAGGTACATAAATTCATGCCCTCAGAAACAACATAACGCCACATGCTATGGATCTTCCCATGCTCATTTTATCTCATCTAAACTATATTTGTCTCACCATACTCGCGTGTCGCTGAGTCACTACACATCTTACCTTTCTGAAGGACACATTATTCAGTTAGCTTTTGACTAAGCCTTTCATATTAATTTGAATTAGGCTCCCCGCAGATATGTGCGACGCAATTCTGGTAGGGCAAATATCCATGAAGTTTTCATAGAAATTGTTCCCGTCGCGCTTTCGCGTCGTGCCTATCTGCGGTAGCCTTGAAAGATCCAACTTCGATCTCGTATAATGGCCACCTTGTTACAACAGATTTCCTAAGGGCCTTGACTGCTAATTGGGTTCCAAGTTGGATCTATGGTAATAATGCTACGTGTTGATCATAATCCACTAATAACACAGTGTAACCATCTTGGATATAGTGGCCCACTGCCTAACCGTAAGGGTTTCTTTGACTCTAGGGCATAAATTTGGCCCAAACCAAGACAGCTGTTTAGAGCCATTAAATCAACACAATGTTCCGCAAGTACGCGTTTATATTGCCATCTATTGCCGAAGGACATACGACGTTCGTTTGTGTGGTCGCGACACTTCAGGCAGTTTAATCAGTTGTCTCGATTCAAAGTTATGCCCTAAGTCAAAGAACCCGCCCTTACTGTAACTTTGTCAAAGGACAACCAAGGGTAATTATATCCTATACATCTCACGGTCAAGGCATTTAATGAACCTCTCTTTGGTCGTAGATACATACCATTATACGTACTATATTATGTAGACTGTGATATATTTACCTGAGTACTCGTATCTACGCATAATATTACAATATTCTCTGTCATGCCGCCTAGTGTTACTGATCGCAAGATAGATAGATAGAATACTCTTTATTATGCACACCATAAAAATCAAGCTCGCAAGCATGGTACATACCTGAGGGGCAATTCTCGTATTTTTAACAACGTTCGCAATATCATCTCAAGACTCAATCTGTCAAAAATTGTATAGCGTTTACCTAAATTTTTGACATTTGACTGACGCTGGCATGAGATTGTGAACGTTTTTAGGTACGAGAATTGCCCCTCAGTTTAATGTACCTAACTAACAAACTTTTAGCCCATGATACAAAGTTAGTTAGTTTGGCAAATGGGTCTCATTGAAATATATGTTGGAACCTTTCAATAGGTCAGGCAGTGTGGGTGTTTAACACACGTTTTTGATTGGTTCAATAAAAAGTTCAGGAGTTTGTCCAATAAAAATGGCACAGAATTTTACATTGGGCTAAAGTACAGCTCTTTCTGCCCCAGATTTTGTCGAATTCAATATGGCGAGTTGATATTGGATATCATTATAGCCATGGGTGGGCTTTAGGGTGCTTTTCCACCAGGGATGTCTATACTACGTTGCTATGGATGTGTTTGATGTCTTCCAATCATATTCATTGTTCCACAGCACGGGTGGAAACTGATTCAGCTAAGCTATGTTTTTTATATGGAAGGATGCGTGCTGTGGATGGGAGCTATGGATGCACGGGTGGAGTGCTTGCGCATCTTCATAGCACATCTTACTCGCTCCGCTACACCGCTTAGCATTAGTGGAAACGGTCACATAGTTTCGTAGCTTAGCTTTCACATCCTCGCAGCATACCTGCATACCACATCTCTGGTGGAAAAGAAGCCTTCGACTGGTTAATTATCTTTCTCCAACTTGACCCATTTCTGGCTTTTTCTCTCCAATTTCTCATTCCAACAGTTCTTAAATCTTGGTCTATGCCAACCAAAAATCGAGCTTGGGCCGTCCTCGACTTCTCCGGCCATCCGATTTAATATCCAGTAAACGTTTGGGGCCCTGGTCTCGTCCATTCTTGCGACATGTCCTGGCCATCGAAGACGTCCTATTTTGATGTTTTTAATTACATTAGGCTCGTTAGGTACTAAGTAAAAATGACGAGAACTCTCTGTTAGTATTCGAAAAAAATACTCAGGCTCATATTCGGTGCAGTGCTGGAAAATGAGCAATGGCGAACGTGGTACAACAATGAGCTCTACGAGACGATATCTATTTATATAAAAAAACCGGTCAAGAGCGAGTCGGACTCGCGCACCGAGGGTTCCGTTCCGATTTCTGAAAAAGTGTGCTATTTAGAGACATCGTTTTATTTTTCCTGTAATCTTTACATAAACTTCTATCACATAGAATAATTTCAGATTTTTCTCTTTGCAAACTTCGGAGATAAGGGGGGGGGGGACGGTAATTTTTTTTACATTTTTCATCAAAAGTACTGTACGGCCTAAAAAGAAATAAAAAATGTTTGAGAATGTGCAAACAGCGTTCTTTCATAATAATATGATGCCCCACATGCCCTAGTAGCCCCACTTTGATTTTTTAAGACCCCTTTCAGTCCCTGTTGCAAAAAAAAATACATATATTTTTATTTCTTTCTTATTCGCAAAATAGTTGAGTAAACGTCATCTAAAACTGTTCCAAATTTCAAGTTGATAGCATTAGTAGTTCTTGAGATATCGAGCTGTGACAGACAGACAGACAGACAGACTGAGTCACACCATAAGGGTTCCTTTTTTACCATTTTGGTACGGAACCCTAAAAAGAGAAATCCTGACTGATTGACTGACTCATCAAGTCCCAGCCTTGGACCTAGAAGTCTGAAATTTTGAGGTTCCCTTTATAATGTAGACAAGGAACAAGGAAGGAATTCCCTCTAGTACGTTCCTATGGGATATTTGCCGACATCCAAGCTGGCAAAAGCTATAAAGTCATAAATGAAGACATTCAAAAGTAAAAAAATAATGAGTCTAGCCAAAAATAGCTCAACAATTCAATTAACTAGATAAAATCATAATCCTCTATCATACTTTCCCTTGAGACCGAAAACGCTTTGTTATAATAATTCCCGTAATTCGTTGCTCTCAATTCTGTTAGGGTTGACGAAAATTCCGGACAAAGACCTAATTCTGAGGATTTAGGTTACGAAATCTTAGATTTAGGGAAACCTAGGAATATGTCGAGTAATAGAAATAAATTGATAGGTTTTTAAGATAGTCAGATAGGCAGTCGCTCCCATGTAAAATACTGGTATTCAGCTGCATCTGGTTAGACTAGAAGCCGACCCTAAGGTAGTGGGAAAAAACCGGCCAAGTGCGTGTCGGACCACAATGAAGGGTTCCGTATTTGAAAAGAATTTATCCCAAAAACAAATTTAACATTGTTACCGACAAAAAAAAATATATGCTGTTTACTTGTGCTCTGAGACTTTGCTTCTTGCCAAATTTCATAATTATAGGTCAACAGGAAGTACCCTGTAGGTTTTGATTTATTTGCGAATATCAAAATGTGTCGTACCTATATATGGCCGTTTTTTTTTATCGCGATGACTTAGAAGCTTGACTTTTCTAGAGCTACAAAGGACTATAGACTTACGTATTTGATATGTATTTCAACATGATACCTCCACCCGTATCTGAGAAAAAGAGTCTTACAGGCTGACAGACTTGAAAATATTTTTTTGTGTGAAAAAATTACAAATTAACAATTTTCGGACTTTTTCCTTTATTTATGCTGTAATACCTTTCTTCTTGCCAAATTTCATGATTCTAGGACAACGGGAAGTACCCTATAGGTTTTGATTTACTTGCGAGTATCAAAATATGGCACATAAATGGCCATATTTTTTTATTGCGTTGACTTAGAAGCTTGATTTTTTTAGAGCTCCAAGGGACCATAGACCTACGTATTTGGTATTAATTTAAACTTGATACCTCTACGCGTTCCTGAAAAAAAGGGTCTTGACAGACTGACAGACAGACAGACGGACAACGAAGTGATCCTATAAGGGTTCCGTTTTTTCCTTTTGAGGTACGGAACCCTAAAAAGGCTAGGCAGATGGTGATGATAAGTTCTAAGTGGACGAAAATGTCCATTTAAGACTAGAAAATTAAAAAAAACCGGTCAAGAGCGAATTAGACTCGCGCACCGAGGGTTCCGTTCTAATTTCTAAAAAAGTGTGCTATTTAGAGACATCGTTTTACTTTTCCTGTACTATTTTTTACATTTCTCATCAAAATTCGAAATCTATGCGGCCAAAAAAAAAATGTTTGAGAATGTGCAAACAGCGTTCTTTCATATGAGACCCTACATTCCCTAGTAGCCCCACTTCAAATGTTTAAGACTCCCCCTTCAGTCCCTGCTGCAAAAAAAAAAAAAAACTTTTTATTTCTTTCTCAAAATAGTTGGGCAAATGTCGCGCGTCGTCTAAAACTGTTAAAATTTACTTTCATGAAACGCACGAATATTGGAAAAGTTAATGTGAGGCCTTTTCAATACCTACCAAGAAAAACACCATTTTAAATATTTGCCACCCCTGTTAAAGAGTATTCTAAGAATTGTCTTACTTTGAGGGGCTTTATAATCAATACGTCAAGTTTCATGCTTGGAACAACGGTTTGCAGTAGAAACGACTGAAAGGAACATTTATACACGAATATTATCTAGTCGTAAATTCTCAAAGTTATGTAAATTCTAAATTACTCCTTTGACACATGAAAAAGGAATGATGACAAAGGAAATTTCTATACTTAAGGCGCGGACTGACTACAATTTTAAACGGAACACAACCGCGTAATCTATTGTCACCATTGCTCATTGCTCATTGTCAGCTGGCTTGAAATATGGTTGAAAATTGAAAATAATATTTGTGTTGCCGAAATGTGACTAAGCTGCGAATGTGCATTTATTTTACAGGTTTTCTTTAGATTATTCAGAATATACACAATAAATTAAATAAATTGTCCGGTTAAATTAAAAAAAAAAATGCTAATTCTATTAATAAAATTATTATTCTTAAAAAAATTATGTCTTTATCGCTGAAAATACAGAGATGTGCGACGCCAAGTCTATTTTTGTGGAGCAACTTCCAAATGTTTTATTGGGAATATCGAACTATTTTTTAATATTCTATTCGATTAAAGTTTTTCCATAAACCCTTCTAGTCCACTGTATTTTTTGCGTCGGATAGCTTCATTGCCTTACGTCATACTCGACAATCCAAGAAACCATTTTTTTTTAATATTGAGCTAATACCTCGCCTTTATAGAGAAATCAAATTCGGTGACATAAATCGTACAATTTGACGTGACTAAAATGTTTTTTGGCGGCCATGATTGTTAAAAAATATTAGACACGTATTTTTTTCTTTTTTTACGTAAACAAAAGGTTACGGCGATACATTGAGTTAAAATGTGGCATGACGCAACAAGTAAAGGAAAAAGTTCGTTAATTTGTAGTTTTATCCATTGATGGGTTTTTATAATCAATGGTTTTATCATATTTTTTTTTTGCGGATTGACTATGACGTCTATCGATATATGGGAGAACATGTTTATCAACTACAATGTTGACTTTGTTTTTGAGAACATGTTTATCAACTACAATGTTGACTTTGTTTTTGAGAACGTGTTTATCAACTACAATGTTGACTTTGTTTTTGAGAACATGTTTATCAACTACAATGTTGACTTTGTTTTTGAGAACATGTTTATCAACTACAATGTTGACTTTGTTTTTGGGATAAATTCTTTTCAACTACGGAACCCTACATTTCAACATTTATATCTGTAATTTTTATGGTGTTCATAATATTCTATCTATATATCTATCATTGTACAGTCAGCAATAGAAGTCGGTTAACACTGCTACTTTTTGACATCATATAAATTAACACAGAATAATACAATAACCTGCTTTTTAGCATTCCTTTTATTAGATAAGAGTTAATTTTCTTTAAACTTTACATTTGTTCCGATTTTAATGAAGTATTTTTTTCAATAATTAATGTTTAGAAAACAGAAGTGTTAATCGACATTTGTTGCTGACTGTACGTGAACCGAAACGCTCTTTGCCGGTTTTTATTTATATGATAAAGCTAAAAATACGCGTTTAATTTTTTTTTTATTATCTGACTGACGGACTAAATATAATTTCTTTTTTTTTACCCAGGCGTCACCTCTATTATCGTAAATGGCTGCTGCACCTACATTATCAGGTGGAGTGTTTTGATGGTGTGACGTCACCATATCAGTACATTGCACCAGTGCGAAGCAGGGCTGGGTCACTAGTTTCGATGTTGATTTATAAACAATGTCCAAGTACATATTTACACACGGTTGCAGATATCAATACTAAGTAACATATTTCTCTTTTCAAATAAAACTAAGAAATATTCAGCGTAAAATTTCCAGCTTCCTCGACTAACAGAAACTCGTAGCGGATCCACAAAGTATAATAACATAAAACAAACTGTAAAAGTGTTTCCTCCGACTTGTAGAACTGGATCTCTTACAAACAATCTGGATCCGTATCCGGACATCTGTCCCGTTCACGATCCGATTCTATTTTAACACACTACTACGTTGTAACATTCTATTTCTATTTTGAAAAATACACAGATTTAGAATTGATCAATGTTTTCGTGGCGTCAAGATCATTCTGTATTATTTCCTCGAGATTCCTTCAGTAAGTAACTTTCACTATTCAAAATGGCATTCAATCAATCTGCCTGCCTTTTCCCAACTATGTTGGGGTCGGCTTCCAGTCTAACCGGATGCAGCTGAATACCAGTATTTTACATGGAGCGACTGCCTATCTGACCCCCACAACCGTTACTGGGTAAAACGATACAACTTGGTAAGACTGGTTGTCAGAGTTTCAAGCTTCTGACGACCCGTAATGACTGTCAAAGATCAACGAATAACAGCCGGGACCACCGCCTTAACGTGCTTTCCGAGGCACGGAGGAATCTCGGTATGCAAAGATGGACACCCATCCACTGACCAACCCCGGCAAGCATAGCTTAACCTGACGGATCGACCGATTGTTATTTAGCCACGAGCTTCTCGTTTTTTAACTATTCAAAATGGCATTATTAAAATAATTAAAATTAGTCTGGGTCCCTGAAAAAAATACCATAATTATTTTAATCGGTACCTACTCATGGGATGTATGAGTGATGTAAAACCAGGTAGGCATACCTAGTAGTAGTATGTCCAGCAGTGGACGTCTTCCAGCTGTATGATGATTGGTGACGGTACACAAATATGGGCAAAATAATTATGGATGTCGTAATTTATCGTGCAAACTCTTTACTCTAACAAGGAGCTTTAATAGTCAAACAGTTCTGCTTCAAAGGCATTCGAACTTAAACCCAAAGTATTTGTGTTCGTTTCAACCGCGCGGCCATGGCGTTAAAAAAAAAAAAAAACTATGCCAACATTTTGTAACAATTTGTAAAAGTTCACTCGCAAAACCTCAAATTTGTCAAAGCTATGGTTAAAAAGTTAGAAGGGTTTGAACGTGGCCGCGCCATCGAAACGCGGAGAACCGCGCGGCCACGGAGATCTCAGAAACTAAGCGTTGCACAGACCTGAAATTTTGGTAAATAACAGATTCAATTTGTAAACAATTTGTAAAAATATAGAAAAAAATCCCAGGTTAATATTTTAGGAGCTGTGAGACTAAAACCCCGTGGCCGCGCCATCGAAACGGTGACAAAAACGTGATAGCCGATATCTCGCTGAAAAAGCATCGCAGACGTCTAGAGTTTTTTGTAAAACCCAGATTTGAATTTGTCAAAACTTACAAAAATGCAACAAAAAATACTAGGTTAATATTTTAGGAGCTGTGAGACTAAAACCCCGTGGCCGCGCCATCGAAACGGTGACAAAAACGTTATCACCGATATCTCGCTGAAAAAGCATCGCAGAGGTCTGAAGTTTTTTGTAAAACCTAGATTTGAATTTGTCAAAACTTGTAAAAATACAACAAAAAATCCTAGGTTTATATTTCAGGAACCGCGCCATAGAAACGGTGAAAAACACGTTATCGCCGATATCTCACTGAAAAAGCATCGCAGAGGTCTGAAGTTTTTTGTAAAACCTAGATTTGAATTTGTCAAAATTTGTAAAAATACAACAAAAAATCATAGGTTTATATTTCAGGAGCTGTAAGACTAGAACCCCATGGCCGCGCCATTCAAACGGTGAAAAATATGTTATCCGGCCGATATCTCGCTGAAAAAGCATCGCAGAGGTCTGAAGTTTTTTGTAAAACCTAGATTTGAATTTGTCAAAACTTGTAAAAATACAACAAAAAATCCTAGGTTTATATTTCAGGAGCTGTAAGACTAGAACCCCATGGCCGCGCCATCGAAACGGTGAAAAAAACATGATAGCCGATATCTCGCTGAAAAAGCATCGCATACGTCTAGAGTTTTTTGTAAAACCCAGATTTGAATTTGTCAAAACTTACAAAAATGCAACAAAAAATACTAGGTTTATATTTTAGGAGCTGTGAGACTAAAACCCCGTGGCCGCGCCATCGAAACGGTGACAAAAACGTTATCACCGATATCTCGCTGAAAAGGCATCGCAGAGGTCTGAAGTTTTTTGTAAAACCTAGATTTGAATTTGTCAAAACTTGTAAAAATACAACAAAAGATCCTAGGTTTATATTTCAGGACCCGCGCCATAGAAACGGTGAAAAACACGTTATCGCCGATATCTCACTGAAAAAGCATCGCAGAAGTCTGAAATTATTTGTAAAACCTAGATTTGAATTTGTCAAAATTTGTAAAAATATAACGAAAATCCTAGATTTATATTTCAGGAGCCGCGCCATTGAAACAGATAAAAACACGTTATCGCCGATATCTCAGTGAAAAAGCATCGCAGAGGTCTGAAGTTTTTTGTAAAACCTACATTTGAATTAGATAAATTTTTTACAAATAAAACAAAAATCCTAGGTTCACAAAAAACCGTATTTCACCGTTTCAATGGTGCGGCTCCTGAAATATAAATCTAGGATTTTTGTTATATTTTTACAAACTTTGACAAATTCAAATCTAGGTTTTACAAATAATTTCAGACTTCTGCGATGCTTTTTCAGTGAGATATCGGCGATAACGTGTTTTTCACCGTTTCTATGGCGCGGGTCCTGAAATATAAACCTAGGATTTTTTGTTGTATTTTTACAAATTTTGACAAATTCAAATCTAGGTTTTACAAAAAACTTCAGACCTCTGCGATGCTTTTTCAGCGAGATATCGGTGATAACGTTTTTGTCACCGTTTCGATGGCGCGGCCACGGGGTTTTAGTCTCACAGCTCCTAAAATATTAACCTAGTATTTTTTGTTGCATTTTTGTAAGTTTTGACAAATTCAAATCTGGGTTTTACAAAAAACTCTAGACGTCTGCGATGCTTTTTCAGCGAGATATCGGCTATCACGTTTTTTTCACCGTTTCGATGGCGCGGCCATGGGGTTCTAGTCTTACAGCTCCTGAAATATAAACCTAGGATTTTTTGTTGTATTTTTACAAGTTTTGACAAATGCAAATCTAGGTTTTACAAAAACTTCAGACCTCTGCGATGCTTTTTCAGCGAGATATCGGCGATAACATATTTTTCACCGTTTGAATGGCGCGGCCATGGGGTTCTAGTCTTACAGCTCCTGAAATATAAACCTAGGATTTTTTGTTGTATTTTTACAAATTGTGACAAATTCAAATCTAGGTTTTACAAAAACTTCAGACCTCTGCGATGCTTTTTCAGTGAGATATCGGCGATAACGTGTTTTTCACCGTTTCAATGGCGCGGCTCCTGAAATATAAACCTAGGATTTTTTGTTATTTTTTTACAAATTTTGACAAATTCAAATCTAGGTTTTACAAATAATTTCAGACCTCTGCGATGCTTTTTCAGTGAGATATCGGCGATAACGTGTTTTTCACCGTTTCTATGGCGCGGGTCCTGAAATATAAACCTAGGATTTTTTGTTGTATTTTTACAAGTTTTGACAAATTCAAATCTAGGTTTTACAAAAAACTTCAGACCTCTGCGATGCTTTTTCAGCGAGATATCGGTGATAACGTTTTTGTCACCGTTTCGATGGCGCGGCCACGGGGTTTTAGTCTCACAGCTCCTAAAATATTAACCTAGTATTTTTTGTTGCATTTTTGTAAGTTTTGACAAATTCAAATCTTGGTTTTACAAAAAACTCTAGACGTCTGCGATGCTTTTTCAGCGAGATATCGGCTATCACGTTTTTGTCACCGTTTCGATGGCGCGGCCACGGGGTTTTAGTCTCACAGCTCCTAAAATATTAACCTAGGATTTTTTTCTATATTTTTACAAATTGTTTACAAATTGAATCTGTTATTTACCAAAATTTCAGGTCTGTCCAACGCTTAGTTTCTGAGATCTCCGTGGCCGCGCGGTTCTCCGCGTTTCGATGGCGCGGCCACGTTCAAACCCTTCTAACTTTTTAACCATAGCTTTGACAAATTTGAGGTTTTGCGAGTGAACTTTTACAAATTGTTACAAAATGTTGGCATAGTTTTTTTTTTTTTTTAACGCCATGGCCGCGCGGTTGAAACGAACACAAGTATTTGGCGACGTCCCGTCTTAGTTCCTTCTAATTTAATCTCACGCATTTAAGGATTACAACTTTGTATTTTATTAGTATGCACTTGGTATCTTTGAAGACACAGTACCAGGATTAAATTAAATGTTCGTTTTAAGTAAGTAAGCACGTATATTTCTTTTCATGGCTATAGATACCTACACTCATAAAAAGAAACATAAATACTTATTTGGGTGTACGAAGTAATTCAGGCTTAGTACTAAACCGGAATTACTTCGTACACCCACATTTTGTTGGAAAAGGTTAGGTACTCCGAATTCTCTATTTTGTAATAAGCTTTTGACGGACCGACTTTGACGGGACTTTACTGGCATATGGCTGATGTTAGACGGAGTAACTGAAATTTCTTTTATTTTAGAAAAATACTAATTAGGGTTCCGGGCAAAGAACCGGTCAAGAGCGAGTCGGACTCGCGCACCGAGGGTTCCGTTTCGATTTCTGAAAAAGTGTGCTATTTAGAGACATCGTCTTATTTTTCCTATAATCTTTACATAAACTTCTATCACATAGAATAATTTCAGATTTTTCTCTTTGCGAACTTCGGAGATAAGGGGGGGGGAACTGTATTTTTTTTTTCATTTTTCATCAGAAGTCAAAAACTATGCCGCCTAAAAAAAAGAAAAAAATGTTTGAGAATGTGCAAACAGCGTTCTTTCATATGATACCCCACATGCCCTAGTAGCCCCACTTTGATTTTTTAAGACCCCCTTTTAATAAGAAAGAATTTTTTTTTAAAACAGGGACTGTTGCAAAAAAAATTTCTTTCTTATTTGCAAAATAGTTGGGTCAACGTCATCTAAAACTATTTTAAATTTCAAGTTGATAGCATTAGTAGTTCTTGAGATATCTAGCTGTGACAGACAGACAGACAGACAGACAGACTGAGTGGCACCATAAGGGTTCCTTTTTTACCATTTTGGTACGGAATCCTAAAAAATTAAAACTCATGAAATTGTGAACAAAAATAATAACTCTGGAACTACCAATCGGATTTGAAAAAATATTTTTGCATTTGGTAGCCCCTTCGCAACGTTATTTATAGGCTATTTAATATCACGCTACAACCCTTAGGAGCAGAGCAAAAAGAAAAAAAGTCGGAAAGTATACTAAGCGAAAACGAAATATTTAGCGCGGGCAACGGGGCGCCCCGCCGCCGCGCCGCGGGCAACGGGGCGCCCCGCCGCCGCGCCGCGGGCCGGGAGAATTGTAAAATGTGGCTTTTATTTTAGTATATTGTGTATCTTACGATATCCACGGGAATGAAGTAGCGGGGCACAGCTAGTTAGTTCATAATTATGTTTGAAAAATTCATCTGCTTGTCAATGTAAATAAATATCAAAGCGAAAGGCATCTATTGTAAGTGTGTACAGAATAATAGCATTTTGTCGAGGAAATTTTCTCCTGGCAACCAAAGTTATCTGGGGTACAACCGACTGGCTCAAGAAGTTATAATGCAATTTATCTTTATTTGCAAACTTGGTTTGCTAATAACCCATTGTGAGGGAAAAGCCAATGATCTCATTAGCTTTCAACGACTTCTCCCTCTTGAGCCATTCTTTGTTCTGAGAAACAGATGTTCCCCATAATTTTGTTACAAAGAATTGGATTCCCGGAAAATATTATTACCTCGGAAAATAAAACAACAAACTGGTCTTTAAACTTTTGAAGGAATAAAACTGGGTTTCCATGTTTCTTTTTTGGGTATATTTGGTTTTAGTGAGCTGAATTTTCTATAGGTAGGTACCTACATACAAATAAATAAAATTGAAGTGTCTGTTTGTAATTTCAAACAGCTTTTTACTAAATGCATATGAAAGTTTAATCGGACTTATAACAAAAAAAAAACATTTTTTTAAATTTTTGTCTGTCTATCTGTTTGTTCCAGCTGATCTCCGAAACGGCTGGACCGATTTTGACAGGACTTTCACTGGCATATAGCTGAGGTTATAAGGAATAACTAAGGCTACTTTTATTTTGGAAAAAGAATTTGGGTTCCGCGTAAAAAAATAAAAATAATAAAAAATTGTTGTGAATGAAAAATCGGATTTGAAAAATTCGCATTTGCATTTGGTAGCCCAATTCTCGAGGATTGTTATAGGCTATTTAACATCACGCAAAAAGAAAAAACCTCTGAAAGAACGCTAAGCGAAAACGAAGTAATAGCGCAGGCGGGCGATACAACGGGGGGCACGAATGTGGCTGTTATTTTACTATATTGTGTATCATCTTACGACTTCCAGCGAATGAAGTCGCGGGGCACAGCTAGTAAGAAATAAATTTGAACCATAGCTATAATAAAGTATGATTTGAACTTAGCAAAATAAATTATCTTTACTAAACATAGCATTTGCAATGATAGTATTTCCCTCTGAGAAAATTACATTCAGAGCCCCGTGGGTTCAGAAAATTTTACCTGTAAATAATGTAAAACCCGCATAATTATTCTAATGCTGTGAAGATGACGCTCCAGTTATGATGAGAAAACCTAGAACATACACACATACATACATACATAAACTCAAACCTTCTTCCCATGGGGGTAGGCAGAAACTACAGAACGTCACTACTACCATCCTCTTACTCCTTTTGCCTCGTTTACGTTCTTACATATGCTGAGGGCTTAGTGCGAGTTTTTATACTTACTCGATCACGTTAACGTAAACGTCAGTTTGTACTGAAAATGAATAAGCGCCGCCTGGTGACTATAATGGGAAACACAATTATTCCATACGAATTGACATACGTCAACGTTAACGTAAACACGATCGAGTAAGTATAAAAAAAACTCGCACTAAGCCCTCTGGTTCAATCCGACAATTTTTGAAACGCAATTCCGTGCGTTTCTTTGAAACCGCCGCGAAACATCGCAACCCTTTGGTTGTCGAATCCGCCAACTATGTTCCCTCCCGGATTAGTAGGACCCGCCGTCCTAAACATGTTCTCTCCGAACCTGATGACCCTATAACTCTCCTACAGGAGAGTAATAAGGCCACCAGTACGCTCCGCAAACGCAAGCTAAGATCTACGTTCCGACCCCGCCGTCGAGGTCGAAAACGTAATTGCCCACCTCCCTCTTGCCCTCTACTCGGCGAGGCCGCGCCAGCCGGTAGCGCAGCCGAGCCTGTAGCCTCTAACCCGCCACTAAACTCCCCTTGCCCACCGATCATTCTCGTACCTCGTACGTTGGATGTTATCGCGTCACGACCCAGCCTGAACCCTCTGGCTGTCCTCCCTACCCTTACCGCAGCGACGTGCAGAGTCGCTCAAACCCCTAGTTTTAAGTCTTAGTTTTAAGCCTGGCCGGAGGCTTTAAGCTCTCGCTTAAAGCAGCCACAGGAAAGTCCGGTTAAACAGTCTCGACCCCCCGTGGTCAACTGCGAGAAGCCATTCCAAAAAAAAAAAAAAAAGCCCTCTGGTCATACACGTATGATGGTAGCGATTACTACGCACCTACTGACGTTTCTGAAGAACATCACCAATAATTTATGTCTTCCTAGGGCGTCCCGGCGTTTCCACTCACATCTGGCTTGTAAATACCTTTTGTTAGTCGCCTTTCATTCATCCTCTTAACATGACCAAACCATCTAAGCATACTCTTTTAAATATTATTATCATTATATTCTATTTGTAAAAGAAATTTACGCATTTGGCTTTTAAATCTCGACTACACTGCCACTGAAAACTTATTAAAACCAATGTCTTAACACCCACGCATTTACACTCACACTCCTACACTTACAATCATCCATACACTCACCCTTACTCTCATTCATACACTCATTCATTTTATTCTTCATTTTTCGTTAATCTCATTTCTATTTTATTTTGTTTTGTCTAAAAACGTATCATTAATATTAATATATCTACTTATAATTTGTACATTTCATTGAAAGTATAACTTGACTAACCATTTGGTAATGTAACATGTGTAACAAAAGAGCCGGGTGATCTGTAACTCAGGGCCCTCCTACTTCAGACACCTTTCTCTATATAAGATTGTGCATATAATATCTAGTGCCTGTAATACTGAATGAGAAAAATAAAGATTTTTATGATTATGATTATGATTAAATTTTTGTCACTACATCTTCTTTTAAACCGCACCGTTGCCTTATCACATCATTCCTCAGACATTAATAGTGACACCACACATGCTTCGCAAGGAACGCATTTCCACAGTATTTATTCTACTTTCGTGCTTCTTTTGCCACACCAAAAATTCACTAAAACCTAAAAATCCAGATAACCGAATCAAACTTTTTTTTTTAAACTAGTAAGGGAGCGTGGGGCTAGTAGTAACAGGGGTAAGTAGTAACAGCTTAATTACTCAGAAAATTTCGAATGTTTTGTTTTGAATATCCTTATAACGGGGCCTACTAACAAACAAATGCTATATAACTAAAATAGTTCCCATGATTTTTCCATTCACCAGTCGCCAGCTGTACAGTTTTCTGTGTATTTTTTTTCAACAAACTGAAATATTCGCATAGTTAATCCCTCATTAAATCTCTATAATTTCATAATAACGATAGCTTCACATTTAAACTTGTGTTAGTAATAACTCACTTTCCATGGGAAGTTTGTTTGTAGTGTTGCCAGAAAATTTTGCAATAAAAATAAAAGTAGCGACTTAGCGAATGAAGATTTTCAAATTTTTGTCTTTTTAATTTTATAATCATGCATTAGCCTTATTGAGCACAGACTGATAATATTGCTATCTTTTTTACCCGACTGCGGCCCAAAAGATGGGTAATGTTTTACGTATGTAGAAAACAAGCAAGAGACGGAAATTGTATCAGTAAGGTATAGTCAAAATTGAGGGTGTGGTACGAACCATCAAACTGAACAATTTTCTTCATGGGACCAACATCGTAACCGCGAAAAAATTACCAGCTGTCCCTTACATTTGGGTCGAGTAGGTACCTACTGAAGTTTTAAAGGGGATGACTGTTTACTTTTCGCGATTACGATGTTGGTCCCATGGAGAAAGTTGTTCAGTTTGATAGTCTGTTCTTACACACCCTTAATTTTGACCTCACCTTTCTGAGCCTTCACCAATCACTTTTCCTTTTCTTTTCCTGTATAGTGGTAGCTGTACGTGATTTTGACTGAAATATTCAACGGTAGCGTAAAACTTTTAAATATGAATGCTCATTTTAACCAACCCTAAATGACAATTAAGTCGCAGTATTAGCTCAATATTCAAAAAAAATGGTTTCTTGGATGGTCGAGTATGACGTAACGCAATGAAACTATCCGACGCAACAAATACAGTGGACAGAGAAGGGTTTAGAGAAAAATTTTAACCGAATAGACTAGTAAAAAATATTTTGATATTCTCAATAAAAAATTAGGAAGTTGCTTCACAAAAATAAACTTTGGCGTCGAACATCTCTGTATTGTAAGCGATAACGATATCCTTTTTTTTTAAGTATTTAACAGAATTAGCATTTTCATTTCTTTAGCAATCTAAAGAAAACCCGGAAAATAAATGCACATTCGAAGCTTGGTCATATCTCGGTAACACAAATATTATTTACAATATTCAACCTTATTTCAAGCCAGCTAATGGTGACAATAGATTACACGGTTGTGTGCCTTTTAAAATCGTAGTCAGTCCGCACCTTAAATGAATACCTAAATATTATTGCACTGTTGGATTTACAACTCTCTGCGCTGTCAAGCATAGTGTTGAAAATCCAACAGTGCTCTTTTATTTAGGAATTCATATAAGTGTCACTTAGGGTTGGTGAAAACGGGCATTAGTGTAACCATTTTAGAAGCCTTCTGTTTTATTTTATTTACACGTTAATAATGCTTATTTTAAGTTCAGTGCTGAAAAGACTCCCATTTGTATCCCTCCTCACAGAATAACGCATTATGTTGAAAAATAGCAATATAAAGTGCAAGCTCTGGCGGGCAATATATTGCTCGGCCAGCGCTCTCGGGTGGCGCTATAATGATCAAATGACTCTCATACTATGAGCAGGTATTATTTAATTTAAAATGGAGGATATTTTATAAAGTATATCCTCTACAACAAACTATCATAAAACAGTGAAAAACTTCTTACCTGCCGCACGGGCGCTTGACCAGGTTAAGCTACGCTTGCCGCGATTGGTCCGTGGATGGGTGACCATCTTTACATACCAAGACCCCTCCGTGCCTCGGAAAGCACGTTAAGCCGTTAATCCCGGCTGTCATTCGTGGATCTTTGATAGTCATTACGGGTCGTTAGAAGCCCGAAAGTCTGACAACCAGTCGCTCCATGTAAAATAGTGGTATTCAGCTGCATCCGGTTAGACCCCAACATTGTTGGGAAAAGACTAGGCTGATTGAATAATACCATTATCAATATCCACATGGAAACCCAACAGCCATTTAATAATACCATTTGCACATCACTGCTTCAAAGTGCATATTATTATGCAAAGCATATTACAATTTGTACGATCTGTTTACGTGGAACAAACCGATAATTTACTGCATTTTACTCTTAACGACACGACAACGTAACGTTAACGTAAACGTAAACGTTACTAAAGCTACGGTTTTTTAGGGTTCCGTACCAAAATGGTAAAAAAGGAACCCTTATGGTGTGACTCAGTCTGTCTGTCTGTCTGGCTGTCTGTCTGGCTGTCTGTCACAGCTGGATATGTCAAGAACTACTTATGCTATCAACTTGAAATTTGGAACAGTTTTAGATGACGTTTATTCAACTATTTTGCAAATAAGAAAGAAGTATAAATATTTATACTTTTTTTGTAACAGGGACTGAAAGGGGGTCTTAAAAATTCAAAGTGGAGCTACTATTAGGGCATGTGGGGTATCATATGAAAGAACGCTGTTTGCACATTCTCAATTTTTTTTTAGGCCCCATAGTTTTCGACTTCTGATGAAAAATGTAAAAAAATACCATTCCCCCCTTATCTCCGAAGTTTGCAAAGATAAAAATCTGAAATTATTCTATGCGATAGAAGTTTATGTAAAGATTGCAGGAAAAATAAAACGATGTCTCTAAATAGCACACTTTTTCAGAAATCGAAATGGAACCCTCGGTGCGCGAGTCCGACTTGCTCTTGAGCGGTTTTTTTTTACGTAGCCTATACAGGGTTATTTTTACGTAGCCTATACAGGGTTATTTTTACGTAGCCTATACAGGGTTATTTTTACGTAGCCTATACAGGGTTATTTTTCAATGACCAGCCAAATTTTCACGGGGTGTTCTACCCATGAATATGAACAACCTTCACTATGGGACCAACTCTGAAATCTCAAAAAAAAATATCAGCTGTTTCATACATTTTGATCGAGTAGCTATTGAACTTTTGTAGGAAACCGCTGATTTTTTTTCGTGATTTCAAAGTTGGTCCCATAGTGAAAGTTGTTCATATTCTTGGGTAGAACACCCTGTGAAAATTTGGCTGGTCATTGAAAAATAACCCTGTATAGTCTCACTACTGCGTAAAGGCCCCCTCGAAGTCCTTCCAGTGAGAGAGAGAGAGGGAGACGGAGCTACATACGATTTATAGCACCGTCTCTCTCTCTCACTGGAAACGTTCAACTTCTGTCCTGCTATAAGAGCTCATAGTAAGCCCTCAGGAACTCTTTTCCCGCCACCTCGAACCAGCCCTCACGTGCAATCCAGGTCATCCCACCACCTCTTTCTGCCGGCCTCTGCGGCAGCGTCCATCTCCATGAACCCATTGTGTGGAGACTTGCCCAGCGGTCATTGTCCATGCGGCTGACATAACCCACTCAATCCCATTTGAGCCTGGCAGCCTTCTTGCCTACGTACCCGTTTGGGAATGCAGCAATCAATCAATCTGCCTAGCCTTTTCCCAACTATGTTGGGGTCGGCCTCCAGTCTGACCGGATGCAGCTGAATACCAGTATTTTACATGGAGCAATTGCCTATCTGACCTCCACACGATACCCCTTGGTAAGACTGGTTGTGAGACTTTCGAGCTTCTGACGAGCCGTAACGACTGTCAAAGATCCACGAATGATAACCGGGACCAACAGTTTAACGGTGCTTTCCGAGCCACGGAGGAGTCTCGGTATGTAAAGATTGTCACCCATCCTCGTACCAAACCCGGGAAGCGTAGCTTAACCTGATATTACTTAGCCACGAGCTCCTCTATCGTTTTCGAACACAGCGTGGTGCTCCAAATTCCGTCCTGCTTTTTTACAACTTGGATGCTGCGTTTCATCTTTACGGTGTCAAAAAATGCTCTATAGGAAAACACCCAACCTACTTTTATAATAAAGAAAAGAAAGAAAGAAAATACATTGACTAACAACGTTAATAACGTTACGTTCGTTCGTTATTAATAACGTTTCAGTGACGTCATTCGACGGTTCGTTGTCTTAGGAAACCCTAGCTCTACTTACTGCGCGACAACGTAAACGTAAACGTTCACATATTTACTGCGTTTCAGTGTTAACTACACGAGAACGTAAACATTCACTTGTTTTGTGTTTACGACTCTGTAGGTTGTTTATAGCGAGGTGTTAAAATAATAGTTATGCTCAATATATTCCGTTGGGTTTCGGGTAGTTGGAATTCTCCTGTTTATCGTTGAGTAAATATGCCATTGAGGATGTGGAAATCTGGGTGGAGTGAATGGAATAAACAGTGATGCGTAAGCTGGAATTAAACATGAGGAGAGACCCTTTCTCTCCTCATGTCTCCTCTAAAATATACTGTAGTATTAAACTTGCGAGAGTCGTCAGGCCAGCTATGGACTAATCCATTCGATAGTGATTATTGGTTGAATATCGTGTTTCTGAACACTTGCTATCGAGGGTTTCTCTGAGGACTTTAAAAACTGATCATATGGAAGGAACTCTATGGAAGGAAGCATTAAACGAATTCTTGAGAAACCGGCTATAGGCTACTGAAGTACTGATGTATCTTTGCTTAACTTTATGACGCTTGTGATGCAGAAAACTTCTTAACCAGTACCTACCAACAACCTTAAAGTACATACAAAATTGGGTTTTTAGGGTTCCGTACCAAAATGGTAAAAAAGGGACCCTTATGGTGTGACTCAGTCTGTCTGTCTGTCTGTCACAGCTGGATATTTCAAGAACTGCTAATGATATCAACTTGAAATTTGGAAAAGTTTTAGATGTCGTTGACCCAACTATTTTGCAAATAAGAAAGAAATAAAAATATTTATGTTTTTTTTTGTAACAGGTGCTGAAAGGGGGTATTAAAAATTCAAAGTGGGTCTACTAGGGCACGTGGGGTATCATATGAAAGAACGTTGTTTGCACATTCTCATACATTTTTTTATTTTTTTTTAAGTCGCATAGTTTTCGACTTTTGATGAAAAATGTAAACAAAAATACCGTTCCCCCCATATCTCCGAAGTTTGCAAAGAGAAAAATCTGAATTTATTCTATGTGATAGAAGTTTATGTAAAGATTACAGGAAAAATAAAACGATGTCTCTAAATAGCACACTTTTTCAGAAATCGGAACGGAACCCTCGGTGCGCGAGTCTGACTCGCTCTTGACCGGTTTTTTTTCTACACAAGCTTTATTTAACTATGTGAACGCACTTGACAAAAATACAATTTAACTCTAAAATATGTACACAAGAATATAAAGGAACAATAAAGGGAAGAGCTCATTGGGCATTATTCTTTTTAAATACATTAATAATATACTTAATATTTAAATTTTTTAGAGAGCAATTTTTTTCTTCTTTAATTATACTTACCTATATTATTAGTTTACTGGTTCGAGAACAACCATAGTCTTAATTTTATTTGAATTAGAATAACATTAAGGTAAAGAAACCAAAATAAATTGTTTTTTTTTAACAAGATCATGAAAATATTAAATAAAAATTGCCCTTCCATTCCTTCCCAACATTCCTTAACTAATCGTGTAAAATAAACGGTAACACATAACTTCTATAGCCACAAACAGTTGTTAAGTGGTTGTCTAAAGCCAGTAGCTGCGCCCACGCACCTCGTAAAACATGCCAGCACGATATTGTAAACATTAAGAACCCTTGCGCTTCTGTATTATTTTAAACTATCGTAAACAGTGAAAATCAATTATGTTTTTTATACAGGTTGGTTGAAAATTGCTTTGAGTAAGAAAATCTATTGATAGTAGCTTTGATAGGTACGATACATGTTGAAAATTCACTTACGTGAAGTTTTGTTGAGCCTTGTTAGTTTGTCACGGACTTAAAAGTGTTGCCAACGACCCTCAAAAGCATAAAAAAATTTCATTTATTGAATGAACAATTTATTGTATCTGCACCACAAAAAAAACCGGTCAAGAGCGAGTCGGACTCGCGCACCGAGGGTTTCGCTTCGATTTCTGAAAAAGTGTGCTATTTAAAGACAACGTTTTATTTTTCCTGTAATCTTTACATACACTTCTATCACATGATTTTTCTCTAAGCAAGCTTCGGAGATAAGGGGCCCCATTATCTCCGAAGTTTGCATAGAGAAAAATTTGAAATTGGGGGACGGTACATTTTTCACCAAAAGTCGAAAATTATGCGGCCTAAAAAAAAAGGAAAAAATGTTTCAGAATGTATAAACATGCAGCGCTCTTTCATATGATACCTACCTCATATGACCTAGTAGCCTCACTTCCAATTTTTAAGACAAAAATATATGTTTTTTTTTTTGCAACAGGGACTCTGTTGCAAAAAAAAAAACATATATTTTTATTTCTTTTTTATTTGCAAAATAGTTGGAAAAACGTCATCTAAAACTGTTCCAAATTTCAAGTTGATAGCATTAGTAGTTCTTGAGATATCCAGCTGTGACAGACAGACAGACTGTGTCGCACCATAAGGGTTCCTTTTTACCATTTTGATACGAAACCCCAAAAAGCACAAAGATAAATAATAATAATCAAAAGTGTCAACCCTTGAAAAACACTATTCAGAAAGAAACTGCATTCAAAGATTCTGTCTGTCTGTGTAAACGCAGCGTCGAGGAAAATTCTTCCCTCTTTCAATCCGTTTACCTGCAGCATTCGAAATGTAAATTTATTTATGAGACACCCTGTATAGTGCGAGAACCCATACGCAACCCGTACGATATCATTGTTTACGATGGAGAATTAAATGGAAATACAGATTTCCCCGATTACTGTGTAGATAGATTTATAGTAAGGAAACCGAATTAGAGGAAAACTAATGAATAGGTAATTCTACGTAAAGTTTGGGTTCTAAATAAGCTGAGTTGACAAATACCAGCTCCTTGTGAGTTTTACGAGGTCTGGCAAAAAGCATTCTGTTCTCAGAATCTGATCTTAGAAGGTTTTGAAGTCCTGTTAATTTAACAGCCAAGATTTTTCTACTTCTGGGTGACGAACAATAATTGATGAGCTTTTCTCATTGTTCTCACATTTAGGCAACAAGAATAATATACCCAGGATTTTGTATTATTATTTATTTATTTATTACAACGATTTAATTAACTTATAAATATATTAAGCCCCACAAAACCATGTCAATAGTTGGACTGTGGTTGTAATATCTTGATTCAAAAGAGTTTCTTGAGAGTTTCTCGTTCTCCTTAAGGCGAAAGCGCCAGGATAGCCCGCGAAATTGAAAATTTCTTACGTTTTATGCAATTTGTAGGTCAGTGTGAGCTTGTATGTTGATTAAAATATGATTCGCGGCCGTAGCTAATATGGCTTTACAGAATTATATTCATTAGAATCAGCAATACAACTCCATAAGTTAGCATTTACCTCAAACCTCATGATTTCATGAAATCGCTAGATTTGAGATAAGCTAACTTATGGAGTTGTACTGCTGATTCTAATGATTATAATTCTGTAAAGCCATATTAGCTACGGCCGCGAATCATATTTTAATCAACATACAAGCTCACACTGACCTACAAATTGCAAAAAACGTAAGAAATTTTGAATTTCGCGGGCTACCCTGGCGCATCAACCTTAAAGATCTACGTTTTGGAATGGACGGCTATTTTCAACTTTCTGACTAAGTAACTGACCGAGTCTTTGACAATTCTAAGGTACCTGTAAATGGTTAAGTATAAACTAGCTTTTGTGGATGTCGGAAAATATTCCACAGGAACGTACTACCGGGAAATCCTTCCTTATTCCTTATCTACATTATAAAGCGTTGCTGTGCGTTCTGTGCAAATTTTCAGCTTTCTAGATCCAAAGGTTTGGGCTCGGCGTTGATGAGTCAGTCAGTCAGTCAGGACTTATCTTTTTCAAATCAAATCAAATTCAAAATCAAATTTATTCAAAGTTATAAGGACTAACGATAAATACAGTTTTCCTTAAATCTATGACAAGTTCACCTATGACTTGTGCCTGAACTAGGTAATCCTGTGTTTCAGGCGATTGGAGGTAAAATTAATTGATTAAATAATCATACTTACTTATCTTATTGTTACTTAAGTAAAAAGGTGTATAAAAAGATAAAATTATATAATACTAACAATATTTACTTTAGCACAAATAATAACTTCTCTGTATCTTCATAGGACATAGATTGGAGAGCTTCCATAAGGAATTTCTTGCAGTTACTATTATTTAAGGAGTAGATGATTCCTTTTTCATTTAGCCTATTGTAGAGTAGCGGTCCGAGGTACCTACATATAAAATTTTGCTGTGTAAGCATGTTTTGTACTTTTTTCAGGACAAACTATATATTTCCGTCTCCTTTTAGTAAAATCAGTGCTGTATGGAAGCGTTGCGTGTTGTTTTAGTACAGTGCTCATTATAAATAACTGTCGAACTGTTAGTACTTTACAAGCTGTATACAGGAGGTTAGTGGGAAAAGAAAAGGGCGGCAAGTAGCCACCTTGAGAATAGCTCTTTAAGCCCTTTCAATGGGCAATAACAAGGTTTTATTCGCCCCACCCCATGAAGTAATACAGTAAGTCAAAATTGACTGACAGAGTGCAAAGTATACTTGTCTAATTATATTTGGATCTGCAACAAAACAAACAATTTTATTTATATAGGTGCAGATAGATAAATGCTTTCAGTTTGAGTTAGAGTAGCTAGTGCAGTTTTTAACCGACTTCCAAAAGGAGGAGGTTCTCAATTCGTCGGAACCTTTTTTTTTTATTTTTTTTTTATGTATGTTCCCCGATTACTCGAAAATGGCTAGACCGATTTGGATTTTTCTTTTTTTGTTCGAAAGGGTATACGTCCCAAGTGGTCCCATGATCATCAAGTCAGGATCTGATGATGGGATCCCATGGAAATCGAGGGAAACCCTCAAATTTTATGGGCACACCTATATCGATTTCGGTATTTTTTATAGTAACTCGTGCATTTGCTCTCGGAAAGTACCATTCGGTGAACTGGAACTGATGATGAAGACCACAGAGGGCCATCGGAAATACTCAATTATATCTAAGTATATAACAGGTTAGGTTGCGATTCGATTACTTTAATATGGTTTATGCTCGTAAAATAATGGTAATGGTGACTTCACCATGAGCTCCATTTCTCCTGGTTCTTACTAGGAGAACTCCTCAACAATTAACGTCCCTGCATCGGGAAAAGCAACATTTTGTAAAACGTGATGAGCAGTTGACATTGGGTTATTGTAACTTAGATAAATTACAATCTGAAACACTAAAAAGTGAAAAATAAAAACTTTTTTACAAAAACAAAAACCGACTTCCAAAAAAAACACTACAAAGTGAAAAATAACTTTAATTTCGGAATTCGGTGGCAAAAAACTAAAATACAGATCCAAAGACACCGACTTCCGAAATTAAAGTTATTTTTCACTTTGTAGTGTTTTTTTTGGAAGTCGGTTTTTGTAAAAAAGTTTTTATCTTATACATTGAGAGACATAATCTGAAGTTCTGAACTGCCGAATCCGTAGTCAGTTCGATCAGATGGATGTCTTGAAATAATAATGATCCAAGTTGTAATCGTTCTGGCCATCGTAAGCAATCTTGAGGCCGTAACAGCTACACAAGGTAAATTTCGGTCTGATCAAGCGAATGTGAAGGTAAGATATCAATATACCATAATATAGACTTTATACTTGATCATAAGCAATTTTATTTAATAGTAGGGACAACTTAATAGACCTTTTATCTTATAACCAAGTGACAGAACCAATTGCCGTTGTAAAAGATATAAACTACCGTTTAATACCCCGTTTACATTCAGCGCATTTCCACGGCAACTTGCAAGGAAATGGGAAATAAAATGGGCAACGCGAATGTGTGACGTTGCCGCTCGCCTTGCCTCGGCGATCCCCAAATTGGCGGTTTTTTGGCGGACATCAAAGGGCCGGCAACGCGAGTGCAAATGACTGTTTATGTAGGTATTGCTCTCTCGCTCACTTACTATCGAATTTCTACGTTCTCCATTGTTGGAGACCTTAGTAATGCTCTAAGTTGGAAACACATTGTGACGAGGCAATGTAAACACTCATTTCTCTTGACGTTGCCACAGCAGTCAATCAATCTGCCTAGCCTTTTCCCAACTATGTTGGGGTCGGCTTCCAGTCTAACCGGATACAGCTGAATACCAGTATTTTACATGGAGCGACTGCCTATCTGACCTCCACAACCCAGTTACTGGGTAATACGATAACCCTTGGTAAGACTGGTTGTCAGACTTTTGGGCTTCTGACGACCCGTAACGACTGTCAAAGATCCACGAATAACAGCCGGGACCAACGGCTTAGCGTGCTTTCCGAGGCACGGAGGAATCTCGGTATCTAAAGATGGTCACCCATCCACTGACCAACCCCGGCAAGCGTAGCTTAACCTGACAGATCGACCCGTGAGGCTGTTATTACTTTAGCCACGAGCTGCATTTAGGGAAATATTTACGGCAGCGCGAATGGCAATGGCTGAATGTTAACGGGGTATATCTTGAGACGGACCACCTGTCAGGCACTGGTTCCATCACATAACTATAAAAAACCGGACAAGTGCGTGTCGGACTACGCACAATGAAGGGTTCCGTAGTTGGGATGAAATGTTCCCAAGAACACACTTAAAATTATAGTTGAAAAACATGTTCTCCCATACATTCCAAATCCAACCGGAAAAGTAAGTTTGTACTCACAATATTGAGAGATTTACCATGTTATTTTAAGACCACAAACTTCTTATAGGTTTTTCTGTAATCTGCAGGTACAGAACTATTGTCTGTATTTTTTTTTTAATTTTAGGCTTAGTAGTTTCGGAGATATGGGGGGGGAATGGTCAATTTTCGTGTATTTTGTTAAATAACTTTAAAACGATTTATTTTAAAATAATAAAAAAAATACATTTGAGATTCTCATTGTAAGCCCTTTCATTTGATATATCACACGGTACAGTTTGCAAAACTTTTTTTTGAATTTTCTTATTTGCCCCCTAAAAGTGACCCCCATATTCAAAATTCTATTATTTATTTTAACCGTACGTGTTTGGGTCACAGAAATCCATATGTATACCAAATTTCAATTTGATCGGTCTAGAAGATTCGGAGCAAATTGGCTGTGACAGGCGGACAGACAGACAGACACACGAGTAATCCTATAAGGGTTCCGTTTTTTCCTTTTGAGGTACGGAACCCTAAAAACCGGCCAGGTGCGTGTCGTGCCACGCGCAGTAATAGGGTTCCGTAGTTGCACAGTAATGCGGACTAAGAAGAGGGCTTTTTGTTGTTTCATGAATATTTGACTATTACTCGTAAACTTGAAAAGCCTACTTAACTGTGATAGTTTTCCTTTTAACTTCGTTATATATACTATTACCGTGAACTTTTTCACCTATCCAAAACTAACCGTTTAGCTGGCAGGGGAGGGGGGGGACACTTGACTCTAACAAAAATTAGCACTTTAACGGATCCGTAAATCGAAAAATTGGTTTCACAAACCCACAATATTTTTGAAAGGCCCATCCAACAACACCCCACACCATGGAGTAGATGAGAAAAAAAAATCATCCCCACTTTACGTGTACAGAAGGCACCCTAAAAAAATTTTTTTTGCATGATTTTATTTTACCATTTTGTCGGCGTGATAAATATGTATTATATCCATGCCAAATTATAGCTTTCTAGTAGGTACTAAGAGTCTCTGAGCTAAGCTGCGGACGGACAGACGAACAGACGGATGGAGACATAGCGAAACTATAAGGGTTCCTTGTTCACTACGGAACCCGAAAAAAAGACGATCGAACAGCACCATGCAAACTGCAACAACAAACCAATTTGCTCTCAGTAGCTCAGCGCGTGGCTTTAAAATATTTATACAAGCTGATAATTGTTCCGGTTCTTGTTATTATGCATGTGCGATGTAAACTCAACAAACAGGAGGAAATTCCAGTGCGGAGAATGATACTAAAAACTTGTTTTCGAACAAACTGAGAGCAGAATTACACCTGTCAAGTGAAATAGTGTAATTGTTGAGGTTTATGGAGGATCGCTGTTTTGTTGTTGTATCGTCGGCTGGTAGTTTCGCGTTTTGTATGATAGAGTCTGGCCACGCTAACTCTGCAGTGAAATAATGGTAGAATTTGGAAATCTACAGAAAAAAGTAATAAAAACATTCTTAGATAAATAATCTATTATGCAAAAATCAAAAGGCAAAATACCAAAATCATTAGATCTACATACACGATACCAAATGTAAAACTTTTTGGGGTTGCCCATTTATTTCACTGCAGAGTTAGGGTTGGACCTCATCTGGCAGCACGGAATCGCATTTGTTCCGCCTGTGCTACCACGTGCTGCAGTATGCTGCCGCATGCGAACGCGTGCTGTCGCATTCCGCAGACAAAAAAGGTTGTTGTCGCCATTGTACGATAGAGTGAGACAGCATGCGATAGCAAGTGATCGGCGGTGAAAGGATGCGTTAGCATGCTATCGCGCGCTTCAGCGTTCCGGAGTCTCCCTGCCGACCATTGCATTTTGTCCGTGATGCCGATCGCCTCGAGGATTCCGCCGCGTGCTATCGCATTATGCTTTCTGTCTCGGTCTAGCAAATGGCAGTTCTAAGCGACAGAAAGAGAAAGGGCGACGGAAAAAGGCGATTCCGTGCTGCCAGATGAGGTCCAACCCTTAGCGTGGCCAGACTCTATTATGAGGTAGGGTTCCGTTACGCTTGCATTACTCGAAGGTAGATGGTAGACACGGCTACATATCAAGCTATGCATTACCAGTATAAACTGATCTCGCATTGTTTATGATTTGCGTACAATGTGAGGTCAGCTATTTATGTGATGTACATTATTATCATCATTATTCTCCTGTTCTTATCGCAATTTATTTGGGGTCGGTGCAACGTCTTTTTCTTCCATACTTCTCTGGTAGTCGTCATCTCGGTAGTAACTCCCTTTCTAGCCATGTCATCTTTCACACAGTCCATCCATCGTTTATTTGGTTTTCTCCTACTCGTATAGCCATCCAGATTCATACTCAAAACTTTCCTGACCTCATTTTTTTGACAAATTATACGAACAACTTTTTCAGAACATAATTATAGTAGGAACTGATGCTTATGAACGACATTTATTAGAGAACCAGCTCTGAAACATAAAATAACAGTTGTTGCATACATTTTGACCGCTTTCCCAATGCTAGGATGCTGCCAGGGTAAAAAAAAATATACAAGTATTTAGTCCGTCCGTCAGATAATAAAAAAAAACCGGTCAAATGCGAGTCGGACTCGCGCACGAAGGGTTCCGTACCATATTATATGTTTAACAATCGCAAAGATAACTTTTTACTTATTTTATAATGATACTGTGAATTACAAGGTTATTTTTGCAGTTGCAGAAAATCACCCATGTTTAAACAAAATACCTTATGAATCGCCGTTTTCGGTATTGTTGCTTAAATACAGTATTTATGGTACCAACATGGTATAAAGAAGTTTCAAATTCCTAATTTGTTTAATTGTTGCGCTAGAGCTCGTACAAAAATGGTCTAAAATTTACAACTTTTGCGGCCCCCTATTTCTTAATTTTAGAAGATAAAAAAAAAATGTTTGTACTCTACTCAATGAGTTCTAGACGATGACACCCCACATGCTAGATTATTTGTTTTTTTTTCAAAATTAAAAGTTTATTGTCTGGGGACCGACCCCTTAAATTTTTAACTTTGCTTTACTTTTATTATTTGTTGTTATAGCCGTAATAGACAGCGGAGGCTTAGTAAGTTTGTACTGGACTGTACGTGGTTGTCTGATTTCATGGATTTTAATTTTCTTGCGCGGAACCCTAATTATTTTTCTAAAATAAAAATAGCCTTAGTTACTCCTTAAAACATCAGCTATATGCCGTCAAAATTGGTGAAAATTCGTTTGGCAAGTTTCCTAACTTGACTCAAAGTACCATTTTTTTTAATCGGACTGCGCTTTAAAATTCTTCTATACAAACTTTAACATCCCTAAACCTCATTATTACTTACTTATGCAAGTATGTGTGCTAAGTTTCAAGTTCAATAACCAAATTAATAAGATTTTTCATATAAACTGTATCTCTGTTTTCACGAACACAGATAAAGAATTTCAAAAATCGTCTGGTATGTTTCCATAACTTGACTCAAACATTATTTACACCAATTTTAGAGTTAATCAAGCCCCCAATAAAATCCTCCGCTATAAAATTAACTTTTCACCCCTTAGGGGTAGATTTTTGGAAAACCCTGATACCCGTTAGTTTTCAATTTTGGTCTCAAGTATAAAAACTGAGTTTTGAGTTAATCGGACCGCGTGTTAAAATTCCTCCATACAAACTTTGACTCCCCCAATCCCTCTTTAGGGGGTAGTTTAGGAAAACTCAAAATGATAAACTTTATAATTTACTTAGATGAATATTCGTGCTAAGTTTCAAGTCTATTAACTCAAGGGATAGGATTTTTCATACAAAACTTCATCCCCTATTTTGCCCCCTTAGGGATGGAATTTCCAAAAATCCTTCCTTAGTGGATGTTTACACTATATAAGGTATCTATGTGCAAACAAGTCTCTAGGTCCATTGGTTTGGGCTGTACATTGATATCAGTGACTCAGTCAGGACTTTGATTTTTTTATATATATAGATTTACCATGTTATTTTAAGACCACAGACTTCTTATAGGTTTTCCTGTAATCTACAGGTATAGAACTGTTTTCTATATTATTTTCAAAATTTTAGGCTCAGTAGTTTCGGAGATAAGGGGGGGGAATGGTCAATTTTCGTCAATTTTCTTAAATAACTTTAAAACAATATATTTTAAAATTATAAAAAAAATATATTTGAGACTCTCATAGTAAGCCCTTTCATTTGATATGTCACATGGTACAGTTTACAAAACTTTTTTTTTAAATTTTCTTATTTTCCCCCTAAAAGTGACTCTCATATTCAAAATTCATATATTTATTTTAGCTGTACGTGTTTGGGTCACAGAAATCCATACGTGTACCAAATTTTAACTTAATCGGTCCATTAGATTCGGAGCAAATTGGCTGTGACAGACGGACAGACGGACAGACAGACAGACAGACAGACAGACACACACGAGTGATCCTATAAGGGTTCCGTTTTTTCCTTTTGAGGTACGGAACCCTAAAAATATTAATATTATTATTTTTTGCTACAAATAGCACGGGGCTCGCTACGTCACCCATAACTACATATAAAATCTAGCAAGACGTCACGTCATGCCATATTTTAACTCAATGTATCGCTGTAATCTTTTGATTGTGTTAAAAATAAAAATAAATGTCCAAAATTTTTAATAACATATATAAGACTGACAAAAATATATATATTTCTAATTTATTTTTATTTTTTCAAAATGTTTAGTCATGATCCCTATTTCAGAGCTATTTTATACAAAGGTGCAATACTAACAATTCACCAGGGGGTGAAATTGAATTCATGGGCATACTTTTAAGGGGTCATTCTACTCATCATTATAGTTATCTTTTGATTGTGTTAAAAATAAAAATAAATGTCCAAAATTTTTAATAACTTATAAGACGGACAAAAATATATATATTTTTAATTTATTTTTATTTTTTCAAAATGTTTAGTCATGATCCCTATTTCAGAGCTATTTTATACAAAGGTGCAATACTAACAATACACCAGGTATACAGGGTGAAATTGAATTCATGGGCATCCTTTTAAGGGGTCATTCTACTCATCATTATGAACAACTTTTACTATGGGACCAAACCTGAAATCGCGAAAAAAAAATCAGCTGTTCAGTACATTTATGTTCTCATAATTCGTCAAAATGTACTGAACAGCTGATTTTTTTTTCGCGATTTCAGGTTTGGTCCCATAGTAAAAGTTGTTCGCAATGATGAGTACAATGACCCCTTAAAAGGATGCCCATGAATCCCATTTCACCCTGTATATAGGTTTTATTGTGCGGTCATCAACATGAATCGATTAACACTGCTACTTTTACACATCATGTAAATTACCTAATACAAAATTATTTGATTAACTCCTTTTTTCCTAAAATACCTACTTAAGATCTTTAAATTATTTGACTTCTGTTCCGATTTTAATTAAATATCTTGCTCAATAATTAAGATTAAAAAAACTGTTTTGTTAACCTAACGGCATTACACGGTTATCTGATACCTTAGCCCCATGAGGGTAGGTTTTAAGACCAATAGCTAAACTTGTCTAAGTAAGGTAGGCATTGCAAGATGCTCATGTACTGAAGTCCCAAGTAACACTGAACATAGTGCCCATGTAAGTTTTAGACGGCTTTGCATAACTTTACCGTGCGGTCTGGACTTTGGACTATGAATTAATAGTTAAACTACAGTATTTATGGGTGTAGAAGGTACTTATGTGGATGTTAGATCGGAAATTATCCCATGGGATCACCCTTTTTCTCAGGAATGCATGAAGGCATGAATTTGAAATTAATATCAAATAGGAACACGTAAGTCTACGGTCTCTTGGAGCTCTAAAAAAAATTAAGCTTCTAAGTCAACGCAATA